>CM062924.1:12767500-13347500 GCA_031878705.1 Tapirus indicus
CCCTACTAAATGCTTTGCAGTAACCAGAGATTTCCATTAATTGACCCAGTGAGGATTTTACGGTCTTTAGCTTTTGACTTAAAAGTAAGGCTGTATCTAAGTTAAACCAACTTTGATTTCATTTCTGCAAAACAAAATAATGGTTTTTCCTATTAAGAGCAGACTTCATCTTATTATTTATTGAATAAGTTTTTTTCCTTATCACATGTTAACTGTGAATAATAACAGTACTACAGTCATAGAAATATTGTGATAATTAAATGAGATAATGAATGTAAAACACCCCAGTATCTGATACATACTAGGTGCTCAATAAATTGCAACCATTATTATCATTCTTACTCAACAAATGTTTGTTGTTTTTACCATCTATCTGCAAAATGCTAATAACATGTAGTGCCTATATTTTAGAGGGAAGCAATTAAAGACACATACAAATAATTAGAAATACTTTAATATGCTAAAAGCTCCAACAGAATTACAAAGGCAATGCTATGGAGTTTTAAAGGAGGAGATCATCTATGGTTGTTGGAAATGAGAAATCCTTCACAGATTCTAATCATAGACCCTACGAAGTCACCTGAAAGATTATCTTATCTAATCATCCTTCTAATATTTGCCATTCAATTTATGCTTAAATGCCTATAGTGAAGGGAATCACTGCATTTCAAGGTAGTCCATCCTATCATGGATAGCTCTGATAGCTGTAGAGTTCTTTCTTGTATTCGGGTGAATGGGAACTGACTCCTGGTGTCTTCTACCTATTAGTTCTAGTTCTGTTCATACACTATCATATAATTAAGTCAGATCCTTCTTCATGATGACCAATATTGTAGCCTCAGATCATGAGTTCCATGTTCTTCAGCCATTTGTCATATGTAACTTTAAATTACCTTATCACCTGATTGTTCTCATTGTAAAGGGGTCAAGTGATCCATAGTCCCTAAGAATGGCACCTGAATTTTGTAGAATGCAGAAGAATGGGCAACGTGTCACACATGTGGAACTTATGCACAAATAAAACCATCATACTAGCTCCTGCTAAACCATGTCATGACCATTCTATACTTGTACATTTTGTGTCTCAGACCCAAGTGTAGGACCTTAACTATTAACTTTCTTGTTACATTGGATCCATTACTTTTCAGCCTCTTGGGTTCTTTTTAAAATTCGAATTTTGTTAGCTGTCATTGAACCTCTTAGTTTATGTCATGAGCCGATGTGAAGAACATATATTTCTGTAGTTTATGCTCAGTCATTGAAAAAAATGTTTACTAAGAGAGGGCCAAGGATCGACCTTTGTGCCTTGTCACGAGAGAGCTCCCTTCAGGTGATTGCTAAATTTTTGGGTACTGTGTTTTACTTGGTTACTCATCTACTTCATTGTATTTTCAACCACTCCACATTTCTCTGTTTTATCCATCAGGACAGTATGAGAGCCTTATTACTTTTTTTCTTGGGTTAGGATATACTAACTTTATCTTGTCAGAAAGGAAATCAGGTCAATTTAAGAATTCTTGCTGGTTGTTTTCATATAAATCTTGTAAGATGGAAGTTGTTTTATCAAGCAAGATTCCTCAACGAGAGCCTACCATTTCATTAGATTAGTTTTTCTGTCACCACACCTATTTCATATAGTTGAAGTTACTCTTCTTAAAGAATTCTGTGTAACTTTGGAGACAGATTCCTCTTGTTTTTTATGTTGTTTCTAACTAATGGTTGAGTGCTTTGTACCTTTCTCTTTGCTAAGTTTTTCACTTGTGTTATCTCACTGTGTCCTTATTTTTCAAATGAAGAAATCACATCCACATCTGAAGTTTTTAACAAGCACCTCAGTCTATAGTAATCCCTCCCTTCTCCAGATTCAGCAGTTGTCTTTAATACTCACCAGACATGTACTGCATATTTTGTATCTTCCCCACTGGATAGATTTTAAGTTCTCTTAGGGCAGGGACAATATTATACATAGATAGTTGTACTTTGTCTATCTTATGACCTTTGGTTCATTGTTTTGTACCTGGTAATTTGTACATATGTATATTTGATAATGAAATTAGAAATTTGTATGTATGTTAAAAATTTGATTAAACGTAATCATAGAATCAAGATGCAAGTACTGGGGCCAGTCCAGTGGCATAGTAGTTAAGTTCGCGTGCTCTGCTTCAGTGGCCTGAGGTTCGTGGGTTCAGATCCCGGGCGTGGACC
Organism: Tapirus indicus; assembly: GCA_031878705.1. Lineage (NCBI taxonomy): Eukaryota > Metazoa > Chordata > Mammalia > Perissodactyla > Tapiridae > Tapirus > Tapirus indicus. The sequence continues at coordinate 12,769,706 of CM062924.1, forward strand.
TACGTACTGCTCATCAAGCCATGCTGTGGCAGCATCCCACTTACAAAAAATGGAGGAAGATTGGCACAGATGTTAGATCAGGGTGAATCTTCCTCAAGCAAAAAGAGGAAGATTGGCAACAGATGTTAGCTCAGGGCCAATCTTCCTAACCTAAAAAAAATAAGGTACAGGTACTCATTGAAAAAGGATGTCACTGTGAACTATAAACTAGATGATGCAATGAAAACAACATAAAAGATCCAAATGAATTCCTTCTGCCGTGTGTGACCAGACTACTAGGATTACAACCTGGCCCTGCGTACTTTCTTTTGGGGTGGCCTAGAAACCTTGTTGACTTGGTTTCTTCCTCCTTTGTCTGAAGCAGGTCTCTGTATCTATATCTTTTCTCTTGATACCAGTATATCTCCTTGATTTTTAAAATATATAAAACTAATTTTTAAATTATATAAATAATATATGTACATAGTAAAATATCCATATAACATGTAATAGAATAAATTGAAAAGTAAATCTTAGTTTTCTCCCACACCTCCATCCTCGGCATCCTACTCCCAAAATATAACCACTTACATAGCCTTCTAGGAGTATTTTGTGTATATTTCATCATACATAATAGTCTTTCTTTTAAAAACAAAAGGTACAGTTCTCCATCTGGATTTTGTCTTTAAAAACATGTTCTTGAGATCTTTCTATGTAAGCAAATAGAGATCTACCTCATTGTATTCTATTGTGTAGATGTCCCATAATTTATTTGTTTGATACTTGTTTTAACAGAGTTATAGAGAAAAGAAGAAATGATTTGCCCAGCCAGGCATTTATATTTCAGTTAGTAAGACAAAACACATACTTGAGACTTAAGCATATTGCAAGGACAATCTTAATCTGTTCTTCTCTTTGAATGGGCTTTCCTGAAACACTCTTATAAGGCCCAAATACATCATTAAAGAAAGTTTTTTGTACTGAAATAGGACATCATGTATCTTATTAGTAACTTTATTAGTGAGGTCAGTATCATCTAGTTTGTAATTAAAATTATTATTCCCTAGGTGCGTAGCACATGGATGTAGAGACTATAGAGTCTCAAATAGTCAAATTCAACTTTACATCTTGGGAACTTCTGAAAATAATTTTGATGGCTCACATTTTCTAACATGGGCTGCCAGACTTGATTTTTTTTTTTTTTTTTAATGATAGTTGCTAACTGGTGTCTTATGTCAAAGACTGAAAGCTATAAATTTTTTAAAGGCTTCCTTTTGGGAGACATTTTCACATAGTTTGATGTTTTGTTGTTAAAGGCATGGTGGAGCTAGTTCCTGCTTCAGATACCCTCCGGAAAATTCAAGTGGAATATGGTGTGACCGGATCCTTTAAAGACAAACCACTTGCAGAGTGGCTGAGGAAATACAATCCCTCTGAAGAGGAATATGAAAAGGTGATTAGCATGTCTCCTTATTTTACCGAACCTCTTAATTCTCAATTCGTGTGCCCAGTGCATGCAGTAAGCCAAACACTGAGACATCCTGTGCTTGGAGATGGAGAAAGGTTTATTCAAATTGGCCAAGATGAGAAGGTGGGAGCATGCGTTCTCTCAAATCCATCTTAACAAGAAAAGAAGGCAGGGGGTTTTACAGAGCCAAGGGGTGTAGCAGGAGGAGTTTCAGAGAAACAAAGGTAATCCTTGTTTCTTTCACTCCTGATAAGCCCCTGGGCAATCTGACTTCTGGGTGTCAGTGGCAGCTGGGGGCTGGTTATCTGGTGATCTTTGAAGGCATTCTCTTTATTCTGTAGAACAAGCTCATAAATCCTTGTGACCCTTGATTTACCCCTCAGGTTAATCAGGAAAACAGCAAATTGACAAGATTAACTTCTTTTCATAACAAGGTTGAAAGGTAATTCTTATTGAATGTAATCTTATTGAATATTTACAGTAACCCTCAGGTACCCGGCTTCACTTATTCTAAATAATTGTCAAAAATATATTACATAAATCTTAAGTGCTTTCATTTTCCAGCTCTAGTGACTAGCCATTTAGTCTAAGTTGTGAAAACAGCATCTTTCTCCAACTAAAGAAAAGAATATAAAACAGAAAGCATTTAATGGCAGGAATCTGAGTGAAACAATGCTAAATGACCCAAAAAACATTTGAAACATATATTTAGAGGCCAACAAAACAGGTATTTTTATAACTCAGAAAGTTGTATTTCACAAAGATCTTGGAAAAAGTTACAGAAATGAGTAAGAGTGGCTGCATCATGTGGTGGTTAAGGGCAAGATTATGGGCCAGACTCTCTGGGCTTGAATTCAGGTCCCAAGTCACTCACCAGCTATAGAGCCTTGGGCAGATTATTAACCTCTTTGTGCCTCAGTGACTTCTGCTATAACACATTATAGTACATATTATAGTATTGTAGTATATATTATGGTTGTAAAAAATAATGGTACTATAAGGTTTTGTGAGAATTAAATGAATTAATATCTATAAAGCACTACCTAGAGTAAATTCTAATTGACAGCTATTCTTATTATTGGAGGCATCAATTTTTTGTTTTAGTATACTTTTTAATTACATAATAGGAAAGGGAAATTTCTTAGGACATAAAGCCTCTAGTTATCCTAAATTGGCCTAAGGAAGACTCAAGAACACTTTCAATGGCGATGTAAGAAGATCCCAGTTTTATAAAAAATTATTTTCTTATATTATATAAATTTAAGGAGTTCATCATTATATTTCAGTTTCTGTGTAGACTACATTGTGTTCACCACCGAAAGACTTAACTACCATCTGTCACCATACACACGTGCCCTATTACCCCTTTTGCCCTCCTTCCTCCCGCTTCCCCTCTGGTGACCACCAATCTAATCTTTGTATCTATGTGTTTGTTTGTTGTTGGTTTTTTTGTTTGTTTGTTTGTTTTGTGAGGAAGACCAGCCCTGAGCTAACATCCGTCGCCAATCCTCCTCTTTTTGCTGAGGAAGACTGGCCCTGGGCTAACATCTGTGCCCGTCTTTCCTCTACTTTATATGGGACGCCGCCACGGCATGGCTGACAGGCAGTGCATCGGCAGGCGCCCGGGATCCGAACCTGCGAACCCCGGGCTGCCAAGCGCGGACTAAACCGCTGCGCCACTGGGCAGCCCTTGTTTGTTGTTGTTTTTATCTTCAACTTATGAGTGAAATCATATGGTATTTGATTTTCTCCCAGAAGATCCGGTTTTAATGTCATTTGCCTGCCTAGTTTATGTCAAATCATTAATATATCACATTTACAGATAGATATGTACAAATGCTATCTGTTGACCTAAGAAAATAAAGTAGAAGAATTTTGTCCTTTATTGGTCTTTTAAACCGTTTAAAATCATTCCCTTTTCTTACTTCTTTGTGGTTTGGGGAAAACTGTAGCAGAAGCCAATACTTGTTTATAGTAATGTTGGCTCTTTTGTGATTTGGGGTAAGTTGTTTGACACAAAATAATTGTCAAGTCACATACATTGAATGCCTTTAATGCATTTGGCTTTTTTATGTGGTTTGCTAAGTAAGAGGGAATATAAAATTGTGGAGGGGCCAGCCCGGTAGTGTAGTGGTTAAGTTCACATGCTCTGCTTTGGTGGCACAGGGTTCGCAGGTTCGAATCCCAGGTGCAGACCTACGCACCACTCATCAAGCCATGTGTGGCATATAAAATAGAGGAAGATGGGCACAGATGTTAGCTCAGGGCCAATCTTCTTCACACACACACACAAAGAAAACATTGTGGAGTCACATTGCCTGGGTTTGAATATTGGCTCTGCCACATAACACTTATGTGATCTTGGGCAGATAACCTCTTTGTGTTTCAGTTTCTCTCATATATAAAATGGCGATAATAACAGTATCTCCGTCATTGGTTTCTTGTGAGATTTTAAATGAGTTAATGTATACATGCATGCATACATACACATACGTACACGTGTACTCTGTGTGTGTATATGTGTATGTGGAGAGAGAGTAGTGCAGTGCCTGGTTTGTGGTAAGTGCTGTGTAAACATTTGTTGTTATCATCATCGTCGTCATCATCATCAGTAATGATTTCTGGGGAATTATAGAGTAAAATTAACCACATGGACATATAGAGCCATAAGACTGCTCTATTCAGAAATGTAGTATCTTGAGAATAAACTAAATGCACATGCTTTAGATAAAAATATTCATTGTATGCATCTTGCTTTATCTTTCTGTATGATATTATGTTAGTAATTTAATCCCCAAGATAGCAGGAATAAAGTGAAAGAAGGCCTCCAGCTTTGAGAAACTTCAGATGATACATAGGGAGTCACCAAATGAGCAACAAAACACATTAATTATATTATTGGATGTTTAAAGATATAAGCTGACTTTCTTTACACATGCCCTCCCTATAAGCCAAAAAAAGGAAAAATATTTTTTAATTCAGATTAATCTTTGGCCTGATGTTACCATTTGTAGTAAGCAGCAGAGCTTATGAGGAGCAGGGTTCCACAAACATGATGTCTAAGGGATGTTCAAAGGCAGCGTGTACCCTAAGTAGGGACTGGTGGAATCTCTGCCTGTTAAAAGACAAAAGCTAGAGAGCAGGAGCAATAACCACCTTTAGAAGGATGATTTTGGTTTTGAAATATGAAAAGGCTGGCTTTTGTTACCATAACCTAGTTTACAAACTGTTGAGAAAGTAGATTATAATAGCGTTTTCAAAGAATGATGAATTACTTTAATCTTGTAACCCTGCCTCTTTTAAAAATTTTTTTCCTAAAATAAGTTTATATCTTTATTATAGGCTTCTGAGAATTTTATCTATTCTTGTGCTGGATGCTGTGTAGCCACCTATGTTTTAGGCATCTGTGATCGTCACAATGACAATATAATGCTTCGAAGCACAGGACACATGTTTCACATAGACTTTGGAAAGTTTTTGGGCCATGCACAGATGTTTGGTAGCTTCAAAAGGTACTAATATTGTTACTGTTTTGCTAAAGAAAAGAAGTGCTTCCTATTTCACAAATTAACGTCCCAAATCTTGCCTTTTTTCTTGCTGTTCTTTGCCTTGTAGCTCCCTTTGAGCATAACTGGGGATGAAAAAGACCTAAGAGATGACTCTACCATGTAGTAGACAAGAATGAGTATGTGTGTGTAACCTTTGTTGAAATGAATTAAGGTGTATTTTATTTTATCTAGTTAGTGGTACCTATTAGAAATGTTTCCATTTGCATTATAGCGATGAGTACAAAATTTTTCTCACTGTATGTTTATTGCTACTATTTGATCTCAAATATCACCTTGGAAAAAATTTCATATATAAGTTCTATATAAATAATGAGATTATATGATAGCTTTCCTGAAAATATGAATTTCTGAAAATTAGGCACATTGAAAACTCCCTGATACTAAGTTTTCCAGTTAGACATTGCTATGGCTCAGATAGCTTAGTTCAATAACCATGTAATAGAAATAGCACTATTTGAATATCTTCTGTAAATAATACTTTGTATGTACTTTCTTTTACATAGAGATCGGGCTCCTTTTGTGCTGACCTCTGATATGGCATATGTCATTAATGGAGGCGAAAAGCCTACCATTCGTTTCCAGTTGTTTGTGGACCTCTGCTGTCAGGCCTACAACTTGATAAGAAAGCAAACAAACCTCTTTCTTAACCTTCTTTCACTGGTAACTCTGCTCTTTACAAGCATTTAATTAATTTTATATTAATGCTTCTGTGTTTCAATACCAAAAAAAGGATATTTTGGTTTTGGGGAATAAAATTTACTATAGTTTCAAATTTCAGATATATTATTACCAAAATATTTAAAAATTACTGTTATGTGAAATATGCCAGATGCCATTTATATAAAATACAAAAAGCAAGCCATTAGAGCAATTACCTTGGGGATGAGGGGTATTAGTAACTGAAAGGGAACCTGAGAGGGTCATCTGGGATGCTCGTAAATAATTTGTGTCTTCATCTGGATGTGTTCCAATTGGGAGCATTCATTAAGCTGTACACTTAAGATTTCTGTACTTTTCTGGATGTATATTAAGTAAAAAAAAAAAAGAACAAAAAAACCCACTATGATTTTTTTATTGTGACTGAAATCGATGTAGAAACAGATGACTAGACAACAGGTCTGGATTTTACAGCTTTTATTCCATAAATTGGCTTTGTGACTTCTAACAATTGACTTCCTTGGCCTCAATTTTTCTCATTTATAAGAGAATCACTTAGGTCCCTAAAACGCTAACAAAATCCTCAAACCTGGGATTGTTTTTGTTTGCTTTAGTTCTGATTACTTGGCCACTTTTTAGGGAGGAGTGGGGAATAGACTTTTAAAAAATTTAACTCACAAACTTTTTTTCCCCTTCCTGTAGATGATTCCTTCAGGGTTACCAGAACTTACAAGTATTCAAGATTTGAAATATGTTAGAGATGCACTTCAACCCCAAACTACAGATGCAGAAGCTACAATTTTCTTTACTAGGTAAGACATATTTAAGTATATTAGAGAAGGCACGTACAGTTTAGCTTTGATTGTTTTCCTTAGTTTAAACAAACGCTGTATGTCAAAATACTGATTTACAGGAAAAAATTGTGATTCACGGGATTAACAAATAGTAGATTTGTGAAAAGTTTATCTTATGTCAAAAGTTTATTTACTGAAAAATATAAAGGATTTGCAAGAGCACTTTAAAAATACATTTATTTCTCTCAAAATATGATCTCAAGATTTATTTAATAAATGATTTCCATTATAAACATCCTATTTATGAACTATTTCTGTGAAACATTTTCTAGAGTGCCAAATACAAGCGTTTTTTCCTAAAATGATATCTATAGTAGTTGATTTTTCAGAATTCTACCATAACAATTTTTATGGGTACCATAAGTGCTTAAAACAGTGAACTCCGGGACATTGCTGTAGTAAATTGTTATTATATGATGTAGTACTTGAAACACATATACCAGTGACTGGCATTTGAACTTGTCATTATTGCTTTAAAAGCAGATCTTCTTGGCAAATATGTTCTAAAGGTCTGGTGACCAGGTTGCTCACTGGCTAGTGGTGCCACCTCATTATAAAGCCACATCAGGAAGGGGTACATGAGCTCATGTTCTTTTCTCTCCTTTTTCTCTTGCCTTCTTCCTCTCAGTGGAGAAGAGGTAGAAAACACTGGACTGGACTTCTCTAGTCTTAAGAGTCTGGGCTGAATTGAATTGAAGCAAGCTGACTTTTGGATAGCCTTCCAAACTAATCCTCATAATTTAGTTATTGATGGGTTTTGTTTTGTTTTTTAAGAGATTTGTTGGCTCCCCTAGGCAAACTATGGAGCAGGCATTCGTTAGTCTGCTAGGGCTGTCATAACACGATACCATAGGCAAGGTGACTTAAACAGAAATTTATTTTCTCATAGTTCTGGAGGCTGGGAGGTCAAAGATCAAGGTGCCAGCTGATTTGCTTCCTAAGGTGAGGGCTCTAGCTTACAGATGACTGACCTCTTGCTGGTTCCTCACATAAAGGAGGGAGATAGAGCAAGAAAGCCTGAGATTTCTTGTCTCTTCTTATAAAGACACTAATCCTATTGGATCAGGGCTCTACCCTCATGGCCTTGTTTAACTATAATTACTAACTTCATAAAGGCTCTGTTGGGGTTGGGGCTTCAGCATATGAATTTTGGGGGACACAAATATTCAGTCCAGAGTAAGGTAAAAACCTTTATATGAGGTTCTCTGACTTTTCTTTTTTAATCTCTTTCCCCTTTCTGGATTCCTTTATTTTGTTTCTGAGACTTCTTATTTCCTTTGCTTCCTTAAAATGTTTATATAGGCCTGCCTTCCAGAATTGATCGCAACCAAACTCCCCATCCTGTCAAAACATCTTTTTCCAACTGAGGAAATTATGATTATCTGAAGAAGGTTTCTAATACCAGATTCTACTATTCTACTCTTTGATAGAAGAGACTTTTAAAATTTGGATTGCTTTGGATGCTTCCTTCTATACCTGTTTGTCACCTTCCCCGTTTATTACAGGGAATAAAATAATGAACCATCTTTTTGGCATTATACCAATCATCTTCTATCCCTAATAGCTTTTTATTTAGTATTGGGCCCCACAGAGCTCAAGGAATCCAAGCATCATTTCTTAGAGACAGTGGGATGGGATGGGATGGAATGGAGACTTTCTTGTGCTAAAATTTTTTGTTGGGGTGAGATATATTTTAATGGGTTTTTTTCCTATAGAACAAAGAAAGTCCTTGGCAAAGTGAGAATCTGTTTAATATGAATGAAAGTGTTTTTTATCTTTTATTATGTTAAAAGAATTGAGCATGTGTTCCCATGAACATTTACTGTTACATTTTCTGATTATTTTGTAGGCTGATTGAATCAAGTTTGGGAAGCATTGCCACAAAGTTTAACTTCTTCATTCACAACCTTGCTCAGTTGCGTTTTTCTGGTCTTCCTTCCAATGACGAACCCATGCTTTCATTTTCACCCAAAACATACTCCTTTAGACAAGATGGTCGAATCAAGGAAGTCTCTGTTTTCACTTATCATAAGAAATACAACCCAGATAAACATTACGTAAGTTTGTAGAGACTCATGGGTGCATTATTGTCCTTTCCTTCTTCCTGCACTGACTCTGCTAAAGTTCCAAGCATTCGTTCTTTTCAAACTTCTTTCTTCCATGGATGGTCCAAAAATAAATAATTGTACTTGGAGCATCTCTAATTGTTTTTTTTGGTATTTATTTCTTGGTAAATTTGCTCTAAAACCTTGAGGGACAAATGATATTCTTCCTTTCACAGACAAGATTAAAAGAGTGGTGCTATTTTGCTTTTCTCTTTCCTTATCTTTGATTTGTTCTTAATTTCAATGGTAAAGCTCTCTCATTGTAACAAATTCAATCAATATGGAAGCATATAAAGTAAAAGTCTAAGTTCTCATTCCACTCTCCAGGGATGAAATATTTTAAAACACACACACACAAATAAAGTTTGTTTTTGAACAAAAACAGGATCTTCAGTGTGCTTTTTTCCCCCCTCAATATATTTTTCACCCTTGTGCTAATACTTTTGTTGGATAATACTTTGCTGTACTGTCAGTCTTTAAATTTTTGACAAATTGATAGATTCTAGAAAGCGACTTCACTATTTTAATTTTCACCTATTTATTATTAGTAAATTTTTATATGTTTATTGAGTATTTTATCCTAACACCATTTTATTGAGTAGTCCATTGTTTCCCACAATGATTAATAATGCCATCTTTACATATACTAAGTTTATATATATTCCTGAATTTATTTCTGGCTTCCATAGATATATCTGACTCTTTCTGCACCAGTATTTTACTCTTTAAAATACTGTGACTCTATAATAGTTCAATATCCAGTAAGATAAGTTTTCCCTCATCCCCTTGCAGCCATAAATTTTGCCTTTCTTCTCATTTACTCTCTTAAATGAACTTATTATTTTCATTGGAAATGCACGAAATTTATAAATTTGGGAAATACTTTATTATATTTAATCCTGGAAATAAAATAACTTTCACTTTCCAGTTCTTGTTTATATCTTACAATGGTTAAGATCACTCTTAGAATGTAGTTAGATATGCTATATTTATGAGGACTTTTATATTTGCTGTTTCCTATTGGTGATGTATATATTACCAAGTTAAAAGCACTTGGACTAGGTATAATGCTCAAGCTGTAAATTGTGTTTCTGTCAAGAAAGGTTTTATTATAAATCTAATGCGTTTGGGGTGTGATTTCTTTTCAGATTTATGTAGTCCGAATTTTGAGGGAAGGACAGCTTGAACCATCATTTGTATTCCGGACATTTGATGAGTTTCAGGAACTTCACAATAAGCTCAGTATTATTTTTCCACTCTGGAAGTTACCAGGGTATGTTCCTATCCTTGTACATTAATCTTTTTCTTAATAGGAAACAATTTCTTTATTATCAAGTGTAGGTCAAAAGCATTGTGTTAATACTTGGTAAGATGCTAAGGACCATGTGTGACTTATTTTCCTTTATATCACAAGGACCTAATACAGTACTAGACATAAACAAGGAACTAAGTTTTTGTTGAATGAATAAATGATCAAGATCTTAAGCTTAAAATATAGGATTTTCCACCCTTCTGATTTTAGCTGCAGCTTTACATTTGTAGTCTCTACCACAGTAAGCAACACCAGGTAATTTGGAATCTTGGTTTTAAAAAGTCAGATTTTTAAATCCCTGCAGAAATAATCTATTATGGCCATACTGAGCTCCTCTGAAAAATAATAAGCTGAGGCATTGAGACTGTTTATCAAAATCTTAGTGCTTAGTTTTGTATCTGACACCCTTTGGAAACTCAGTTTTAATGTAGCTAATGACCAGTAGATTTCCTGTATCAAGTTGCTCATAATCTTCTCAGACTAGATTTCAAAAGTAAGGAGGCAGCAAAGTGGGCATCAGAATTTATTTCCATATGCAGTCTCATTTTTTTCACTGCCACCAAAATAAGCAGAATTAAGATTATCTTGATTTGGACCCTATGTAATTTGTGGATTTTACTGGTACTACAATAGGTGTGGCTGATTGAGTAATGATTACTGGAGGATAAAATCTGCATAAAATATTTGTGAATGATTAATCTTAAGAAATAAATAGAAAATAAGTAATAAATATAGCAAATTAGCAAAACAATACCTTTTGTACCAAGGTTCATAAAAGGATAATGGATACTTGAACTATTTCATCTCCAGTACTGTGAAGAGAAATCACAAAAATTTACTTTATAGTAGATTAAGACTCCACTTTGTATTTAAATATATAAAAAAGTGTATTTCTAAGGGAATATTGTACTCGATTCTATAAATACTTTCAGATGAAATAATTTTAAATCCCATTTGTTTTTGTTTTTCTCTTGTAGCTTTCCTAATAGGATGGTTCTAGGAAGAACACATATAAAAGATGTAGCAGCCAAAAGAAAAATTGAGTTAAACAGTTATTTACAGAGTTTGATGAGTGCTTCAATGGATGTAGCAGAGGTGACTCCTAACTGAAAAATAATAACATGCTATTTTTTTGTGTTACATAATATTTAAATTAATCAATCTTTTTCCTCTTCTGTCTTAGTGTGATCTGGTTTGTACTTTTTTCCACCCCTTACTTCGTGATGAGAAAGCTGAAGGAATAGCTAGGTCTGCAGGTAAGATTATTTTTTCTCTTTATTGATAATTCATGGCTTCCCTATGACCTGCAAGTCGGTAACTTCTCAGTGGATGTGGGAGAGTGACAATGGGGTTACTGGCTGTAGTCCAGTGAGAATGAGAGGAGGGTATTCTTTCTAAGCCAGTCTATTTCTGGATAAACTTAATTTTCCGGATGGAGTGTGATTACTAAACAAATATCTATCAGTGCCTACCCGGTTCTTTACCTTTTTTTCCCCCCACGTGTGATGGTGTTGGAATTAAAGTAAAATTTTTTTTGTTGCAGCTTGAACCACTGCAAGCAAGATAAAATAAAGATGAACATATTTATATTTTCAGATGCAGGTCCCTTCAGTCCTACTCCAGGCCAAATAGGAGGAGCAGTGAAATTATCTGTCTCTTACCGAAATGGTACTCTTTTCATCATGGTGATGCACATCAAAGATCTTGTGAGTGATTACAAATAATGATGATTGTAGAGGGAACCTGTACCTTAGTAGGAAGCACTACTGTTAAGGGAATGCTTTTCTTTATAGGTTACTGAAGATGGGGCTGACCCAAATCCATATGTCAAAACATACCTGCTTCCAGATACCCACAAAACATCCAAACGTAAAACCAAAATTTCACGAAAAACTAGGAATCCGACATTCAATGAAATGGTAAGTTAAAATCATTTCTAAAAATTTCCTAGATTTGTTGTTTGAGATTTAAAATTTTAAACACTTTAAATTTAAGTTTTTTAGGTATCAGTTGCTGAACTATTTATTGTACTAATAAAGCAAATCAGTAGCAGTCCAATGGAATTTAACAAAATGGTGCAGAATTGAACCTTCAGTCATAGACCCTTAGGTTTTAAAAAGACCTTAGGGGCCGTTATTCAACTCCTTTTCCGGTGCTTGAACCCTCTACAACATTTTCAAAAGTGGATGTCCGATCTGTGTTGAAATACTTCCAGGCCATCTGGTTGGTTTGGGGCAGCTCCAGCTCTTGGCTTATGTTTATACTGAGCTGAAGTCTTCCTCCCTGTAGTTTGCACCTGTGGGTCTCAGTTGTACCTCTTGGAACCACACAGAACTACTCTTTTCCTCCTTCTACGTGGCAGCCCATCAGATAATTGCAGTTCAGATGCCCTTCCTGTTTATTCTTTTAAAACACCTTCAGTGCTTTTACCTTTGTTTGATAGGATGTAGTTTTAAAATCATCCTCCTAATTTGTTTTAGTCTGTCAGCAACCCTCTTAAAATAGAGTACCCCGAATGGAAAGCGGTAAGCAAAGCATCAGCTGAATAGTGTGGAGCAGAACTGTGACGTTGCTGAGCTACTCACAGTCAACTTATAAACTTACTAATCTATTAAAACCCACTAACCCTTAGTCAACTACTTCTTTAGGATAAACACCACACTATTTGTGTACATCAACATTACATCTACACAAAAATGTCTGGATAGAGATTTGAAAGCAAATAATTCTGAATTTTCATCAAGGTTATAAATTTATTAAAATTATACAATGTCCTTTCAGCCCTTTAAAAGCATATAAAATGTTTGGTGAAGACCAATTGGTATTATTCTCAAGAAGTAGTATTGGCTTTTTCTAGTTAGTGTTGTACTTTCAAGAAAATGAAATGTGGTCAGTTTTTTAGTTCTTATAGTCAAACAGTGAGAAGGACTAGGTTAAGGAGATATTTCTCAGAAGTTATGGTGAGGTTTTCTTGAAAAAAAATTCTAAGTGTTGAATGTGGTAAGTGTTTGGATGGAAGAGAATAGTTTTCAACATTCCAAATTTGCTGTAAACTGTGTTTATAGTTGGTGAGTTTGCACTGAATTATGGATAATCAGAAATTATCATTTCATGGTATATAAAATCCAACAGGAAAAAGACAAAAGGAAATTTTAATTTCTCATTTATTATAAAATAATTATAATTATGGTATCCCAACTTGTTTCCTTCCATTTTCTTTTTCCCGGCTATTAGATCATCTTAAGGCATGCTGCCATGTAATTTCTCTTCCCTTACCCATACCTCCATCTGAGAAAAAACATGGTTTTAGTTTTTAGCCAATAGTAATTTTCTACATTGTGCATTCCTGTGTCAGACTCTCAGAAGAATAATACAGTCCAAGACTCCTGAAATACGGAATGTGCATCCAAAGTATGAAACAGATTCCACCAGATGTGTTATGATCAATGTCAGTGATTGTAGTCACTCTTTGACTAATAATCTCACGTTTTTACTTAAAATAATCCAAGAAACCAAACAAATAAGTAATTTGTAACTCTTTCTTTTTTGCCTTTGCTGTAGCTTGTGTACAGTGGATATAGCAAAGAAACCCTAAGACAAAGAGAACTTCAGCTAAGTGTGCTCAGTGCAGAATCTCTGCGGGAGAATTTTTTCTTGGGTGGAATAACCCTGCCTTTGAAAGATTTCAACTTGAGCAAAGAGACAGTTAAGTGGTATCAGCTGACTGCAGCAACCTATTTGTAAGCTAGTGAATTTCTGAGCTTTGGAAGGAAGAGCAGTTATAGACTTGTACACACACACACACACACACGCACGTGTGAACTTTGTATAGTATTTTTATACTTGGACAGAAATTATAAAGTAAATGTACTTGCTGCATTTCAACACATCCGTTGGACCAACAGTCATATAACTAACTTTTATGAATTTGTGGAAGCCATTGCCATTTTAAAGTCATAGAATACTATAAACCCTAAACTTAATATATTAAAGTCCTGAAAAAGAGTTTGAGTTGGTGAAGGATTTAATCCTTTCTTGATTAATTCAGAATAGCTTTCATTTGGTCTGATAGTACTGCGTCAGTTCAGCCACCTGTTTTGCATTGTTTCTTACACAGACACGGCATGTTTGTTTGCCTGTTTTGCACCTTTTACAGCCTTTACCACTGTGTATGTTCGCAAACACCAAAGGAAAGGAAAGGTGCAGGATGTTACCATAAAATGCAGCTGCTATTCAAGGGCCGAAAAGCAAAGCACAAATAATAGATAGTTATGTTAAGAACTACTAAGTAGTTTATAGAAGTGCGGGAAAATAATATTGCTTTTTTAAATTCATGTCTTCAAAGCCTTTTTCAGAATAAGTGCCAGTCACTGAAGTTGTAAATAATGGTGCCTTAACTTCATATGCTTCCCTGGCACTTCATTCTGATTTTTTTCTTGACTTGATAAATAATTAGTAAGTAGTTTTCACTCACTTTCAACTTAACTAAAGACAAGAAATTATGTACTCTTACTAATGGTTTTCCCATAGAAAACATAGATCATTTTTTCCACTTCCGATGTGTGACTTATTTAAACAGTCAGCCATTTGACTTATGTTTTTGTTGTCCAGTAACTGAATGAGATTCATCAATATAGCATACACTAAATTCCCTCATTCCATTATAATCCTACATTTATTCCCTAGAGTGTGAGTTGAAGTTTGGTAATTTCACCTCCATATATCTGTATTTCACTCCCTCATTAAACAAGTGAAAATTGTTCACCCATGTGCCCATTCCTGTTTGGTAGAAGAACTCTATGAGGAGGGCAGACTCTTCACAAGATGCCGAGGACAGGGGTCCAGACTGAATTTTAATGTAGACTTTTATGGCAAAGTTTGTCGTGTAAGCCGTCTACTTACATATGTAAACAATGTACATTCACATGAATTACTTTCCTTAATATAATGGAATTCAGAATCATAAGGGACATGACAGAAATTATTCTACAGTAACCATTAAGAATAAGATTCCTTTTTATTATTCATTCAACTTCACACATAATTTTGTGTTTAGTTTGGATAAATATGTATATATTTTCATTCTCATGGCTAGAATAGAAATTCAGACACGTTTTAAATGGTAATAGAGATTGTAGCAATCTAGTTGCTGTGAGATAACTGACAAAGTATGCAATGAAGAATACCAAGAAAGAAAAGACAATCTCCAATTCAGTTGCCCAGAACAGAATTTTTATGAACTGTGCAAATGTTTAATGTAAATGATGATACTTGCGGAGCAGAAATAGAAGAGTTAAGGATGTATCAGAGGGACAGGTTAAAAAAAAAAAAAAAAACTTGAAATTTTTGGTGCCTAACACTAATGGTCCATTTGTAGGAAAGCCCGTGAGTACGATATACAAATGTCTTTTTTTGTTGTAAAATGTGTTGTCTATTTAATAAGTTAATTAAAATGCAGATCAAAGCACCACCATTTATTTGCTTTTTCCACATACAGTTAACATTTCCTTAAAGTGTGTAAGTAGCTTTGCAAATATGAAGTACTAGATATTTTCACTTAAGCTTTTGAGATCTAATTCCATTCCATGAGTTGTCACTTAGCCACTGTAAAAAAAAAAAAAAAAGTACTGTCTTGGTAAAAGATCCTTGTTAATTGGACTCAATGTATACTGCCTATTTCAGTCTGTTACAGCAGTGTCTTTTAGCACAAATAACAGAGCTAGAAAATGTGATGTCACTTTTCAATTACAAGAAATCTGGATTCTTATCTAAAAGTGTATATTATGATTAATACTGTACAGTTAACCAGAGTTCAGAACAAATGGTAATATTTTCTCTTAATTTAACTCATTTTGTGCCTTCTTTGGTCATTAAAAACACACACACACATATTTTACATATATTTTAGTATAACTTATTTCTTTGTGAAACGCTAATCTTCAGCCCTTACCAAAAAAAGGGACAGAGGCACCTCTTTGCACTACTACTATTAATAGATTTTAAATCAACTGTTTTTGTAAACATTTTTTTAAAGCTTGCATTAAAGTAAATCTGAAACAAAAGTTTAAACAAGCTGGCCAAGACACTAATTTTTATGTATAATCACAATGTTTTATACCTACCTTTGTTGAGTAAAAATAATTATGCTACAGGTAAGTCCTGCACCTGAAGAATTCTTTCCTCTTGCAGTGTTTTGGGATTTGAAAATAATGGTTTACTCCAAGAACCTGTTATTTTCTCTACTGAGGAACCCAATGTAGAACTTGCACTGACATTTTTATTACTGCCTTTATAAGAATCTATAAGTATCTAAATGTTAAGGCATGTATGATTGATAAAGTATTCTTTTATCTTTTGAAATTAAAGTTGTATAAAAGTTCCAGTATCTTGCCTTAAATTGGTTGATTGTTCTTTCTAGGATTCAAGTACTGTGGCATTTAAAAAAGGAAACATTCAATTTTGATACTTAGATTTCAGATCAGAAAGGACTGAACCTCCACTACCATAATTCATAGATGTACTTACATGCTTTTTGACTAGCAGTGCAAATATGAATGAATATGGCAATTAGTCTCATCTATAAGAACCAAATACTTTAATTATATTAAGGTAGTGAGTAAAGATGTATAATATTTTTATTAATAACTTGAATATATTCAGTGGATTGAATGTGACTTCACAACTATACTATGATTGTTATTAAAATATTTCTGGAATAAAGGAACTCTGAGATCATTTCTTTCCTCATCAACATATTAAAATTTTTGGTTCCAAACTTTGATATGAACTCATTGTTGCTGTTCTTTGCATCTCACCCAGGAGTTTACTAGGTTCAAATAATCCTGAATTTCAGAACTGGCCTGTCAGTTGCCCCTAAAAATGTCCAAATAGAGTGTCTGTTCTAAGTGTTGTTCTTTGAAGGTCAGGGTTGCCACTTTGGTAGAGCCCCATCACCATTTCATACAAGTGAAATGCTTCTATGAGTATGGTCTCTGGCCTTTGCTAGTTTACTTGAATATTACATAGTATTGTAACAGCCATGTTATAGACATATCTACAGAATAGAGAAATGTAGATTCTTCTAATACCATACCTCCCTCCTGGAGTGGTAACCACTGTGAGGCTGTGGTTCTCTGATCCTAGAGATAACATGTAAAAGGGCCCAGAGACCATGAAAGAGCAATCACTTAAACAGTTAGAGCCAGTTTCGTGGGGTGATAAACTCAGTTTCTATCAGAAAAAAAATGACTTTATTTCACCCTTAATTACGCTTTTGAAACACTTTATCATACAAATTTTAGACATACAAAATTAGACAACCGTATAATGAACTCCATGAAAGAATCCATCATGCATCTTCAACACTTATTACCTCAGGGCTGATCTTGTTTGATATATTAACTATGATGTGCCTAGGTGTAGATACCTTTTTATTTTTTTCTATTTAGGATTCTTAAATCTATAGATCAGTAACTTTCTTCAGTTCTGAATAATTTATTATGACTTCTTTTCCAATTCACTACTTCTCTGAACTGTTTAACCCATCCATGGAGTTTTTGATTTTGGTTGTTGTATTTTTCATTTCTAGAACAACTATTTGGTTATTTTCGTTTCTTTGAATCATGATCCAGGAAAGACAAGACTGCCAAAATCAATGGGGAAATAGTTTTTTCAATAAATTGTCCTGGGACAATTAGATAACCACATGCAAAAGAATGAAGTAAGATTCTTAACAACATATACAAAAATTAATTCTAAATGGATCAAAGACCTAAACATAGCTAATATTATAAAACTCTTAGAAGAAAATATAGGTGCACATCTTTGTAACCTTGGATTAGACAAGGGTTTCTTCAGTATGACACAAAAAGCACAAGCAACAAAAGAAAAACAAATTGGGGTTCATCAAAATTAAAAACTTTAGTCATAAAAGGACACTATTAATAAAGTAAAAAGCTCACAGAATGAGAGAGACTGTTTGCAAATCATAGATCTGATAAGGGCCTGGTATCCAAAATATAAAGAACTCTTAAAACTAAACAATGGAAAGCAAACCCAATTTAAAAATGGGCAAAGGACTTTGAATAAGCATTTGGTCACATGAAAAGATGCTCAACATTATTAGTCATTAGGGAAATACAAATCAAAAATACAATGAGATACCAATTCACACCCATTAGGATGGCTAAAATAAAAAAATAAGTGTTTGTGAGGACGTAGAGAAACTGGAGCCCTGTTACATTGCTGGTAGGAATCTAAAATGGTGCAGCTGCTGTGGAAAACAGTTTGGCAGTTCTCAAAAAGTTAAACATAGAGTTACTTTATGATCCAGCAATTTATATATATATGTGTATATATATATATATATATAATCGCTAAGAGAATTGAAAATAGGTACTCAAATACTTGTACACAAATGTACACAGCAGCATTATTCATAATGGCCAAAAAAGTAGAAACAAGCCAAAATGTGATATATCCATACAATGAAATATTATTCAGCCATACAAGGGAATGAAGCACTGAAACATGTTAGAACATGGATGAACCTTGGAAACATTATGCTAATGGAAGAAATCACATACAAAAGGCCATATGTATGATTCCATTTATATGAAATATCCAAAATAAGCAAGTCCATAGAGACAGTGGTTGCCAGGGGCTGTGAGGGAGGGGAGAGGGGAGAGTGATTGCTTAAGGAGTACCAGGCTTCTTTTTGGGGTGATGAAAATTCCTGGAATTAATGGTGATGGCTGCCCAACATTGTGAATGTACTAAATAGCACTGAATTATACACTTTAAAGTGGTTAAAATAGCAAATTTTATGGTATGTGAATTTTATCTCAGTAAACAAATGTTTAAAAGAAGTCCACACAATCACTTTTTAAAAACCATGTGATCACTGAACCTCTGCCTTTAATAAATAATTGTGTTAACAGTGACTATCTTTTAGATAGAATATTCCCTTTTTTTTGTCTTTAAAAAATCAGAAGTTTCCAATTTACAAAAGTTCTCAAAACATGCCACATATAAAGGCAATAGGGCATGGCTTAATAGAAGGTAAACAGCATTTGATCAAAATTCAACACACTCAACCACATCATAGTTAATCTTTGATATTAAATACACAAACATGGCCAGATAAGGTGAATTAAAAACTAGTGCAGGGCTTCAACATGACTAAAACAAACCCCCAAAACCCCTGAAATGATAGTTATAATTCCTATTTCATGAGTAAATATTTGAGTCAACATTCCTATATCCTTATTAGAAAAGTTGCATGGTCTTTTTAACAACTGATTTTTTTTTAACACCGTGGTATTCTCAAAGCAATCCAGCACTAGTGTTGGTTATATCATAGACATCCCTCAATCATTCCACTAGAAGACATAACTAACTGATCATAAGTCGGGTCTGAGGGCAAATCATTCCAGCAATGCTTGGGACTTAAAAAACTCATGTCAGGGCTGGCCCGGTGGTGTAGTGGTTAAGTTCACATGCTCTGCTTTGGCAGCCCGGGGTTTGCAGGTTTGAATCCCAGGTGCAGACCAATGCACCACTCATCAAGCCATGCTGTGGTGGTGTCCCACATACAAAACTAAAGAAGATGGGCACAGATGTTAGCTCAGAGCCAATCTTCCTCAGCAAAAAAAAAAACCAAAAAAAACCATAACTAAGTAACTGACCTGATCCAAATCTCACAGATGTACTGTAATCCAGGTCTAGACTGCCAAATTTTATTCTTCCCATTATCTTCTGATTCCTGAAATAGAGTTTGTAGTCTACACATCTTCAAATAGGGAAAAAATTACTTATTTAGGTTCATTCTTTCAAATAATTATTGAGTGCCTAACTTCTTGCCTGCCAGGGCACTGTTTTGAAGGTAAAAGCAATGAACAGTCTATTCTCAGAGTGCAAATTTTATTGGAGGCAGACAACCAAACAAGCAACTAGAAAGGAAAATGTCAGAGATTCATGTGCTATGAAGATAATCAATAGGATATAGTGCTGGGAGGGAGAAGGACTACATTAGATGGTCTCCCTCAGAGAAGGCCTCTCAGAGAGATGACCTAGAGGCCAGGATCTGAAAGCCAGACCTGAGAAAATCTTGGGGAAAAGCACTTCAGGTAGTGATAACAGCAAGAGGAAAGAAACATACTTGGTTACATTGGAGGGTCAGAAAGCAGTTAAGTGTGGCTGGAGTGTTTAAACCAAGGGAGGAGATTGTGGCAAGGTATGAGGTCAGTGGTTTGGATTTTACTCTAAATGCACTGAGAAAGTATAGGAAGGATTAACTCAGGGGAATAACCTGATTTACGTTGTTAAAAAATCACTCTGACTGCTAGAAGGAGAATGGATTATATGTGTTTGGAGTGGGGACTTGAGGAAAAGCATGAACAGTCGAGATAACCACTGAGATGCACAGATGAGAGACAAGGAGGGTAGCAGTGGGAATGGAGAGAAGTGAAATGTATTCGTGATATATTTCTGTGGTAGAGCTGAGATGACCTTCTAATGGAAATAAGATAAAAAGGAAAAATCGAGACTCCAAGGTTGTGGTTTGAGCAAATGGGTAGTGTTTAACTGAAATTAAGGGGTCTGGAGTAGGCAGCTAGGGGTAGGGACTGGGAATTGGAGCCATGTTAAGTTTGAGATACCTATTCCACATCTGGGCTAAAGATGTAAATTTGGCTAACGATAAGAATGCATCTTGGGAAAAAAGAGACTACTCAATTTGAATGAAATTCCTAATGCTTTGGAAAAAATTACTCATCAAATAGTGATAGGTTGGACACATGGGGGTGGATGTTTTAGTACCTATAGTTTCTTTCAAAGTCTCACCGGTTACTTGAAACTTGTCGACAGGCGTTTATTGATTTCACCGACCTCCCTCTTCCCCGGGGTCATGCTGTTTTTGAAGAAGCCCCTTCATTTGCCCAGTCTTTCAACGCATTTCTGTGTACCAGCAGTGAGTCAGTCATAAGTTTCAGTGGCAGTTCCCTTTTGCCAGGAAATTCGGACGCCTCATTTTCTCCCTCATCCTCCCCACTTCCACTTCACCTCCCTACATCCAGCTCCTGCCTTTGCAGTCTTATTTCCAAAGCTCTTCCCTGTTCGCCAGCCCTCTCTCTCACTCGGGCACGCGGCCCAACACTCCTCCCCGCCGAGCAGAGCACCCCAGAGCTCGGTGCAGGGGGAAAGAGTGGAGGGGTCCCAGGTGGAGCGGTAGGTAGGGGGATAGAGGTCCACCAGAGCCTGCTTCAAATCCCTGGGCTAGTTCTTCGCCGTGATCGGTGATCCCTCCCCGGAAAGATTAGATTAGGATTAGATGTAAGAAATGGTAATGCTAGCTGGGCCATAGCCACCACCGTTACTTCCAGTGTAGCACTTATCACCATGGTATTGTACCTGTGACTTTACTTGGGGTAGGGACAGACTCGGAGGTATTTAGTGCCAAGAGAAAGCCTGGAGCTCGTGAAGGAACAATCGTGGCTGAATGGCTGAACTTCAGGAGCCCAAATTCGCAAAGCGGCGGGGGCACAGATAACGGACTTTCCTAGGGCAGGGACCAAGTCCACCAACGCCTGCAGTTGTACCTGCTCCATGTCCACTCTCAGTCCAGGATTCGAACCTGCACGATCTCGGCGCTGGCAGCGCCTCCAGAAAGTGCACAGTCCCGGCTGGAGGCGAACTCAGTTTCCCGCTTTGGCCACGACCTCCTCAAAGACCGATGCATGCCGGGAAGTGCAGTCCTGTTGCTTGAAGAATCTAATGCATTTCAGGATATGTAGTCACGCGGACGCCGGGTCGACACAGCGTGGCTCCGCCTCCTGCATGCGGGGACGCGGGGACGTGTGAGGTCATTTCCTGCGTGCCGAGTGGCTTCCTGCGGCGTTCCTTTCCTCGCTCTCCTTTTCGCTGCCTGACCGCCGCCATCATGGGTCGCATGCATGCTCCCGGGTGAGCTCGCGTTTCCCGGCGGGTTGCCGGGCTGGGCCGGGAGGGTGGGGGAAGGAGGGAGTGTGGGCAGCGGGTCGAGGGGGTGGTGTGGTGAGTTGCTGGGGCACGGGCCGCCCCCTCACCCCGGGATTGCTTCTCTCCCCAGGAAGGGCCTGTCCCAGTCGGCTCTGCCCTACCGCCGCAGCGTGCCCACCGTGAGTAGCGCGCGGGGTCCGGGAGGAGTCGGGGAGGAGAGGGGCCGTCGTCGCTCGCGGGGAGCGGCGCGGGGCTGGAGGCCATGTGGGCTTGAGGAGCGGGCTCTGAGGGCGGAGGGGAACTCTGGGCACCTCTCCGGGCGCCTCATCCTCAGGCCGCTTTCTTCTCCATACACAGTGGCTGAAGTTGACGTCTGACGACGTGAAGGAGCAGATTTATAAACTGGCCAAGAAGGGCCTGACTCCCTCACAGATCGGTGAGCGTTAATGTCTAACGGAGCCTCTCTCGCCTGCCCTGGTGTAACGTGCTGCAAAAAGCTCGGGGGGTAAAGGTGCCCCGTACGCACCGTGAAAATCTTTTGCCCGTTTTCCTGGCTTTACTGGTTATGGCTGAGGTCTAGTCTTCATTTGTTCAACTCTCAAATTCTTACGTGGAAGACGGTGAAATTATTAAAGTGCTCGCCAAAATTTAATGAGTGTTTCTTATGGGCTAGGCATCCTGCTGGTTCCGTGTTTCTAGCCCTGTGCATAGAGTGGCCTTCTTTAATTCTGACAACAGTACTTTGAAATAAGTACTAGTGGTTTCCCCCCCATTTTACGGTTGAGGAAACTGAGGCACAGTGTGGCTATATAACTAGTCACAAATCACATTAAGTGGAGGAGTTGGGATTGGCTACTCGGAGTGCTTGTCACAGTTAGATGTGGTTTGAATCTCAGCTGTGTGTGCTTTGTGCAGGTGGCTTCATTCAGCAGATGTTTGCCAGCAGTGTGGTTCTGGGTCCCTAGAATACACTAATCAAAAAGAGGGCAAAATATCTGCCCTCCTGGAGCTGAGTCTGGTGGAAGTATCATACACACTGGGATATAAATAATGGATGGTCAAGTAGTCAGGTGGTGCTATTTTGAGATTAAAGAGAAATAATATATGTGAGGTTTTTAGAAGAATGGTTGGTGCAAGTTCTTAATATGTTAGCTGGTTTTAATTATTGAGCGAATATACGTAGCAGGAATCTCATTGATTCCTTTGGTGGCCTATAATCTAGCAAGCACACTGCAATGCTGGTTTTCCAACATTGGCCGTTTCCACCAGAAGGGTTTTCTTTAGTGTTGGTAAACCTTCCTTGGATGTCTGAGTGAGCCTTGCACACATTCTCCTGTTGGGAGCCTCATTTTTACAGATGGGAAACTTGGAAAGTGATTTGATCTCAAGCCTTGACATCACCTGCCACAGTCTGTGTGTTTGGTGTGAGAACTTACATGATTCCTTTTCAGGTGTAATCCTGAGAGACTCACATGGTGTAGCACAAGTACGTTTTGTGACGGGCAATAAAATCTTGAGAATTCTTAAGTCCAAAGGACTTGCTCCTGACCTTCCTGAGGACCTCTACCATTTAATTAAGAAAGCTGTTGCCGTTCGAAAGCATCTTGAGAGGAACAGAAAGGTAAGAGAATAGAACTGCGTGTACTGCTTATTTCAGTAAAACGTAATGCATCTGAGTTGAATTATCTAAGGTGGCTTGAGCGGGGTGGAGGGGGTGCATACTAGTCAGCACTATGGTTGCTTGGAAATAAAAATTCTACCAGAAGAGTTTGGGGGCGGGGGGGCTTTGGCTCCTTTAGATACACTATGTTCAGTTCGTTGAAAATGTTGAGGTGTTTATTTGTAGAGTTTTATGAATCGTTCCTGTTGAGTCTTCTGGAAGCCTTAAATTTCCTTAAGGACTTAATCTAGCCACATGAACCCTAGTCTGTGATTCTGTTACAGAACATTGCATAACTTTTCATTAGACAAAGTGCATCTTGTCTATACATTTCATTGTTAAAATAATGTTCGATAACGTTTAGTTGTTTGAATAGCTTTCTTGAGTTCTATCAATTTTTATTTTTAGGATAAGGATGCTAAATTCCGTCTGATTCTGATCGAGAGCCGTATTCACCGGTTGGCTCGATATTATAAGACCAAACGAGTCCTTCCCCCCAATTGGAAATAGTAAGTATCAACGTTTTTGGTTAACAAGAACAGGAGTTAGCCAGATAGCAAATATAGTAGTAATTACTGTAAAGGGCCTGATAGTAAATGTTTTAGGCCATGGGCCATATGGTCAATTACTCTTTCAACTCTGCCCTTGTAGCAGAAATACAGCCATAGATGATATGTAAACAAATGGGCGTGGCTGTATTCCATTGAAACTTTACTTACAAATACAAGGAAAGGGCCATAGTTTGCAGACCCTGTTTTAGAACATGAACAAGCCTTATGAATCAGTTTTAGATGGTGGGTAAAGTTTCAGTTCGTACCTCTGCTCCCAGGTGTTTATGTTGTCTTAATTTTTGCATAGATAGCTCACTATGATTAATTGCCAAACATTCGCAGTTTCCACCAGAAAGGTTTATCCTTATGTTGGCCAGTTCTTCCTTGGATGTCTGAGTGAGCATCTTCATTCATTATACTTGAGCACAGTGAACTGATTCAGGAACTTGGCAGTTTGGTGCATTTTGTATATTTGGGGTTTAGCTGTTTGGAAATAGCCCCACTGCCTGGGAGACTGTGTGAATGAAAATGGAGGACTTGTATTAATCAAGCTCTTCTCCCTTCCCCATTTTTTCCTTTTCAGTGAGTCATCCACAGCCTCTGCCCTGGTTGCATAAATTTGTCTATGTACTCATGCAATAAAATCGTTGTTTAACAAGGAGTATGTTTTGTATTTCTTTCCCTAAAAAAAAATTTGCACATCAGTCATTCGTTAAGTGTTGATCTCTTTTGATGTCAAAGTGTTTGAGCAGAATTAGAATTGTGTAATTCCATGGGGAGGGGTAAGATAGCATCCATCAATTGCATCCCTTCACTGTTCAGCTAGTTGTAATTGAGCAGTTTATAACTTGCGTGGTTGCTAAATACAGGACGGTGAGGGAAGGGACTGGAAGCAACTAGGAAGTAGTCCTAGGCTTGTTTTGATGTCATGGCAAAAATGTTTCTAAGTATTTTTGATACATTTGCTGTTAAATACTGAAGTAGATCTGTGACAGATGATACCAACAGTGTAGTCTATCAGAAATATACATGAAAGTTCCTCTGGAGGAGGAGGAGGAGCATCTTTGGAGTATGGAGGGATCTTTGGAGGAAGTGACATTTGATCCCAGTCTTGCTGGTGAGGCTTAAAGATGAGGAAGAAGGGATTCAGGGAACAGGAAGCAAACATAGTTCCATCTGGAGCAAGGGAACAGGAAGAATTGTGAGATGAGCTCAGGTCCCTGAACTTTGCAACTTTTGGGTGGGTTAAAATTAACTCACTTGGATGTTGTCAGAATATTTTATTTAATTTGTAAAACAACCTAATGAGTTACGTGGGTATCCCTGTTTGAAAGAGTTAAGTCTCTTGAACAACGAGTGAGTTAGTTGTTCAAGGTTGTAAGATGGTAAATGATAAGCTGCATGTCTGGCTGGTTTACAAAGCCAGGCTCCTTGAGAATTCAGAAAACGTTGAAGCAGGCCATTTGTATGTACTGACTTTTTTCTAAGTGTTTATCACTTGAATAAACTATAGGCTTTTTACTTAAGCTGTAATCAAAGTTGTTTGAAATCACACTACTAGGCAGAGTCCCTTGTTTTCAAGAGACCAGTGTTATAACTTGTATTGATGGCCTGTTGGTGCTGGGCTTAGGAGGTACAGACACCAAAGCCACCTTATTCTTTCAGACACTATATGCTTGCCTGCCCAGCATTATGTGCTCTGCTGGGTATGCAAACTGACTCAGTCCCCCTTCCTAATGGGCTCCCAAATATGGAAAGCAGGTGTGGAATCTGTTTCAGTATTTCACCCTATTGTTACCTAGTGTTAGATGTAAGTTTTTAATCCCTTGCGCTTTTGTATTCCTGTCTTAAAAGTGGCTAACCATCATAAACCAAGAAATTTACTGTAATAAGGCAAACATCTCCAAGAGTGATGAACAAGTAATACAAGGTAATGCATGACATGATCCTTTGCAAACCCTACCAAGCTAGGCAAGTGTTGAGTATGGATGGTTCTGGACCAAAAACAAGTCAGTAGTTGTAGATGGGGCATTTGATGTTTCAAAGCATCTCTAGGTTTTCTTTTTAATTATAAGAAATATTTGCATATAATTCTTGCCATCAAGCCAATAGAACTGCGAATAGTAAATTGTGTTGGAGGATTTTTAATGAAATCATCCAGGGAGAAACTTAACAGTTTCGTTAGTGAACATCTCTCCAGATAACTACCTATTAAATTTCACAAAGACATTTTTTTGCACATGGGCATCATGTTACATGTATCATTCCATAATCTTTTTTTACTTGTATGTCCTTGGTTGTGGATCCTTAGTATTCCATTGTAGTTACCTCAAGATAAATTTCTGGAAATGAGATCTTTGGCATGTATATTTAATATTTTGTATGATTTGCAAAACTGCCTTTCAAAAGTTGACTGGTAAATACTCAAAAACCGTGAGAATGTCATTTCTTCACATCCTTTCAAAACTTTTTGTTTAAAGCTTTGTTAAGAGAAACATACTGTTTTTTATTCTGTTTTATTCCTTTGATTACTACTGAATATCTTATGTTTACTTTGTGAATTGCCTATTCATGCCCTATTCCAATTTCTCTTTTAGAACATGGTTATTGTTAACTCTGTCGTGTTACAAATCTTTTTCCCAGTTTATTCTCTATCTTTCCATCTTGTTTATGGTATTTTTGTTGTAGAAGTTTAAGAATTTTATTGATACTGTCCTTAATGATTTTCCTTAATGACCTTTTTACTTTTTTTTTTAAATAAATCAGTCTAGTTAAATTTTTAATTTTTTCTGCTTCTCCCTTCTGTTTAATACAGTTATGGTCGTCTGTCTTCCAGACTTAGATATTTATTCTTCCTTTTTAAACAAAAGTTTCCATATGGTTTTTCTTTGTAACATCTATCTTGACATAGTTTGAAGCAGCATATGCATATTATTTGTCCAAATCTACCCATATGTGAGCACCCAGGATTTGAAGATTTCCTTCAACAACTGTTCTCTTCATTTAAAAATTATCTTTTAAGTGACAGGTGTTCATTTTTTTAATTTGTTTTTTTGTGTGTGAGGAAGACCAGCCCTGGGCTAACACCCGTTGCCCATCTTCCTCTACTTTATATAGGACGCCGCCACAGCATGGCTGATAAGCAGTGCGTCAGCCGGCACCTGGGATCCGAACCTGCAAACGCTGGGCTGCCACCAGGCTGGCCCCCTCATCTTATTTATTTTTTTGTGTGTGAGGAAGACCAGCCCTGAGCTAACATCCGTCCAATCCTCCTCTTTTTGCTGAGGAAGACTGGCCCTGGGCTAACATCGTGCCCATCTTCCTCTACTTTATATGAGACGCCACCACGGCGTGGCTGACAGGCAGTGCATCGGCGGGCGCCCAGGATCCGAACCTGTGAACCCCGGGCTGCCAAGCGCGGACTAAACCGCTGCGCCACCAGGCGGCCCCTCATCTTATTTTTTAATTGAAGTTATGCATACATGTCATTTTATAAGACTTATAACTAAAAGCAGTCCCTTGCCTTTTGCAGCCTGAAGTCTAGGGCAACCACTTTCAGCTTATAGCTGTTTTTCTGACATACGATATGCTTTCTTATTTCTAAATAACATTCCTTTTTTAAAAGAAAATTGAGGTGAAATTCACATGACATAAAATTCATTTTAAAGTGAACAATTCAATGGCATATTATACAACCACCACCCTTACCTAGTTGCAAAACATTTTCATCACCCCAAAATAAAATCCCATACTCATAAAGCAGTTCTCATTCTTCCCTCCCCCCAGCATCTGGCAACCACCAGTCTGCTTTCTGTTCCTATGGGTTTACCTTTCTGGATATTTTATATAAATGGAATCATAACTATGTGACCTTTTATATCTAGCTTTCACTTAGCATGTTTTTGGGTTCATTCACATTGTAGCATGTATAAGCACTTCATTTTTATGGCTGAATAATATTCCACAGTATGTATATACCATAATTTATGCATTCATCAGTTGATGGATTTGGGGGTTGTTTCCACCTTTGGGCTATTTTGATAGTGCTGCTGTGAACATTCATGTACTTGTTTGAGTCCCTTATTTCAATTCTTATGGATATATACATAGAAGTAGAATTGCTCCGAATAACATTCTTACACTATGATTTCTTGGTTTTTAGTTTATACCTCTTTCCAGGAATCCCCATAATTATATAACATTTATGATTAAATCAATTTTATGTTTATATTTCTGTGACTACAATGTTTATATATAATATGTATAATTCTATACTTAACATTTCTGTAAATATATATATTTACATAAAATATGTTAGTAATTACCTTTTTTCCTCCATCTGCTTAGTGGTCTGTGTTCCTAACTACAATTCATCCCTAAACTTTGAACTGTAGTTTAAATCTCAATATGTTCAATCAAATTTACTTCTTTTGTTTTTTTCTTGGTGATATCCCTCTCAGGACCCTCATCGTCTAGTTCCAACTCAGATTACTCTTGAGACCTAGAGTTCTGGGACCTCCTTTTGCCATCAATAGGGGGATTCTTTGTGCCTCCAGTGTCAGATTCCCTGTTTCCACATCATGTGTCTTCCTATTTCTTGGTTTATTCCTTCCTTTTGGGGAAACATCTAGTAGCTCCCAAAGAAAGGACTCAATCCTTGAATCTCATTTCTTTTCTGTTTATACCAACTCCTAGGTAATCTCATCTAGTCTGTGGCTTGAAATGCTGTCTTTGAGGTTACCACACTACAATTCATACCTCCAGCACAGATCTTCCCTGAGCTCCAGCCTTAAATACGGATCCACCCGTTCACCATCCCCACTTGGATCTCTAATAAACACCTGGACTTTATTTATCCCAAACTGAATTTTTTATTTTTGCACCCCAAACCAGATCTCTTCCTGGACATCTCCATCTCAGTAAATGGCAACTTGATTCATTCTCGGACCAAAAACCTGAGTCATCCTTGCCTTTTTTTCTCTTATACCACATATCCACTTGATCACCAAATCTCTTGGCTCTGCCCTTACAGTATATCCCCAAATCTGACCACTTACCACCTCCACAGTCACTCTCATCTGAGTCACCTTCTCTTTCCCTTACTACTGTACAAGCCGCCTAACTGTTCTCTCTCCACCTGTGACCCCCACCAAGCTCTTTTCTACATCCAGCATCTGGAGAGATCTTTTGAAATATAAGTCACATGGTGTCCCATATGCTGGAAAACCTTCCTTGGTTTCCCATCTCATTCAGAATAAAATCTAAAATCCTTATCTTGCCCTACAAGGGAGAGTTAGGATCCTGGCAGGAAACAGATGAATGTCACGCTCAAATTGAGGAATTCAGCGAGTGTCTACTCACGGAGCTCTTTACAAAGGCGTCAGTGGGGTTTAGCAAAGCCACAAGGATGCTGCGTGCCGTTGGTTCCCAGAGCTAGCAACCATGGGAGGCATTAGGCATTCCCACCCCTACCCTGAAGAGTGCAGGGGAACTTGGAGTTGGTGAGGCTCACCTGACAGAAGCTGTGGCCCTCAGTAAAGACTCCTGCCCTCTGATTTCTTGTAGGTGCCTCCCATTGGCCAAATCTCATAGGAAGCCAGAGGTCAAGGGAGCATGTTGATGTGGTCCATAAACATCAGCTTTCCAGAGAGCAGAGCAGGGTGGAGAGTGGGTCTGGAGGGACAAAAAGAAAATACCCAATACCAAGGGCCCCTGTGATCTGGCCTCCTCCAGCTGCCTCTGGGTTCATCTCCTACCACCCTGCCCAGTCACATTGGCCTTGTTTCACACTCTTCCCAAGACCATTGCCCTTGTTAATTTCTCTGTCTGGAAGGTTCTTCCCCTGCATATCCACATGGCTTACTCCTTCATTTAGGTCTCTGTTCAACCGCAACCTCACCGGAGAGGCCCTATCGAAAAGAGCGCCCTCCTACCCAGCACTCCATCCCCCAATCCTGCTGTTCTTCAAAGTACTGATTACTCCCTGGCAAGTGGGTATCTTCAGATTAGAAGTAAACCTATTAGAGCAAGGACATTGTTTGTTCCCTGCTGTATCCTGAGTATTTAGAATAATGTCTGGCACATAGTAGGTGCTTAATAAATATTGGTTGAAATATTTCACCACATAAGGGAGGAAAAAAAATTTGAGATCTTGGAAAAAGTCTTTTTTTCAACTCTCACTGTTGATTGATAGAGAATTTGACTGGCAATAGTTGAGGTTGGAAATAATTTTTCATAAAAATTTTTAGCACTGCTTATTGTTTCTAGCTTAAAAACAGAAAAAATTGCTGCTGAGAAGTCACATGTCATTCTGATCCCCATTGCTGTTTGTAATCTGTCTTTTTTTCTTTTTCTGACTTGACAGTTTTAGGATCATCTCTTTATTGCTTAGTGTTTTGAGATTTGCAATAATGCCTTGGTTTTATCTTTTTTCATTTGTTCTGCAACGTACTCAGCTATTTCAACCTGAAAACTGTCTTGCAGTTCTGGGAAAGTTTCTTGAATTATTCCTTTAATATTTTTTTTCACAGTATTTTCTGTGTTCTCTTTCTGGAACTCATTATTTTGCACATTAGACTTTCTGGACTGATCCTCTTAATTTTTTTCATCTGTTACCATTATTGTCCATTTCTTTTCCTATTTTCTGGGGCATTTCAACTTTATCTTCCAACCTTACAAGTTTTTCATTTCTACCTTCAGATTTTTAATTTCCCAGAGCCAGTGGTATGTTGGTAAATGTTGCTGTATGTGTGTTGTGTATATATATATTTATATGTTGTATATACATATAAATGTATGTTATATGTATGTATGTATGTTGGTAAATGTTTAACTTGAGTGGCGAGGTGACAACTCTGATTTGTAGTGTTTACCTATTTCTGGGTTGTAAAATCTCCCACTGTGGCCTATTTAAAGCTACCAATGGGACATCACAGTGTGGAGTTGGGAAGAGATGCTCCATAGTAGACCATTATAATGTTTTTCCCCTCTACAGAAACAATCAACATAAATGACTTCAAGACCATGGATAATAGTAAAACGATGTGAAATAATTACAAAATGATGAATTTTGAGTATTCGTTACATTTGTTTTGAATGCAATTTATTTACCTTTAAGTCTGTACAATTTTTTTTTTGAGGAAGATTGGCCATGAGCTAACATCTATTGCCAATCTTCCTCTTTTTTATGCTTTTTTTTTTAATCTCCCCAAAGCCCCAGTAGATAGATGCATGTCATAGTTGTGCATCATCCTAGTTGCTCTATGTGGGATGCCGCCTCAGCATGGCTTGATGAGTGGTGAATAGGTCTGTGCCCAGGGTCCAAATCGTTGAACCCCAGGCCGCTATGCCGCTGGGCTAGCCCCTGTATAACTTAAGTTTTAATAATGCCTGTGCTTAACTGGCTTGCAGAATTCCTGAAAATTTAACAGTTGGCTCTTGTGACTCCCTACGAGCCAAATCCAGCTCACCACTGCTCAGAGCTCATTTTTGTCCTCTGAATTTTGTTACAGAAACCTGTTGTTTTGTAGATATATTTTCTCATCTCTGAATACCTTAATGATAATCTTAAACTTTTTCTGCCTCTAAATTGTCTATTTTCTCTGAGCTGCTTTTTTCTTTGTTTATCTTTTATGTTAGAGGCCTTCCTCAAATGTCCAGTAATCCTTGTAATAACCCGAATTGTGATGCCTACGCTATAGCACACTATTTGAATTGTATCCAGATGCAGTTAATCTCTTTCGCCACTAGATGGTAGATATTGCTCTTGTTCCCCGTGATGCTAACACTGCCATATACCGCAGCTTCTTACAATTTAAAAGTACTCTCACATTTATTATTTCTTTGACTTTTCACAACTTC
The DNA here is from genome assembly GCA_031878705.1 of Tapirus indicus. Taxonomy (NCBI): domain Eukaryota; kingdom Metazoa; phylum Chordata; class Mammalia; order Perissodactyla; family Tapiridae; genus Tapirus; species Tapirus indicus. The sequence continues at coordinate 12,801,697 of CM062924.1, forward strand.
CCAAAAAGTTGAGTCCAGATTTTTTTGGAAGGAGGTTTGGCATAAATTCATTAATTTAAACAAATTAGGGGGCCGGCCCGGTGGTGTAGCAGTTAAGTTTGCATACTCCACTTCAGCAGCCAGGGGTTCTGCCGTTGGGATCCTGGACGCGGACCGATGCACCGCTCATCAAGCCATGCTGAGGCGGCGTCCCACATAGAGCAACTAGAAGGATGTACAACCGTGACTTACAACTATCTACTGGGGCCTTGGGGAGAAGAAAGGGAAAAAAAGGAGGAAGATTGGCAACACATGTTAGCTCAAGGCCAATCTTCCTCAAAAAAAAAGTGTCTTAAAAAAAATAAAAAATAAAGAAATTACCCCCATTTTAAAGATGAGATTTAGGCTCAGAAAAGGTAACTCAAACTAAGGACATGAGCATGTCTAGTGTTCCCATCACTAACCTCAATGCTCTTATGATCCTTGTTCTCGGGTTTTTTTCTTAAGAGAAGTGCAAATAATAAAGACCCATGTTCTTCTAGACAAATCAGCTTAAAAATCATTAACAGTAACATTTTAGGTAATTCCTAATGTATGAAAATGTATCGACTAGAGAAATCAAATTTTTAAATCTCCAGAAATCCAGGTGAATTTAGGTACTGTTCTCTTTTATATTGTTTCTCTCTAATTATGTTACCTGTGAGTAAAAATCAGACTTCTCTTAAGCTAAGGATAAGAGGTGCCTTTCAGGTCCAAGCTAGTGCAGTTCCCCACATCCCAGCCTAACCAGCAGTCCCGCTGCTTTTTACACCATTACCCGCTGCTGTGGCTACAAACACAGTGACACATGTAGCAGTAGCTTGGGGATGATAAACCCCAGGCAGGATAGTGGTAACTCTCCCAAGGGAAGGAGGGGAGCAGGATTGGGCAGGGCTACACAGAGAGTTTCCACTGTGTCTGTAATGTTTTATTTCATAAGCTAGGTGGTAGGTACAAGGGGTTTTTGTTATATTCTTTGTCTTTTTGTACACCCAACATAATTCATTTAAAAAGTCTCTATGAGGTCTAGACTTATAAAGCAGTTCATTCAGTCAGCAAATATTTATTGAGCACTTTTGTGACAAGCATTCTTCCATACAGTGATGAACAGCAATTTAGGGTCTGGATTCCTTGCTAACTCATTCGGCACACATTCACTGATGCCTGTTATGGGCAAGGTGCTATGCCTCAACGACTTAGAGCCTAGTGTGGGTTGGGGCACATTATTCATTAAGTGCACAAACCTCACAAGGTAGAAAGTCACTTCAGAAGAGAGGTGCAGGTAAAGTGTTAAGAAAAAATCATAGAGAATTTGGGAAGACTTCACAGAAGAGATGGCAGTTAAGCTGGATCTTGAAGGACATGTTGGCAAGGAAGGAGGGGGCGCACCCCAGGCAGAGAGCCTCCTATGCAGAGGGAACAGCGTGAGCAAAGGATGGAGGTGGGTGAGTGTGCAGTGTGAGGGTCCAGTGAGCATTTTAGTTTGGCTGGTGAACTCAGTAATAGTGAGAAAAGTCTGGGAAAGGAGTTAGATCAACTCCCAGAGGGCCCAGGTCCAGGTCGAGCTGCTGGACTATTGTGTAGGAGACTTAGAGCCATTTGCTGTCAGTAAGGGCCAGTAGGGTGGGGGAATGGCAGATTGCTTTCCAGAGCCTGGGTGGCCACAAACAGGACCTGGGGAGACAGGAGCGGTTAGGAGACGGATCACAGGAGCAGAGTCCACAGGACCTGGCAGGTGTTTGAGTTTGGGTTGAGATCACTACTCACAGGTGGCTGTTCAGTTTCCACTTGAACTCCTCCAGGGATGGGAAGGTCACCACTCAAATGTGGTTTTTACTGGGTCTCACATGGAGCTCTACTCCACAGGACTATGGGGAGGGAGAGGAGATAGAAGAGGAGAACAACTAGGAAAAGGAGAAAGCATGCTATCTCTGTGAGGTAGTCAGTGTGCCTGAGGGGGAGCCGGGCTGGGAGGACCCAGTGGGGAGAGGCTGCTTTGGGGCTGTGCCCTTCTCCACTCAAACATTGACCAACAGGCTGGAGGTTGGAGCTCCTGGGTTGCCTTTGTGGTCCCCACATGGGGACACCATGGTGCTGGGCCTGGGATGCCACACCTACAGGGGGGATCTTGGAGGAGAGAGACCATCTAGTGCTGAAGATGTGGGATGGTCCTGTGTCACCTTGGGGACCGTGCTCTGCCAGCATCTACTCTTCTAGTCCAGGGAAAGGACACTTTCGACTGATCTGGGATCCTCCCAGCATGGGCCATCAGCATTAGCCCTCACAGCCAACCAAGACGGGCCTGACTGCTCATGAAGGAAGACTGACTACGTACCCCCTGAGGGTGACTAGACAGAGCCCCTCCCTGTTGCCCTGGGTCTCTCCAGCTGACTTGTTGTAGTGCCTGAAACCCTGTTATGGGAGAGACACATACATTTCCTGGAGGGTCTGGTACATTATTTGAGAGCCTACACTAATAATTTATTAACAAATTCACAAAGATTCAAAGGATGTGATTGGTTTTGTAAACTGTAAATCCCTATACTAAGTAAAGTGTTATTTATGCAAATCACCCCTGAGCACTAACCACCCCCATCTCAGGACCAGGGAGTTATGGATTACAAACCTTTTACCTCCATAATCACACTGCAGCCTTAGAGCAGCCCTGTGCTGCAGAAATTAGTAAACTTCTCTTTGCCTCAGTTTCTTCTTGTAAATGGATGTAAAGTCCCTTGCCCAAGGTCAGTACGAGGCCTCAGGGACTGGACACTAGATTTTAGAAACAGAAGAGCCTATTTCTTCTATTTTCTCAAAGCAGCCTGGGGTGTGACCCTCTCAACCCTATTGAAAGACTGTTCTCTGACCAGGACGGTTCCCTGACATCTGAAGCAAGATGAAGAATGGGTGAGGGCTGGGAAGGGAAGATGGAGTCATTCTGGGTGGGTGTGTGATGACACCTGGAGTGCATGGCAGGAGGGTCACTGAGGAAGTTGAACTGGGATTTTGTGGTCAGTTATCCATTCAGGTGATGAGACTTGGTTCCCCCCACCCCAAGGGAAGAGCCCAGGACACACAGTCAGAATGGAACCCGGGTCTGTCAGTGCCTAAGCCCAGTTTTCTCCATCCCTGTCCCCCAGGGGTGCTGTGTGAACTCTGGCAAGTCTCGTTGTCTGGCTCATCCTTATCTGGAAAAGGAGGATGTTGGACCAGGCAGGCTCCAAGCCTCTACTGGCTATGCCACGCTAAGTTCTGGAAGAAGGTGAAGCTATGCAAGTCTCCAAGAGCTCCAGAAGAGAGGCCCTGGGGCAGGGAGGATGAGTGTTTCCAGTCCCGACTGAATTCTTCCTACATCCTAACATTCCTTTCTGGCCTTGTGCCTGCCTGAAGGTTGGAAAATCAGGTGGATCTGTGAGTCATCTGGGCTCTGCCCAACCTGCCCATTTCTTCATTCAGCAACATTCTCTAAACTTTTACAAGGCTCTAGCCCCTCTCTTCTCCTCTTCTCTCTTATCCATCCATCCATCCATCCATCCATCCATCCAGTCAACAAATAGTTGTTGAGCTATGTGTCAGGTGCTATTTTAGGCTCTGGGATACAACAGTAACAAGTAGAATTCAGAGAAGTGACACTTCGGGACTGCTGCAGCTTGGGCAGAAAAGGCCTTGTTGGCTGGGACGTAGGAAGGTGGACCCTCAGCCCTCTGTGCTGCGAGAGAGCCTAGGCCACACAAGGCCAAGCATAGGGGCTCTGGAAAACAGCCACAGTTGAGGCCCAGGCAACAGCCAGTACTAACCCCTGGGCACGTGGGTGAAGATACCTCCATGTGACTCCTGCCCCCAACCCTCGAGTCACCCCCAGCCACCAAATAGTCCCAGCTGAGGCCCCAGACATTCTGGAGCAGAGACAAGCCATTCTTGCTATGCCCTATCTGATCTTGATCTACAGAATCCTTGAGCGCAGTAAGATGTTTGTTTGAAGGCACTAAGTATTGGGATAATTTGTTTCACAGCAAAAATAATGGGAACATTTTACTGAGGAGGGAGAGGCTGAGTTTCTACAGCCTCCTGGCTGCTAGAGGGACAGGGCAGTGGCTTCCCTGCCTCTCTCCATTTACCACGACTCCCAGTTCTCACCTCATCTCACCCTGTACGGGAATTCCGTGTGGACATGTCTGTCTGCCCTGTCAGACTGGCTGTGAGCCCCTGCCGGGGGAGAATGGCAGGACTGTCCTGGTGGCCTCGCATACCATGTGCCCAGCACAGAGCCTGATAAGAAGAGAATCAGTGACTGCTCACCGGGTCTGTGCGTGCCCACAGTTGGTCTGAGGTTCATTTCACCAGGAGTGGGGATCTCAAACTTCTTCCAAAGACACAAGGGAGCTGGACAGAAGCTCTTGCTGGTTGCCTCACACAGAGACATATAATTGGGCTGAAAGCAATTTTTCTGAAAGCATTTCATGAATACAACATTTTGATTGAAACAATGATTTGATTGAAAATGAATATTCTCCAGTCGCTGTTTTTTTTTTCTATAGTGTCTGTTTCTTTTCATGCTTCATAAGGCAATTTTCAACCTCTAAGAGTTTTTACGCATTTTTGTCCATTTTCAGAACTTTTCAAGGTTTTTTTCCTAATCATTTGTAATTTGTTTTAGCCTACCTATACTGTGTTACAGTATTTGTAATAGTTGAAAGTTGGAACTGCCTAAGGGTCTAACTGATGAGTGGACTGCTTGGGATCACTGACAGAAGAACAAAGGAGGAAAGCCAGAGGGGGCACTTGATTGGCGGGCTCATTTTGTGTAAGGATAAGTTGAGGCCCCGAGAAGGGGCTTGCCCAGGGTCACACAGTGAAGGGACAGTGAGGACTAGAATCCGGTCTCCAGGCTCCTGGCCTAGTGCCCTTTCCCCTCTGTTCCTGCTCCAGGTATGAGCAGGAACGGTCTCTAGGTGGGATTATGGGAGTTGTTTACATCTTTCTTTTCCATGTCTCTATTTTCTGTTTCTGTAAGAGTATGAATTGCTTTTGGCACAAGATAAAAAACAAAGAGTAAAAAAAAGAATAAAAGAATTCTATTGAAGGTGTTTCAACGGAAGTCCCCCGCCCGCCACACACACATACACATGGGGCAGTACTGCTGCCCTCCCATACAGCATTGCCTCTCCAAAGACAGTAGCCTCTAGGGACATTCTGGCTTAGACTTAGGGTCACAGAGATCCCAGCTCTGAGCCACAGGGTCCAGGGAAAGCCAGTATGTTCTGGGCACACAGATCCTTGGGGCCTGCCCACCCAATGGGGGAGTAGATACCAAGTGGGGAGAGGCAGGCCCCACGAAGAGGAACCGTGAGCCCCAGGGAGCCCCAGCAGAGGGCAGCAGGAAGCTGGCCCAAGGCTCCCGTGAGTCGCTCTGCTGAGACTATCACTGGGGTTTGGGAGACTCCATGGAGAATTTAGGTCAGGTTCTGACCTGACCTTTAGGTTTGTGTAGAGGGATGGCCTGAATAAAGCTAGGCACTTTTTAAGGCAGGAATTAAGAAATCAAAATTGCCAGAGGTGAGGATGGGGACTAGAAGCTTCGTGCAGGCAGAGAGGGACTGTGTCTGTTACATGCGAGCAGCTATAGCGTTAGAACAGTGCCTAGCACATGATATGCATTAAATTAATTATTGCTGAAATGCACAAATGGAGATACTGTTGGGTGGGGCGAGGGAGGGAAAGAAAGGGAAAACAAAAAAGAAAGAAAGGAATTTTTACTTACTGAGCACCTAATTGTTGGGCAATGTGCTAATAATAAGCTTTTTAAATTCATGATCTCTCTTTTCAAGTTAGTTTCTTAACTGAAAAATAGTACATGCTTAAGGTTAAAAAATACGAAATGAAACAAAAAATTAAAAATAAGTCTCACTCTCATACCAGACCCTCAAGCCTCCTTCTCAGAGGCTAACAATGTTTTTTGCATACCTTTTTAGAAATTTCCTATACATGTCACTTGAGGGTCACCTGCTCCCTGCTGCATCTCTGAACCGCCAGGCTCCAATTAGAGCGGCATTTCTCAAAGTGTGCTCTGGGACCACCTTCAACAGAATCACCTGGTGGGGATATCATTTATTAAAATGCAGAAGTTCAGGCTTCACACAGACCCTCAGAATCAGGGTAAGGGAATCCCTGATTTTAACAAACTGCCCCAGGGAATTCTGATACCCCCTAAAGGGCCTTGGCCAGGTGTTAAGAGGTGTGTCTAGACTATGTTACATGACTAGCCACACAATCTTAGGCAACCCACTTGCCCTCTGTGGGCCTCAGTGTCCTCCCCTAAAAATGGGGATGAGAACCCTTGCCCTGTCCACCTCCTAGAGATGCTGTGATTAGAAAAGAGGAGAAAGCACACAAACCTGTGTTTTGAATCCATCATCAACACCATCCACTCAGAACCAGCTCAAATATTAGTAACTGTGCTCAGCTGAGGATCATATAAAAGTAAAAAAAAAAAAAAATTCATTACTTTGTTGTTATAAACTGAAAAATTTGCCATGGTCAGGCAATAGGCTGGGAAAAATTGGCATCTTGTTTTGATCAATCACAGGAGGAATGGATTCAGAGTGGAACTGGCACCATATCTTTGCATTCAAATGTTACTTCTTAGCCTGCAGAGTGCCTTTCCTTAATTTTATGAAATGAAAAATATGAAAAAGAATTCTTTAGGGCCTGATAGCTTGGGGTCCATAGAGGTAGTTATCAATCTTGGGTGTACATTAGAATCACCTGGGGAGATTTGAGATCATACCAATGCCACCAACACCAACTGTATTGCTTGGGGTAGGGCCCAGGCATTTTTTTTTTAAAGCTCCCAGGTAATTCTCATGGGCAGTAAGGTCTATGGGTACATGAACATGTGATATGAAAAAACTAGAACAGTGCTGTCCAATTGAAATATAATGTGAGCCACAAAAGTGAGTCAATATATGTAACTTTAAATTTCATAGTAACCATTATTTTAATAATATATTTCACGTATTCCAGTATACCCCAAATATTATTTCATCGTGTAATCAATGCAAATAATTATGAATGAGATATTTTACATTTTTTATACTAAGTCTTCAAAATCTGCTGTGTATTTTATACTTAGAGCACGTATCAGTTCAGACAATGCAGACCATAATTCATGTGGCCACGGCTCCTGTTTGGGGTAGTGCAGAGCTAGAATATATAATACAAATATTTTTGGTAATAATTCACTGGGTTGTGTTACTAGTAATTGCAAGAATTTCTAAATGTCACAAAGACACTTAGAATGCATGCATTGTTTTTATTGTTGTTTTTACATTTACAATTTGAAGCAGTTGTTATAACATTCATGATCTCTCAGCAAAGCTTTGTGGGTTTCATCATACAGATTTTACACTAATATGTTTTGCATGTGTTTTTTCACTGGGGTTATTCCTAAATTGTTTATATATTTGCTACTATTACAATGGGGAAAAGAGCTCAATAACTGATTATTGAACCATTGACTTTGTGATATTATCTTGGTCCTGAACTCCCTTATTAATTCTAAGAGTTTGGGGGTTATTCTCCACATTTTAAGGCATTATGCCATACTGTCTACAAATGAAGTTAATTTTATTTCCTTCCCAAAACTTAAGTCTTTTGTTTTTGTTTAAGGTCTTATTGTATTGGCAAGAACTTCTAGAACAACATTAAATAATAGCATCGCTACAGGTATGCTTGTTTTTTTTAACGTTTCCTTTTTTTAATGAGAATATTTTTAAATGTTTCATTGTTAAGGAATATTTGTGTATGCCTGAGAGAGATTCTCAAAAGAAACATATGGTTATTTGTAATTTTCTAACACATTTTTTAAACTTTTTATTTTGAAATAATTATAGATTTGCAGAAGTTTGCAAAGACAGTAGAGAGGTCTCTGTTTACCCTCCACCCAGTTCCCCAGTGGTTACATCTTATGTAACTTCAGGACAACATCAAAACCAGAAAATTGGCATTGGTACAATGTGTGTGTATAGTTCTGTAGTCATTGTATCCATTTGTGCAACCACCATTGCAATCAAGGTACAAAACTATTTCATCACTACAAAGATCTCCCTCATGCCATTCCTTGGTTGTCACATCTTTCCCCTCCCTGCCACCATCCCCAACGCCTGGCAACCACTAATCAGTTTTCCATCTCTATAATTTTTTTTATTTTGAGAATGTTATGGAATCATATGTGACCTTTTCAGATTGGTTTTTTTTCACTCAGCGTAATGCCTTAAGATCCATTCAAGTTGTTGTATGTATCAACAGTCTGTTCCTTTTTATTACCAAGTAGTATTCCCTGGAATAGATGTGCCAGTTTTTTAAACCATTCACCTATCATAGGACATTTTGTTTGTTTCCAGTTTTTGGTTCTTGTAAAAAGCTGCTATGAACAATCATGTACAGGTTTTATGTGGACACATGTTTCATTTCTCTGGAATAAATGTTCAGAAGTAGGATTGCTCGGTCATCTGGTAAGTGAATGGTTTAGTTTTTTAAGTAACTACCAAACTATTTTCCAGGAAGGCTGTACCATTTTACATTCCTATTAGCAATATGTGAGAGACACATATTCCATCTGTATACAGAGATACAGTTTCTCTGCATACTGACCAGCATTTAATATTGTCATTATTTTTTACTTTAGGTTCTAACACATAACTTTAAAAAATCAATGATGGGTTTTGGGTTTTATCAAATACATCTTTTGGCATTTATTGAGATAATTTCATGGTATCTCTTATTGGATCTACTGCTGAATTGTATTATTTTATCCATAAATATACATATATGATTTCTCCCCTCTCAGCATTGTTTTACTTTTTTTGGGAGAGGAGAGGAGGAGGAAGGGGAGAAGAACAGTATCCCACTGGAGTATCCAAAGTGTATGAGACTGGTAGTACAGGGGTGGGATGAGATGGCCAGGCAGATTAGAAGGAAGGCCCCTAAGATTCTTGTTTCTACTGATTTCTATGCTCTAATGAAAATGGTGTGACATGTATGTAAGTGCCCAGCACATGGTAGTCAGTAAATGTTAGTTGTCTTTTCTAGCAGGGTTCTCCACAGGCTAGATTGTACCTAGACATCATCATCCTTCTCCTTGCAGGGAATGAAGCTCCCCTAGAAAACTAGGAAACTAAAAGTGCAGCACAGTTTGGGTAATGCAGTTGGCTAGCTGGCTCAGTGCAGGGTCTCACTGTCTCCCCACCCTCCCCACCCCACTATGTCAGGGAGGGCTGAGAGTAGAATTTCCCAAGTGGCTTCCCTGGAGCCTAGCCAGCTTGTCCTAGCAGATTCCATGTGGCTGGCTATGGGCTGTGACTCTCTGGTGCACAGTCCTCTGTTTTTCATGATGATAATTGTATGGAAAGAAGCAGACATGCATGCTGATGTCGTGGGTTGTCTTCAGGACCTCAACAGCCTTGCTATGGTCAAGATCTTGGAAGTCCACATCATTCACTGCGAGGACTTGGTTCTCTTCCTCAAGTCTTGCTCAGTGTGCATTGGAGTCAGGAATCACCTTGGAGACGAAGAGGCCTAGCTGTGAGGCCTTTCATCCTTGGATGTTAAATCCCAACTGAGCTCCAGGCAGCTTCTTCAGTGTGATGATTTGGGGCAGAAAATGGATGAACTCATTGTTGTAGTGTGCATGGTGTACACTCCCATGACGAGGAGTCCATGCTGGGGGATTCTCACAGGCGGGCAGGAAGACCCCCAGGTAGGCATCGTAAGGACTCCGGCCCTGCCAGCAGGCCTCAGCCACCTCAGGCTCTGCTCACCACCAACTCTACATATATGCTTTAAAGGGTAAAAATATCAAACAGTACAAGAAGGAACACAAAGAAAAGTAAATTTCTTCCCATCAATATCACTGAAACAATCACTTTACCTGTTTCTTGTGTTTTTATCTAGGGACTATACCTATACATATTTTTTCCAGCTTTATTGAGATAAAATTGACATATAATATTGTGTAAGTTGAACATGTACAACGTGTTGATTTGATACACATACATTCTAAATGATCACCACAGTAGCGTTAGTTAACACCTCTATTACCTCACATAGCTACCATTTCTTTTTTGTGGTGAGAACATTTAAGATCTAGTCTTAGCAGTTTTCAAGTATATAACACAGTATTGCTAACTACAGTCACCACGCTGTACGTTAGATCCCCAGAACTTATTCATCTTATAACTGGATGTTTGTACCCTGTGACCAACATCTCCCTATTTCCCCCAGCCCCCAGCCCCAGCAACCACCCTTCTACTCTCTGTTTCAGTGAGTTCGGCTTTTTTAGATTCTACACATAGTGATATCACATAGTATTTGTCTTTCTCTGTCTGACTTATTTCCCTTAGCATAATGCCCTCAAGGTCCTCAGAGTCTTTCCATGTTGTCATGAATGGCAGAATTTCTTTCTTTTACATGACTAAACAGTATATCACAACTTATCCGTTCATCCGTATGTAGAAGGACACTTAGGTTGTTTCCTTATCTTGGCTATTGTGAATAATGCTGCCATGAACATGGGAGTGCAGCTATCTCTTTGAGATCCTGGCTTAATTCCTTTGAATATATACCCAGAGTGAGATTGCTGGATCATGTGATAGTTCTATTTTTAATATTTTGAGGAACCACTATACTGTTTTCCACAGTGGCTGTACAAATTTACATTACCACCAATAATGTACAAGGGTTCCCTTTTCTCCACAGCTTTGACAACACTTATCTCTTGTCTTTTTGATGATAGCCATTCTAACAGATGTGAGGCAATATCTCATTATGGTTTTGACTCAGGTTTCTTTGATGATTAGTGATGTTGAGCATCTTTTCATGTGCCTGTTGGCCATTTGTATATTTTCTTTGGGAAAATGTCTATTCAGTTCTTCTGCCCATTTTAAATTGAATTGCTTGTTTTTGGCTATTGAGTTGTATCAGTTCCTTATATATTTTAGATATTAACCCTTTATCAGATATATGATTTGCAAATATTTTCTCCCATTCTGCAATCTGCCTTTTCATTTCATTGATTGTTTCTTTTGCTGTGCAGAAGCTTTTTAGTTTGATGTAGTCTCTCTTATTTATTTTTGCTTTTGTTGCTTATGCATTGGGTATTACATCTAAAAAATTGTTGCCAAGACTAATTCAAAGAACTTTTTTCCTATGTTCTCTTCCAGGAGTTTTACAGTTTTAGGTCTTACGTTTAAGTCTTTAATCCATTTTGAGTTAATTTTTTTGAGTGGTGTAAGATAGGGGTCTAATTTCATTTTTCTGCATGTGATTATCCAGTTTTCCCAACACCATTTATTGAAGGAACTATCCTTTCCCCATTGAGTATTCTTGGTTACCTTGTCAAATATTGGTTGACTGTATACGTGAGGGTTTATTTCTGAGCTCTCTATTCTGTTCCATGGGTCTATGTATCTATTTTTCTGACAGTACCATACTGTTTTGATTATTATAGCTTTGTAGTATAGTTTGAAATCAGGAAGTGTGATGCCTCCAGCTTTGTTCTTCTTTCTCAGGATTGCTTTGGCTATTGGGGCCTTTTGTGGTTCCATACGAATTTTAGGATTGTTTTTTCTGTTTCTGTAAAAAATGCCATTGGAATTTTGATAGGGATTGCATTGAATCTACAGATGGCTTTGGGTGGTATGGACATTTTGACAATATTAATTCTTCTGATCCATGAACACAAGAAATCTTTCCATTTCCTTCTGTCTTCTTCAATTTCTTCCATCAAAGTCTTATAGTTTTCAGTGCACCAGTCTTTCACCTCCTTGGTTAAATTTATTCCTAAGTATTTTATTACTTTTAATGGGATTTTAAATTTCTTTTTCAGATATTTCATTGTTAGTGTATAGAAACACAACTGATTTCTGTATGTTGATTTTGTATCCTGCAACTTTATTGAATTCATTGACTAATTCTAACAGTTTTTCGTGGGATCTTTAGGATTTTTCTATATATAAGATCATATCATTGGCAAACAAGACAATCTTACTTCTTCCTTTCTGACTTGGATACATTTTATTTATTTTTCTTGCCTAAATGCTCTGGCTAGAACTTCCAGTACTATGTTGAATAGGACTGGTGAGAGTGGGCACCCTTGTCTTATTCCTGATCTTAGAGGAAAAGCTTTCCACCTTTCATGGTTGAATATGACGTTAGCTGTAGGCTTGTCAAAAATGGCCTTTATTATGTGGAGGTATGTTCCTGCTATACCCAATTTGTTGAGAGTTTTTATTATGAAAAGATGTACTTTGTCAAATGCTTTTTCTGCATCTATTGAGATAAAATTTTTATCTTTCATTCTATTAATGCAGTGTATCACATTTATTGATTTGCCTATGTTGAGCCATCCTTGCATTGCAGGGAAAAATCCCACTTGATTATGGTGTATGATGCTTTTAACGTGCTGTTGAGTTAGGTTTGCTAATATTTTGTTGAAAATTTTTGCATGTATATTCATCAGGATATTGGTCTGTAATTTTCTCTTCTTGTAGTGTCCTTATCTGGCTTTGGTGTCAGGGTAACGCTGGCCTCATAAGGTGAGTTTGGGAGTGTTCCCTTCTGCTCAATTTTATGGAAGAGTTTGGGAAAGACTGGTGTTAATTCGTTTTTAAATGTTTGGCAGAATTCACCAGGGAAACCATCTGGTCCTGGACTTTTCATTGTTGGTAGGTTTTTTTTAATTGATGTCTTAATAGTTTATAACACTGTGGGGTTTTAGTTGTACATTATTGTTTGTCCGTCACCATGTGGATGTAACCCTTCACCCCTTGTGCCCACCCCCCACCCCCCTTCCCCTTGGTAACCACCAATCAGTTCTCTCTGTCCGTGTGTTCATTTATATTCCATATATGAGTGAGTTCATGCAGTGTCTGTCCTTCTCTCTCTGGCTTATTTCACTTAACATAATACCCTCTAGGTCCATCCATGTTGTTGCAAATGGGACAATTGTGTCTTTTCTTATGGCTGAGTAGCATTCCATTGTATGTATATACCACATCTTCTTTAACCAATCATCAGTCGAGAGACACTTGGGTTGCTTCCACTTCTTGGCTATAGTGAATAATGCTGCAATGAACATAGGGGTGCATACACCTCTTGGTATGGTTGATTTCATGTCCATTGGGTAGATGCCCAAGAGTGGGATTGCTGGATCATGTGGTATTTCTATTTTTAATTTTTTGAGGACTCTCCATACTGTTTTCCATAGAGGCTGCACCAGTTTGCATTCCCACCAGCAGTGAATGAGGGTCCCCGTTTCTCCACAACCTCTCCAGCATTTGTTGTTATTTGTCTCTGTGATTGTTGGTAGATTTTTGATTACTGATTCAATCTCCTTACTTGTTATTGTTCTGTTCAGATTTTCTATTTCTTCATAATTAAGTCTTGGTAGCTTGTATGTTTCTAGGAATTTATCCATTTCTTCTAGGTTATCCAATTTTTTGGCATATAATTGTTCATAGTAGTCTCTTATGATTCTTTGTATTTCTGTGGTATCAGCTGTAATGTCTCCTCTTTCATTTCTGATTTTATGTATTTGAGTCTTTTTTTCTTAATTAGTCTAGCTAATGGTTTGTCAATTTTGTTTATCTTTTCCAAAAACCAGCTCTTAGTTTTCTCGATCTTTTCTATTGTTTTTCTGGTCTTTATTTCATTTATTTCTGCTCTGATCTTTGTTATTTCCTTCCTTCTGCTAACTTTGGGCTTAGTTTGTTCTTCTTTGTTAGTACTTTGAGGTGTAAAGTTAGGTGTTTATTTGAGCCCATTCTTTTTTCTCAGTGTAGGTATAAACATCTGTCTTAAACATCCCTCTATTAACATTCCTCTTAAAACTGCTTTTGCTGCATCCCATACATTTTGGTATACTGTGTTTACATTTTCAAGATATTTTTTTATTTCCCTGTTGATTCTTCTTTGATCCATTAGTTGTTCAGTAATGTTATTTAATTTCCACATGTTTGTGAATTTTCCAGCTTTCCTCCTGTTATTGATTTCTAGTTTCATACCATTTTGGTTGGAAAAGATACTTGGTATGATTTCAATCTTAAATTTGCTAAGACTTGTTTTGTGACCTATCATATGATCTATCCTGGAGAATGTTCTGAATGCATTTGAAAAGAATGTGTATTCTGCTGCTGTTTGATGGAATGTTCTGTAAATGTCTGTTAGATCCATTTGTTCTAAAGTGTCATTCAAGTCTATTATTTCTTTATTGACTGTCTGTCTGATCTAATTATTGTTGAAAGTGTGGTATTGAAGCCCCCTACTATTATTGCATTGTTGTTTATTTCTCCCTTCAGATCTGTTAGTATTTGCTTAATATATTTAGGTGCTCCGATGTTGGGTGCATGTATATTTATGATTGTTTTATCTTCTTGATGAACTGACCTTCTATATCTCTTGTTACTGTTTTGGACTTGAGACTATTTTGTCTGATATAAGTATAGCTACCCCTGCTCTCTTGTGGTTTCCACTTGCATGGAATATCTTTCTCCATCCCTTCACGTTGAGCCTATGTGTGTACTTACAGCTGAAGTGAGTTTCTTGTAGGCAGCATATAGTTGGGTCTTGTGTTTTTATCCATCCAGACACCATGCCTTTTGATTGGAGAATTTAACCATTTACATTTAGAGTAATTAATGATAGGCAAGAACTTACTAATGCATCTTATTAATTGTTTTCTGGCTATTTTATAGTTTACTTGTTCCTTTCTTCCTCTCTTGATGCCTTCCTTTGTGAACTGATGATTTTCCATAGTGGTGTGCTTTGATTCCCTTCTGTTTATCTTTTGTGAATCTACTGTAGGTTTTTGCCTTGTGGTTACTATAGGCTTACATATAACATCTTATAACAGTCTATTTCATGCTGATAACAACTTAACTTTGGTCACATACAAAAACTCTACCCTTTTACTCCCCTCCTTTTTAGTTTTTGATGTCACAATTTGTCTCTTTTTATATTGTGTATTCATTAACAAATTATTGTAGTTATTTTTAATACTCTTGTCCTTTATCCTTTATACTAGAATTAAGTGGTTAACAAACCACCATATTACAGTATTAGAATATTCTGAATTTGTCTATATATTTACCTTCACCAGTGTGTTGTGTATTTTCATGTTACCAATCAGCATCCTTTCATTTCAGCTTGAAGAACTCCTTACAGCATTTCTGGTAAGGCAGGTCTAGAGGTGATGAACCACCCCCTAGCATTTGTCTGGGAAATTCTTTCTCTCTCCTACGTTTCTGAAGGATAACTTTGCCAGATAGAGTATTCTTGGTTGGCAGTTTTTTTCTTTTAGCACTTGGAATATGTTATTCCATTTTCTCCTAGCCTGTAAGCTTTCTCCTGAGAAATCTGCTGATAGCTTTATGGGGGTTCCTTGTAAGTTACAAGCTTCTCTTCCTGCTTTTAAGAGTCCCTCTTTGTTTTTGATTTTTGACACTTTTATTATAATGTGTCTTGGAGAGGATCTCTTTGAGTTTATTTCGTGACCTATGAGCTTCATGAACTTGGATATCCAAATCTCTCCCCAGATTTGGGAAGTTCTCAGCCATTATTTCTTTAAATAAGCTTTCTGCCCCCTTCTCCCTCTGAAACTCCAGTAATTCACTATTATTTCTTTTGCTGGTACCCATAGATCCTGTAGGCTTTCTTCACTCTTTTTTCTTTGCTCTTCTCTGACTGGATAATTTCAAAGTTCCTATCTTCTAACTCACAGATTCTTTCTTCTGCTTGATTTATGCTGCTGTTAATGCTCTCTATTGAATTTTTCATTTCATTCATTGCATTCTTCAGCTCCAGAATTTGTTTGGTTTTTTATGATTGCTATCTGTTAAACTTCTCATTTTGTTCATGTACTGTTTTCCTGATATCACTGTCTTTCTCTGTTTTCTTCCAGCTCA
This sequence comes from Tapirus indicus, assembly GCA_031878705.1. Lineage (NCBI taxonomy): Eukaryota > Metazoa > Chordata > Mammalia > Perissodactyla > Tapiridae > Tapirus > Tapirus indicus. The sequence continues at coordinate 12,817,671 of CM062924.1, forward strand.
CTGAATTTCCTCAAAACAGCATTTTGAATTATTTATCAGGTAAATTGCAGATTTCCATGTCTTTGGGATCAGTAACTGGAAGATTATTGTGATCCTTTGGTAGTGTTATGATGCACTGATTTTTTCACATTCCTTTAGGTTTTGTATTGCAGTCTTCACATTTGAAGAGCAGTCATCCCCTCTAGGTTTTACTAACTGCCCTCTTCAATGTGTCCAAACTTGTATTTTTTGATCTGGCGGTGTGCTGGAACTTCTCTGCTGGAAACCTGGACTTCCACAAAGACTGTCTTGTCTGTGGGTGATTATCTAAGACAGTGTTTTCTAGGGGCTCCTGGACTGCAGCTGAAAGGGCCTGGAGTTGGATCATGGGCTACTGCAGGTCCATAGCCAGGATCAAGGTCTGTATGCCTATTGCCTGATACACATGTGGGTGAGACTCCTCCTGGGTTCCTTGGCATATGCTGTGCTGGATCCCACAGCTCCCACAAAGAAGCACTTTTGTCCATTGATGGATTTAAATTGTAATAGCTTTTGCCAAATTGTCTTCAAAGAGACAACCATTTTATAGTCCCACCAACAATGAACAAGAATGTCTTTCTCTACAATGCACATTTTTGCCAATCTGATATCTAAAAAATAGTATTCCGCCTTAATTTTAATTTGCATTTCTCCTATTATGAGGTAGTTGAGTATTTTTCCATTTGCTTAAAAGCCACTTGTATTACTTTTCTGTGAATTGTGTGTTCATTCCTTTGCACACGTACTATTTTAAATTAATGTTTAACAATAAAAACACTACTTTCCTATTGTCATTTGCTCAAGAACCAGGAACTGAAGGCAGAAGCCTGTGATCCCTGCAACTTCAGGGCTGTGGCGGGGGGGGGGGGGGGGACCTGCATATTCCTGCTTTATTTCTCAGCTGCAAACTTGGGAAGATGAAATCATGCTTAATCTGGCATTAACAGAGCACCTACTACATAGCAGGGTCTAGTTAAGGACTTCACACCATTGTTACTTCATGTAATCTACACAACAACCCCGTGTAGTATTTATCATTAACTTTATTTTACAGAGGAAGACACCGAGGCTTGGAATATGGAAATAAACGACTTAGGTTTACACAGTTCAGAACGAAGTAGAGTTCCCGGAGAGAGTTCTGTCCTAGGAGTCCGGTAGGGTTTATTGGGGCATTCGGGCTGCACCCTGTCTCTAGAGTTTGCCCGCGGCGCCCGGACAGCGGCCCCCCGCCCCGCCCGGGTCTCCTGGCCTCAGGGGCAAAGGGGCGCGCGACGGGTGCGTCCCGGCCGGCAGGCTGGGGGCGGGGAAGGCGCGGGGACAAAGGCCGCGGCCACTGCGCTCGGGCTGGCCCGTGTGGCGGCGAACTCCGGCGGCGGCGCCCGGACTCCGGTCGCCCGGACCTGGGCGCGCGCCCGCGCCCCGAAGAGCCCGCGCGGCGATGGAGCGCGCTGGGGCGCCGCGGGGGCCCGCGCAGGCCGAGCCCGCCGGCCCGCCGCCCGCGCCGCCCCCTCCCCCGCCCCCTCCCCCTCCCCCCCGCCCCGCGGCGGCCGCGGCGGCTCCGAGCTCGGCGAACATGGCGGCGGCGGCGGTCGGTCGGGACACTCTACCCGAGCACTGGTCCTACGGCGTGTGCCGGGACGGCCGCGTCTTCTTCATCAAGTGCGGCGCGGGCAGGCGGGGCGCGGGCGGGAGCGCAGGCGGGGCGGGGGTGCGGGGCGGGCGGGCGCTCCCCGGGCGGCGCCGGCGCTAACAGGTGCACCTCTCTCCCCGCAGTGACCAGCTCCGCTGCACAACCTGGCTGCACCCACGCACCGGGGAGCCCGTCAACTCGGGCCACATGATCCGCTCAGGTGGGCGCCGGGCCGGCGGGGCGGGGCGGGGAGGGCGCGCGGCGTGGCGGCCCAAGTTTGACACGACTTTTCTCGCGATTCTGCAGACCTGCCCCGCGGCTGGGAGGAGGGCTTCACGGAGGAGGGCGCCAGCTACTTCATCGAGTGAGTGACCGGGCGCCGCGCCGCGCCCGCACCGGTGCGGCGGGGCCGGCCCGCTTCCCGCCGCGCGCCCGCCCCCTGCCCGCGGGGCCCGGCGAGTTGGCGCGCGCGACGCCGCGGCCGCGCTCTCTGGGGTTTTGTGTGCCCGCGTTGTGGCGGGCTCGGGCAGGGAGGCGGGGTGGGTCCGCGTCTCCGCCGGCGTACCCGGGCGGGGGTCCGAGATCCGGCTGGACCTGGCCGTTGGGCGGCATTGGGCGCTGGTGTGAGGGGCCGGACACGCCTCCCCGCCGGGATCTCCCGCCGCGCCGAGCCTGGCGGGGGGCCGGCAGGGGCCGGGTGGCGAGAGTAGAACTGCGAGTTCCGTCCGGGGTCCGGGCTTGGGGCTGGGGATGGGGGAAAGGTGCTAGGGGAGCCTCGCTCGGGGAGGCTTTTTCTCCGGCCGCGTTCTCTGGGACGGTTGTGGAGAGTCGGCACCGCAGCCGCCCCCTCCTTAGCGCGGGCCTGCGGGGGAGAGGAGGGGGTGGGGAGGGGACCCGGCCAGCCAATAATATTCCTCCGACACTGGCGGCCCTTCAGTCGGTGCTGAACTCAGATAATCACTCCTGCCGCCGCTAGTCAAGCGGTAGCTTTTCTCCAAAACCCCGGGAGCGTAGCCCCCTGAGCCAGGTTCCCCCGGACCTGGGCCTGTAGAAATGAGATCGCGGGGCAGTGAGTTAAGGCGCCGCTCAGACGCTCACGCTAGCGTAGACTTCACTTTCCCGCGCCCGGCGCGTACCTGCGTTGCAACGTCTCTCTGCAACACTGCCCTCTCGCCAGCGAGTTCGATGAGGTCAGAACCGCTTTTGATCCTCTGCCCCAGTGCCCGGCACAGAGTAGGCACTCGGTAAATGTTTGTTCACTGAATGAATGAACTAGCCAAAGGTCTGGACGGTGGTCTGAGGGGTACTAGATGTACTTTTGGGGACTGTGAGTCAGAATTCCTTTCTTCACCACCTTGAAAACCCTGCTAGTCGGTAGTAGAGCAGCATATTCGACGCTCAGGTGGTCCCAGAAAACCCCGGAGCCTCCCTCCCCAGTTTGGTCTCTTGCAGGCTGGTTGAAATCGTGGTGGATGAGATTTATAGAAGTGAGCACTAGGGCTGTGGTCCTGCTCCCCTGCCTCGTGTGTGTGAGAGGGAAATTGGGGAGCTGGCTGGGACCATTAGAACCTCTTGGTCGGAGGGCCTGTCTGGCTCATAACTGCATCCATCAGTTTTATTAGACTTCTCCTGTGTGCCCATATTGGTCTAGGCATTGGGACTACAGAAGTGAATGAGGCAGACAAGCTCTGGGTACTCATGAAGATGGCAATCTGGTGGGGGAGGGGAGGGAGCAGAAAATAAGTAAATAAACCAAGAAGAATAATGTTAGATAGTGGTAACTACTCTGAAGAAAATTAAAATAAGGTGATGCGATACCTAGTGACTGAGTGTGTCACTTGGTTTGGGAGGTCAGTGGTGGTGTTTCTGAATAGATGACATTTAAGGTAAAATTTGAATGACAAGAAAGAGCCATCCTTGTGTTGATGAGGTGGCAAAGCATTTCCAGAGAGGGAAAAGCCAGTGCAAGGGCTTTAAGGCATGAAAGAGCTTCAAGTTGAAGGAGCAGGAATGCCAGTGTGACTGGAATGTGGTGAATAAGGTTTAGAGGTTGGGAAAAGAGGCAGGTCCAGCCAAGGAGACTGAGAAGGACTGAGAAGGTGGGAGAAAACCCAGGAGAATTTAGGATCACAAAAGCCTAAAGGACAGAACCTGACTGGAGTAGGTGGAAGAGAAAATATGTGGTGAGGAAATAGAGTCAGTAAGTATAGGTGAATCTTCCAGGCAGTGTTGTTAGAAAGTGGAGTTGAGAAATTAGCTGAGGACCGGAGAGGATGTGGGTTTGAGGGAGGGGTTTTCTTTTTTTTAGTGGGAGATGGTAGAGCATGTTTTATTCTGATGGAGAGAGGGAGAAACAGATGATGCAAGAAAGAGATGGGACAGTTGCTGGAGCAGTGTTTCTGAGAAGCTGAGAGGGAAGGGATCGAGGGCATCTCTTTCACTGATCTCAGACAGGCACAGGGCATTTCATCCATTTGATGGGTGGAAGGGCTGCGAGTGCCAGAGCCCAGGCAAGGAGGTTGATAGGTTTGGTGAGGGGAGAGGTGGGTGTTCCTGTCTGATGGTTTCTGTCTTTTCCAGGAAGTACTAGAGCTGGGGAAGCCCTGGCTCCCCACCCACGAGGGCCTGGGCTGAGTCCTCCCAGGCCTAGGGGAAAGCAGTGTGTGGCAGTGTCCCTTACCCTCAAAGGCAAGCCATGTGGGGAGGCTGGGACCCTGTGGCAGCTGACTGTATTTCCTACCTCATTCTGTGACAATTTCTTGAGAGACTTAAGGGTTTGGGAGTAATTGTTCTCCTTTTCTTCAGTCTCTCTTACTTCATTTGGCGTTCTTAGATTTGCCATGTGCATTTCTGAATCGTGGATTTTTTTTCGGATCCTTCTCTAATATGGCTCAGTTAGAAGGACAAAGCATTGGCACAGCTGGTTGTATTTTCCCCAGTGGATCCTTGGACTGGAAAGTTGTGTGAGGTTTTCAGGATGCATCAATTGCTCCTGATATTTAGCAGATGTTTGAATACTCTACAGAGTCCAAGAGTTTTTCCGCAGAAAAACTTGAGCTAAGGGAGATGGATTTTAGTTTTAATTTCTGCACTTTTGGTTCAATTTTGGATTGACTAGGAACAAAACATGTAAGGAATCTGCTCCCCTTTCTCCCAGTTCTAGACAAGGTGATGCTGACATCCCCTTGAAGAAGGTTTCTTATACTCTAAAACTTCTCCACTTTTCCATGAGTTTCTTAGCCAGGTAGCAAGATATGATAGTAATTGTGACAACAGTGTCAGTAGCAGTAGCAATAATTGTAGCAGCAGTTATGTAATAGCCTCATCTTTTCGAGCCCTTGAAAAAGGCCAGGAACTGTTTTGTAACTATTCTCTGATTTAATTCTCACAGCAACTTGATGATGTAGGAACTGTTACTAGTCCCATTTTACCAATGTGGAAACGCATGATAATCCTGGGCATTCTGATAGCAAAGGGTAGTTGGCTTTTTCTGGTACGTTTTTCTTACTTGATCCTTATAGCAGCCCCTAGAAGCAGCAGAGCAGGGATTACCCTGTTCTTCAGATGATGAAACTCAGGTCCGTGAAGGTTTAGTAATTTGGCTGAAATGTTAGAACTGGGACTGGAACGGAGGTCTTCAGTCTCTAATATGGTAACGTAGTGGTGGTGGCTCCTACCTTAGGTCACAGGTGAGAGTCAGCGTCGATACTTGAAGGAGCCTTGTGCCACATGCCATTGCTGAGTCAGGGTGCCCCAGGCTCATGGGGCCACACACCTTCTTTGCTTTGTCTGAGGATTGAGACACCTTGGAAGGGCAGCAGCCCTTGGTCTCCTGTGCTGATTGGCGGTGGTGCATGTCTCTGATGAGTAAGAAATGGAAGATATTATTACGTAGTAAAAATAGTTTGGCAGTCACAGCCTTCTCAAACATGAGACCCATGAGGGAAAAGTTCTAAAAGAGGCCTGGGGAGCTAGAGTGTTACACTGGGCTGGTCTTCAGGGGTTTCGTGGAACCCTCTGGGTTGGGTCCTCCCTACAGCAGGCTTTGACTAGGTCCTGAGTTGATTAGGAGGATGAATGGCGTGGAGAAGGGCTCTTGGCTACCCTGCCTGTGCCAAGGTTGCTTCTTAAAGGCAGGGACCCTGTTCCCCACCTCTGAGACTTTGGCACCCAGCCCAGCCCTGGGCACTGAGTAGGCCCTTGGTATTTATTGAAGGAGCAGTGTTTTAAGGGACCTGGTGAGTTCAGTAGGTATTCCAGGTCTTGGAAAACTCCTTGTTGGGGAGGAGTTTGGGGGTGTGGGGGAGGCTGGACAAGGTGGAAGAAGTGAAGCAGCCAGGAGCCGCGCCTGTCAAGGCTCGTGCCTGGAGCCCTGGCTTCTTGGATGTAGTTGCTTGCTGTTGAGAACAGCACTCAAAGCAGGAACCCAACCTCCTCTGGCTTCTTCACCTCATGGTCTCATGCTCTGCATCTGGGAGTGGGACGTCTGTCAGCCACTGGACCAGGCCTTGGTGTCCTGTGACTTGGCTTCACGGTCCTGGCGGGAAACAGCTGATTGCACAAGGTCTCTTCTAGTGTTAAGTTCCTTAGTTTTAGCTTTGGAGCCTTGCAGGGCCATCTTGTGTAGGTGCCCTTCTCCTTGTGGGTGCCCGTCCCCAAGTGAGGGCAGTGAGGCTCTTAGGAGAGACATTTCTGAGTCTTGGAGTAAGGCTGACTTTCCCCTCCCCAGCCCTTTGGACTGCAGCAGGTCCTCGGGGCAGGAAGGCTGCATCATTTGCAGGACTCAGTGCAGAATGAAAGTGCAGGGCCACTTGCTCAAAAAGCTGGAGAGGGGCCGGCCCGGTGGCGCAGCGGTTTGGTTCGCGCTTGGCAGCCCAGGATTCGCCGGTTCGGATCCCGGGCTCCGGTCGATGCACTGCTTGTCAGCCATGCTGTGGTGGCGTCCCGTATAAAGTAGAGGAAGATGGGCACGATGTTAGCCCAGGGCCAGTCTTCCTCAGCAAAAAGAGGAGGATTGGCAACGGATGTTAGCTCAGGGCTGGTCTTCCTCACCAAAAAAAAAAAAAAAAAAAAGCTGGAGAAAAGTGCCATTGAAGGTATTAAGTATAAAACTTTTTTCCTTTTTCTGCAGTCCTTCCCTCAACTTGTCATGGTGTTTTTATTTGCTGTTTAATGTCATTCTAAGTAAAAAAGAAATTAAAATTTTAAATTATTAGCATAAATCTTATGGTTCATCCTTATATTGTGGATTATAAAGTTTTAAATGCAAACATCAGGGCGGTGACCTCATAGGCTGACTAACCACCACCATGCCCCACTCTGAGATAGCACAGCACAGGAGTGCTGGTGCTCAGGCCCCCTGGACAGGAGTGAGGAACAGGGAGGCGTGGCGGCGCTTGGGGCTCCAGGAGGCTGGGAGCGGGCAGTTAAGAACCTGTCCCAGGGGGTCAGGGAGTGGGTACCAGGTGTGAGCCAGGCCTTCAAGCCTCCTTCAGAAGGGTTACCCTTTTGGAGATAATGCTAAATATCTAGAGAGTGTTTTTGTATTCATCAAACCCATTTTTCAGTCTGAAATTAAAGAGAAGGAAGAGGAATTGGGGAGTGAAGGCTGAAGCAGGGGTGACAGAATGTCCAGGTGGGGACCCCAGTTAGCTGTAGGTACCAGTATAGAAGGCCCTTTGGGAAAACCTGTGAATACTCGACAGCCCAGGAAGCTGCCCTGTTGAGGTTGAATTATGCTGTCACCCAAGGGACAGTCCTCCAGGCCGCCACTAGGATGAAGTCTGTCCTGTCGCCATATTTTCCTCTCCAGGCAAAGGTTGAATTTCATGTTAGTGAAATTTGTCATGTAAACTGCCAACCTGGTTCATTTATTTGTCATCTTTCTCACTGAGGTGTTGCTGGGAACAGCAGTCCCCAAAACTTTATTTCAAACCAGAAAGCAACAGTTCCGCAAAGAATTTCTGGGAAACTAGCAGCTTGCGTCTACTTAAAATGGAAATTCTGAAGCCTTTTGTTGAAGGTTAAGAAAAGGTTCTCCCAGCTTGGCAAGGTTTGGCACAATCCCACACTTTACGTTTCATTTCTTGGTTGTTTTATCAAGGAGAAAACCGGCTCATGGATTGAAATGTTAGGTTCTGTGCAAAACGAACAACAGTGGTGGTGTGCAGAAAGCTGAGGGAAGGATTAAGAGCAATGATTTGTACCACGGTCTCAAAACCATCCCAGAAAAGATCTGGGAAAACCTCTTTAAAAACGGTCTCAAGTTGCTTCTTAAGGCCCTTTACCCCTGGGAGGGGTGTGCTTCAGAGGAAGGCCAGGAGGTGGGGAGAGAGGTCAGCCCCGATTTGCAGGGCTGTGTGTGTGCAGAGGGGGGGGTGTAGGTTTCTTGTGTGTCGATAGCACTGTTTCCATTCTCTCTTGATCTCTGTGGGACTGCATTTTGGACTTCCTAAATCGAGGACTTGGGAAAAAGGAGCTTATTGAAGAAAGCACTTCATGATGTGGACTATTTGGTGACTTTATGTGGTGCCTGCTCCAGTTTTCTGTGTTGTCAGAAAAGAGCACGGTTTGCATCTTTTTGTTCAGCCTAAGACAGCAGCATCTCAGTAAACTGGCGTGATGTCCTAAGTAAATATTGGCGGAGGGGAAAACACGGAGGAATATGGTTTTATTTGCCTGTTTTTAAGTGGCTGTCAAAACATTGACTTCTCGATTTTCCAAAATGAGAAGTGTTTTGGGTTACTGTTTTATTGTTTACGGAGTGCTTCATGAACATTATCTGGTTAGAGGCTCACAATTATTGCATTTTTTAGTGCAGAAATGTGGGCTCAGAGAGATAAAGCGGCTTCCTAAAGTGGCATGCTGTATGAGTTCAGCTTTTTCAGGGTTCATAGAAGAGAGTGGACATGTTGTTGTGTCAGAGCAGGGCTTCTCAGACTTTTGACCACAGCCCTAATGACAGAAGAGGGTGAAGCCCAACTCACCCGGGAGACTGGACGGCAGAAAGCGTCCTCAAAATGTTGGTTCTGGGCTGGTCTGGTGGTGTAGTGGTTAAGTTTGTGTGCTCCACTTTGGCGGCCTGGGGTTCACAGGTTTGGATCCCGGGCATGAACCCATGGCACCACTTGTCAAGCCATGCTGTGGTGGTGTCCCACATATAAAGTAGAGGAAGACGGGCATGGATGTTAGCCCAGGGCCAGTCTTCCTCAGCAAAAAGAGGAGGATCGGCAATGGATGTTAGCTCAGGGCTAATCTTCCTCACCAAAAAAAAAAAAAACAACAACTTTGGTTTTGTCCAAAAATTCATGTAGACTTTACCCTCAATTTAATTTATTATAAAATTCTCTGCCATATCTTTCATTAAGATGAATACGTTGGACGGATGTGTCATGTTTGTTGTATGGCTTTGTGTTTTCCTAAACAGAAATGTACCTCTGGGGCACCAATTCCTGTGTTCAGTCTTAAGTGACAGGGAAGAGTGGGGAGACCACTCAATGGCCTTTCAGCCTCTCTGGCCCCTGTGTCTCCCAAAGGAAATGTATAGGCCTCAAGGAAGACAACGTTAGCAGCTGTTGTGACCTTGGGTTGTCTTTTGCCCGGACTGAGTTGTGCCATACCACCTCTCTCTCTCACTTCCAGCCTACTCACAGTCACCTGGGTGCTGGCCTTGCAGCAGGGTTGGTTTTTTTGGAAGCCCAAAGAACAGCCAGGCAACTTCATCATGCAGAAAAATGTCTCAGGGTTGTGTATGTCGTGGTAGCATGTGTAAGGAGGCCGTGGGGAAGTGCATGGGCTCTGGAATCAGCTTCCTAGATTCTAATTCCGGCTCCACCATTTACAGCTCCTGACCCTGGCAGGTTACCTTCTCCAGTTAAGCCTCACTTCCTCACCAGTAAAATGGGGATAAATGTGAGAATTACATGAATTAATTGATGGAAAGGGTTTAGCAAGTGCCTGGCACGTAGTAAATGACCAATAAATGTGAGCTCCTTTTCGGAACACCCACACAGCTATGGGGTGGACATGCGAATTCTGAGTCCTAATTGCATTCAGCTGCTGCTGCAGGCGGTCTGGTGTCCTTGAACTGGGGTTGCCTGGGTCAGGAGCATGCAAACTGTAGGACTCAACTCATAAATTGGTTTGGACCAATGGAAACTGCATAACCATTATGATTATTAAAAGGAAGTTCTCATTCTTGGGAAATACACACTGAAGTATTTGCTCTTAAGTGGCTGAGGAAAAAAATTCTGTGTGTGTGTGTGTTCAGGGGAGTGGATGATAGAGCAAACAGAGCAAAATGTTAACAATGGGTGAGCTGGGGTGAGGGGTATATGGGGGTTCTTTGTACTATTCTTGCAGTTCTTCTGTAAGTTTGAAATGATTTCCAAATAAAAAGTTAATTTTAAAAACAACACTGTATAACCTTGTCCATCAGGGTTATGCTGTCCCAAGGCCACAGGTATCTTGTCCAGGCTGCAGGGACCTGGGGACCAAGAGCCCAGGGTAATGAGGTATGAAAACGGCTCCTGGTTTGCCTCTTTCCTCAACATTCGGAGGGCTGCACAGATGTCTGCTCCTTAATCTGGGCGGCCACCTGGTTATCCGCTCTGACCGCTGAAGGACAGACTTATTGTCTGGTGCTGCCCGGCCACAGATGTCAACAGTAATAATCTTCGCAGTGCTTTATAGTTGAAGAACACAGACATTCCTTTTAGAAGCAAGTGTTTTTATTGTCCTCATTTTACATATCAAGCACTTGAGGGTGAGGGTGGGAGGGGGGTTAAAAGGTCTTCCCAAGGCCAGAGCATCAGTGAGGAGCTGGGACTTGAACCTGAGTATTCTTGACTCCAGGTTTGGGTGCTGTTTCTACCATGACACGAGGTGTCTTCTGGCTCCCATGGCCACTCCCTCTGTCTTGAATCCTCTCTATAGGATCTATCCCCCAAAACTGGTCCCTTGCACCTTCCCTGATGACCCCGAGGCAGAAGCCTCCTTGGGCCTCCCTTAGAAAGTCCACTGAAGGGTAGATGAGTGATGGCTGGGGTGGATGGTCCCCAGGCAGGGCAGTGGGCAGGTCCCTGGTGCTCTGGGAAGTGGACCCCCCCCATGTCAGCTGACCACAGCTTAGGGGCTGGTGAGCCTCTTAAGCCTGCTTAGAGCCAGGCTGTCTCTTTCAGGTTCTGCCAGAAGAGCATTTCCAACGTCATGGCCAGTGTTCTCAGGATTTCTCAGGGGCTTTTCCTGCCAAGGCAGAGCCCTCACCCTCTTGGGGTCTGACAGCTTGGAGTTAGCATGCAGTCTTTCCAGGGTGGCTACCTCCCATGCTTCCCTGGAAGACTCCGCAGTGCAGAGGGGTGGGCAGTTTGTTTGGAGGATGTAAGGGGCAGGGGGCCCATTCTAGCCCTATACCCAGGACCCTGGCTATGCAGCCTTCTGTGTTCCCTCCCCCTGGGTGAAGTGAGAGGTGAGACCGTCTCCTTCCTGGGAGGAGTGGAGCCAGAACAATGTTTCACGTTGATGCAGTAACCTCTGCAATAATCATATCCTCTCTACTTGCGAACTGAGTTGTTTGTGCATGTTCACGGATGGAACTAGTGGACCACCTTGAGGAATGGTGAGCACCTTACTGGGGGAGCAGTCTAATCAGAGGCTGGATGGCTTTTGGTCCAGCGTTCATCTGTTTGGTCACCAGACTCTGATGAAGTATCTGCTATATGCCCATCTCCACACTGGGTGCTGTGGAGAGAAATAGAGGTCACCGTCTCTGCCCTCCAGCAGTGCCCAGGCCAGGAGAGGAGAGGGACACTGGACAGTTTCACTAAGGTGACTGGGGCTGGGGCCCTGAGGAGGGGTCCTTAGGGAGCTTCAGAATGAGTGTGAGGAAGGCCAGGCTGCGGTGGAGCAGAGCAGTGGGCAGCCCGAGGCAGGAGAGGCCAGTGGAGGAAGTGGGAAGGCACTGGGGGGCAGGGGTGAAGGTGTAGTATGTGTGTGCCTGTCTGTGCCTGGAAGAGGCTGGCGTGGAGTTGAGGAGTAGGGACTGGTCCTGGACAGCATCCCTCACGAGTAGTTAGGCTTCAGGAGAGTTGTGTAATTGGGAATTTGCCCTAGGGCTTCCCCCAACTCCTGTGCTGAGGGCTGATTCCACGTGGGGATTACAAAACATGAATTCTGGAGTCCGAGTGCCAGGGTTGAAATCTTGGCCCTGCTGCTGGCATGAACAGGTCACTTAAACCTCTCTGTGTCTTCAGATATTTTTTCATCTGTAAAATGGGCACAGTGACGGTACTGCTGACTTAGAATAGTGCCTGGCAAACTATGCCTGCTATATAAGAATTAACTATTAACATCACTGCTCCTGTAAAGGAAGCCGCTTCTGACCATGGTGAGATGTGGCACAGGCCGCAGAGGAGCTGCGGGTTCTTCTCTTTGGGGAAGTCTCCTGAGATCAGGCTAGCCAGAGGGAGAATTGTGCTTTCTTGTTGAGACTTGTCTTTAAGGGAAGTTGGGTACTAAATGGTTGGTACTAAATATCAAAGAAATGATTCCTCCTCTTCGAAGCCCTTTGTGGCTGTGTCCAACCAGAGAGAAAATGAACAGGTTCCTTGTACTTACGATTGACACACTTTCCAAATGGGCGGTTCTGATTTCCTCCCTGTCTATCACCCCCCCATGAGGGGGTTCCCAGGTGTTAGTGTTCATGTTTGCACTGCTTGGAAGCTGGTTTTTTTTTTTGGAGGCAATAGTCCTGGTGTCTATATTAGAGTCCTTGATAAGGGAGCAGCGAGGGTAGACAGGAGGTAGGAGCAGTGTTATTAGAACGCTGAGACAGAACCTCTAGGGGGCGGGACTGGGGACCGGCACTATTACAAGCTCCATGGGTGATTCTAGGGACGCTGAAAGTGGAAACATCTCTGAGCTTCAGCTCCCCCATCTGTACAGTGATGACAGTGCTACTTTACTCCCCGGTGTTATTATTTCAGGATTAAATGTGATGGCCTGTGAAGCTCCTAGCATGCTAGCTGGCACATAGTGGGTGCTCGGGCATCATGAGCCCTTTCATACAGGAGGACGTCTGTCGGAACTGATTGGATGCAGCTGTGTAAAAGGCCTTGCGAAAGTGTCAGTAGAGGATGGCTGTCTGTAATGCCCACCACATTACCCAGGGTAGATCCTGGGGGCCAGGCTTCCTGGTGGCCCTCTGGTTTCCTCCATGGAGGTTGGGAATGTGCTGCCCTCTCCTCTGCCCAGATGATGCTGTCAGTCCCACAGGTTGGTGGTGGGGCTGGTCTTGGGGGTGACGTTGAATGTGGACTGTACCTGCCTGGAGGGCGGGCTGGCAGTTCCATATCTCAAAACCCCATGTCCATTTAGCGACCCTCCTGAGGGCAGAGGATGGGCTGGGGTGAGCAGTGGGTGGTTCTGAGTGATTGATGTTGACAACCAGAGCAGGCGAGTAGGCTGCAATTAAGTTGAGAAATGGGAATACTTCCTCTGTGTGGGAGAATCAGTGTGTCCCAGCAGACAGTGGTGATGATGAGTAAACTGTAGAGGTGTCTGGCACTGCAGTCTTCCCTGAGCTGCCCCTGGGGGAGATAGAGCAGGGGCAGGATTGTGACTCAGTGCCACGAACAGCTCACCGGTTCCCTGGGGACAGTGTCAGGCACAGAGTCTGTGCTCAGCCAGATTGGTGTGCGTTGGTTTATTTGACATTTGGCATGACCCTCTTGAAACTGGCAGATATACAAGGAGAGAGGTTGATTGAAGTTGAGAGTAAATTGGGGTTTGTAAGCTGAAGGGGAAAGGAGGGACACAAAGTCAGCAGTCAGGGTCCCAGGAAATGGTTCCCTTCCCTGCCCGTGAAAGTGTTTGGAAAGATTTTTTTCCTCAACACATTTTGACTGGGGATTAAAAAAAGTAGAAAGATGAATGCTGTGAAGCTAAATATCTATAATTATTGTACCCATTAATGCATTTCTAAATGGAATTGTTGGTACCTGAAATTACATCCATTTACCAAGGCTTTGAATAATTACATTTTTTTAGCCCCGGTGTGTGGGTGGGAGCTGGCGAGAACTCAGCCGGCCTCTGCTTCGACTTTTTCCCAGCCTTCCTCACCTGAAAATGCGTAGACGTGTTTGTGTGTTTGGCACCAGATGGTTTCTAAAACTCAGAAGGGATATTAATTCTTTAGGGGAGAGGCAAGTAATTGGCTTCCTATTCTGTGAATAGGTAGCTATTTAAATTAGAATCTAAAGCACGCTCTTTTTTATTTCAAAAGCACTGGGTGTCTGAGGAGCCCCGTGATTTAGGGTGTAATAATCGTGTTGTGTGATGATCTTGCTGGGCCTTTCGTGGCTGCTCCTTGGGGATGGAAGGACCTGGTTGGTGCTGATTGCCTCCTTGAGTCCGTGGAAAGGTTTGAGAATTTTTTTTTTCTTCAAGGTCTGTGTTGGATTTTGCTCGGTTCTGGGGTGCAGTAAGCTGAGTGCTGGGGCAGAGGGAGTGTCGCACTGGAAAGCCAGTTGCTTTTGTTGAGTCCTTGTTTGTTTATTTTACAAATGTTTGTCTAGTGCTCACCATGTGTGTCATTCTAAGGACTTAACAGACATGGGCTCCTTTAATCTTCGTGCCAGCCCTAGGAGGTAGGTACTATCCTGGTCCTCATTTTACAGGTGAGGAAGATGAGGACCCGGGAGGTTACGGGACTTGCAGCACAAGTGTTAGGTGGCAGGGCCGGGATCGAACCCAGCCACTTTGTGCCCTGCTTGGCCCGTCTCCCTCTGCTCTGTGGCCGGCTGTGCTCCGATTCATTTCAGGGAAATGCTCAAGCTTCACACAAGTCACTTACGGGCTGTGGCCACGGAGAGGGGGCCAGGGCGCGGCCTGGGCTGCTGGTCTAGGACTCACTGGGAGCAAACCCTGTGAGGCCTTCAGTTGTGTCAGCTCTGTAGCCCTGGCTGACCTGGTGGAAATTGTCATCCCCTGCCCCCAACATACACACGTCCAATTGTAGAGAAGCTTCTGGGCTTCCCAGTGGGGTCCTGAGCGGGGCGGTATGGGCTGTGCCTGGAGAAGGCTCTGGAGATTCATCCAGAGGATCACACCCTGGGCTCAGAGACTGGCTGAGGCAGTTCACCCAAAGTGGAAAGAATATTCTGAAAATAACTCTTCATGGTGAAAGGGTTTGGCCTTTGGAAGAGAGTTAACATGAAAACCTCACATTCAGTGCTTTTCTGCAGCCTCTGGGCTATTGCTCAGGTCCTTGTCCTTGGACATCAGTCTGTGGGGTGAAGCAGGGAGAAAGTAGCTGGCTTTTCTGTCGCCATGGGTGCCTTGGGGTATTGTGAGGGGTGTGGTGATGGGAGCAGTGGCCACCTGGGGAGGGAACAGAAATGCTCTTGGCTCAGAAGTAGAGCCTCAGAGCCTTGGTCCTGACAGATCCACAAGCACCCCATGCTTGTGCGAAGGGGGAAAAGGGCCTAGTAGCTCCTGGGACCTACAAGCAGAGAGCCAAGAGATTCAGCTGGATGTGGCCTCAGGACTACTCCCTAACCCCAGCTCCAGGCTGTCGGGAAGACTGTGGCTCCTTTCCATTGGAAAGCTCTGTCTGCCTGGTGGGTTGTTATCAGGTGGGATAGGTGGAGGGACCCCCTCCCTCAGGCTACTGTCTCATGTTGAGTGCTTCTGACTAGACTCAGCCTTGCACACAGTTCAGCTGTTCCCACTCCAGGCTTTGATAGGGCGGCTATAGGGTCAAGAGTGAGCGCGCAGGCTCTGCAGCCTGACTTTGTGGCTGTGGAACCGGGTGAATTATTTAACCTCTTTAAAATGGGGCAAACGCTGGTGTCTGTCCCGTGGATCTTTTGCAGTGATTAAATGAGAATACTGTATGTAAAGTACTCCGTTTCTGAACATAGTATAGTTCAATAAATTTTAGCAAGTACTTCCATTAATACCAGGTATTTTGTCTTTTCTCTGTAATGGCTCCACTGGTCCAAATATATTGGCTAATTCCCTGCCTTACATCCTACAGGGACTCTGTTTTCTGGCACACACACAGGATACCTGTGTGTACTGTCCAGCTCAGGTTCTGTTACGGGCATTTTCTAATAGGGGGCATGGAACATCTCCATGGGTTTCACCAAAGGTTAAAAACATCCAACTCTGCTTGCTTTTTTACCACAGCTGCGCCTTAATTAAGACTTTGGCTGTTACAGCTTATGGGTTTAGGCAGTTTGGATATAGTTGCAGCAAAGGTTGTGTCTGACCCGGGCCCTGGCTTGCTTCCCTTGGGCAAGAGGAAAAATAGCCCCGGTGATAATGGAAAAATGGAGAGGGGAGGCCGGATTCAGTTCAGCATTTCTGTATTGTTTTTACCATGTACCTGGGGCCACAATTGTAATACCCTGGGGGATATCAGGGAGCCCAGGGAGCTGGTGAAGCAAGCTTCAGGCGATAGGATGGTCAGGTGCTGTGGATGAGGTGTCAGGATATGTAGTGCAGGTGCAGGATGGAGAGGAACATCCGGGAAGAGACCATTCAGGGGCTGGATGAGTCAGGAAGACTTGGGGGTTCCTGCGAGCAGGGATTGGGTGGGGATGAGAGGATTGGTGGGTGCTCAGGCAGGGGGACCAGCAGTCATCGTTCAGGGGTCCCTCCATTTAGCAGGCTTTTACTGAGCACTTGGTTATGCTGAGCCCTGGCCTGGACACCAAAATGAGTAAAGCAGAGAAAACAGCACTGAGAAGCAGAATGGTCGGAAGCATGGTCGCTGGTACAAGATTGCCTGGGTTTGAATCCTGCCCTGCCACTTGCTAGCTTGTGGATCTGGAGCCTCAGCTTCCTCATCTGTAAAATGGGGATAATAATAATTGTGGTGGGGTTAAATGAGTTAATATAAAGTAGTCAGAGAAGTCTTGAGTATAGAAAGTACTCTGGTATGTTGGCTGCTACTGTCACTAGAATATGTGCTCCATGACGGCAGGCGTTTTCTTGTGTTCACTGCTGTGTTACTGGCTCCCAAAGGTATCTGGTACATAGTAGACATTCGCTTAATGAATCAAGATGTCATTGGTGTCCTCAAGTTGTCCAGGAGCCGGTGCTGTGGTGGGGACACAGACATGTCAGCAACTAGAGGATACTGTGCAAATGATCTGATAAGGGAAGCATGGGGACTGGAGGGAAGGCTTCTGGGGTTGGGGGAGCCTGAGCTGGACCTTGAAAAACAAGCAGAGATTGGTTGGGTGATGAAAGGGGGTTTAGCTGTTCAAGGGAGAGGAAGCGACAGGGACAGAGCTGTGTGGGAGCGTGACGCATTCAAGGACCTCAAGAGAGGAAGGAGGCTGCAGAAAGGGCTGCTCGGGGGAGTTGGGGCTTGTCCTGAGGGTGATGCGGATACAGAGAAGGGGCTTAAGCAAGGGTGTGATGGGGCCCCACCTTGGTCTTGGGGGAGGAAGGTGGGGTATGCTGGGGGCGGTGGTCATTCCCCCAGACTCCAGCTCACACGAGTGTCCCCAGGGGTGGGGCTGGAGGAAGTAGGTTGGAGCCTGTGAGGGTTCCTACCCCACAGGTGAGGGGTTTGTCCTCCAGAGGAGGAGAAGCCAGGTAACCCACACCACCGCCTGGCAGCCCTCCTGCCTTAAAATAGAAAGAGACGGAGATAAAGAGTGGTGGTGTGAGTGTCTGAGGGGTGACCTAGTTAAAACCTGACCCCCTGGAAGTGCAAGAGCCACCCTTGCTCTCGCTGGACCGCCAGGGCCTTCTGACGGGCAGCTGCCGAGGGCAGGCTTGCTGTCCTTACCTCGTCCCTCCTCAGCTCTGGGCGCTAGACAGAAGTCCTGTCATGGTGGCCTTGGCCCCACCCCACTGACAGAGGAAGTCTGGCTCCCAGGCCTGTGTGCTCAGTGCCCTAGGGGAGGGTGGGGGGCTGGGAGATGGAGAGTGAGGGGAAGACGCTGGATTCAGGTTAACGGAACCTGTGTGTCTATCAGCTCCAACTGAGGAAGACTGAGGAAAAACTCTTTATATTTAGGCTTTTGTTCCCCACACTGTATCAACTGCTCGTAGACTTAATTATCTGACAGATAGTAACACCCTTGCACTCTCTTGTTCCTCCCTACTCCCAGCCTCGATAAATAACGCCCCAGAGATAGTGGGAAAGAGGAGAGATGGAGAAGGCTTTCACCTTTTTCTTAGGCCCGCTGCCTTATTTTCCTTTGGTCTGTCCTGATTTCTGAGGCCTTCAGGACTTATTTCTACGGCTAGTTTATGTGCAGGATATGCTGAAGGTCCTTGTGCAGGACTTTAAACTTGAACTGAGGCTGTGGATCTGACAGAAACTGTGAAAATGACATCTGCAGGCATGTGAAGTGGAACCATCTAACACCGTGGCTCCTGGTGGTGGTCTTCTGGTCTGTAGTGCAGGGTCTGGAGAGTGCCCTGGGTTTGTTTCTGTAGCCATGGAACCAGCACTTATTCAGTGCCTACTGTGTAGGCACTGGCCCTTCACACCGGCTATTCATTTACACATGTGGAACTGAGACCCAGACCCAAACGAGTTACTCGAATCACACAGCAGGAGACAGTAGAGCCGGGGCTTGGACCCAGATCCCCAAGCTGACTCAGTGGGCTTCCTTGAGAAGGAGTTTGCCTTCCACCTTGAAAAGCCAGGAGCAGTTTGCTCATGGGCTACCCAGCCCTTCAGAGCCAGGGCAGGAGGTGAAGGGTAGTGAGTCCTGCTGGGAGAGGCCCCTCCCGGCCACGTGAGAGTGTCCCCACCTCCTGTCACACACAAACACACTCACGTGGCTTCCTGCCTGCAGCTCTGCTGTGATCCAGCTTCCACGCTTGCATGCCTAGGCTGGGGCTCAATGGACCAAATTCAGTTTGTCTTTAGGTCTACCCAGTACAGGCAGCTGGTAATGCCCAGGACTACCTGACATCAGGCGCATTTCCAGGGAGCTTTTAAAATCCTACTGGCTCTGCTTTGAAATGTATCCAGAATCAGACTGTTCTTACAACCTACACTGCTACCACCCTCGTCCACGCCACTGTGATCAGTGCCTGGTCTATTGCCTGGACTATTGCAGTAGCCACTAAGTGAGTCCCTGTGCTTCTCTCCCCCTCCCCCAATAGAGCAGCCAGAGATTGTTCTACAGTAGAAGTTGGATTATGTCACCCCGTCAGCTCAAACCATCTAAGGGCTCCGATCTCCTGCACAGCAAATTCCAAAGTCCTTACAGTAGCCATGAGGCCCTGTGTCATTTGCTATTCCCATTACCTGTCCAACTTCATTTCCTCCTGCTGCTCTGCTTCAGCTGTGTTAGCTTCCTTGCTGTTCCTCAAACATGTGAGGCACAGCCAGCTTTAGGGCCTTTGCACCTGCTCTTCCCTCTGGGATGTTTTCCTTCAGATATTCCCATGGCCTACCTCTCCCTCACTTTCTTCGGGTCTCTGCTCGGATGTCACCTTCTCAGGCAGCCTTTCTTGACTCCTCTCCCCCAGCACACTCTATTCCCTTAACCCTACTTCCTTTTTCCTTAGAGTCCTCAACCCCACCCAGACATATTATATTTTAATTTGCTTATTTGTCTCTTCCACTAGAATTTAATGTCCATGAAGACACAGAACAGTGCCTGATTTGTTCAAGGCTGTACCTCTAGTGCCTAGAATAGTGGTTGGAACAAGAAGGTACTCAGAAAATAATTTTTTAATAGCTCTATGGAGCTATGATTGACATAAAAATTGTATATATTTAAGATGTACTACTTGATGTTTTGATGTACATATACATTGTGAAATGATCACCACAATCAAGCTAGTTAACACAGACATATCACCTCACATGGTTACTTTTTTGTGTGTGTGGTGAGAGAAAATAATTGTGGAGTGAATTTATTAAATGGTTCAGTGAACTCAATGACATTCTCTCCTTGGGACTGTGCCTGAGAAGCCAGTCAGCCACTGAGCGGTGCCTCCCTGCATCCGAGGGAGCTGTGGGCCAAGAGTCCCAGAGGGAGAGGGATGGGCCTTGGGTACTCTGGCTTGAGTGTCCCCAAAGACTCCTCTCCAGTCTGGGGACCGCACGGCATCATCGTTTATACGCATGCAGGCTTCCAGTCCCTCCTTCTGGGGAATTATCTGAAAATAGACGTTTTCTATCATGCCTGTCCACAATGACCAGAATGAATTAAAGTGGGTTGGCTTATCAGCTAACCATCGGCAGTATTTGAATGCCCCGAATGTTGAGTTCTCAAAGCCAGACGAGTACTTGCGGTGGCCAGAGGAGATACCATCCACGCCCTCGAGATTCTTGCTGCGGAGTTGAAGCAGAGCCGGGGCCAGGACAATAGTGATTCAAGGCCCTGGGATGTAAAAGACTAGAGGGAAAGAAACCAAGGTTGGGTGAACAGCTGTTGTGTGTAGTATGTGGCCACATGTTTATGTGGTTATATCACACTTAACCGTGTTACAACCTTGGGGTTGATGATTGTGTACCCATTCGATGGGATGGGGAAATTAAGGCTCAGGACTGATGGAACCAAGGTTCTCACTGACTCCAGAGCCTTAGGAACAACTGGAAAAGTCTAAAGGGGAACTCACAATCAGGCTGTGAAGGACTGGTAGTATTTGGATCATGGGGACGATGTGGCATTGAGCAGTGGCACAGATGGTGAGACAGGAGTGCTCTATCAGGTGTGGCTGGGATGGTTTTGAGATACCTGTTGAATGTGAACAGGTGTATCTTTTTCCTATTATTAATTACCTGGGAACAGGGATATTTTTAGTGAAGCCCCAGAGAGCTGGGGCTGGAGCAATCCTGGCATCAACCCTCCCCTACACAGGACCTGTGCCATCTTGGGGTCACCAGGGACCATCCCAGATGACACTCCTCTGACTACACACAGCTCAGCCTGGCTCCAGGAACAGCTTAGAGCAAACCTCACTAGTCTTGGAGGTTTTGTGGTCAAGGAAGGCAAACATTGCTGTGTTCTGGGTAGGGGAGGAGACCAAAGAAAGAACTGGGGACTGTGAAATGGGCTTCCCTGTTGGAGAGGAATTGTGCTGTGTGATTCAGTACTGTAAGCTGTTATGAAATAAATGCTTCTTGCTACCCAGCTCGTGCTGGTGGGATTGGTGCTGCTGAGAAAGGGCACAAGGGGTGCCTGTCTTCTTGATATCAGTTTAAGTGACTTATTCATACAGTAATTCGTTCATCAGCATTTGTGAGCTCCTACTCTGTACCAGGTGGCACTGTACCAGACTCTGTGGCTACAAGGACAAGGTTGTCTTCAAGGAATCACAGTCCAGGGCAGAGAGAAAGACGAACCAAAGATGATATTCAGGTGGTAAGGGCTGTGGATCAGGAAAACAGGGTGGAGCTGAAGCGTGGTGCCTAAGGCCACAAAGCTTTGGGTTGGCAGCCTTGGGTTTGACTCTTTTTTTTTTTTTTTACCATTTTTTTTTTTTTTTTTTTTTTTTTTGTGAGGAAGACCAGCCCTGAGCTAACATCCGTCGCCAATCCTTCTCTTTTTGCTGAGGAAGACTGGCCCTGGGCTAACAACCGTGTCTGTCTTTCCTCTACTTTATATGGGATGCCGCCACGGCGTGGCTGACAGGCAGTTCCTCGGCGGGCGTCCGGGATCTGAACCTGCGAACCCCGGGCTGCCAAGCGTGGACTAAACCGCTGTGCCACCGGGCGGCGCCTTTACCATTTTGTTTTTTATTGATGTCTTAATAGTTTATAACACTGTGGGGTTTTAGTTGTACATTTTTGTTTGTCCGTCACCTTGTGGATGTAACCCTTCACCCCTTGTGCCCACCCCCCACCCCCCTTCCCCTTGGTAACCACCAATCAGTTCTCTCTGTCCGTGTGTTCACTTATATTCCATATATGAGTGAGTTCATGCAGTGTCTGTCCTTCTCTCTCCGGCTTATTTCACTTAAGATAATACCCTCTAGGTCCATCCATGTTGTTGGAAATGGGACATTTGTGTCTTTTCTTATGGCTGAGTAGTATTCCATTGTATGTATATACCACATCTTCTTTAACCAATCATCAGTCGAGGGACACTTGGGTTGCTTCCACTTCTTGGCTATCGTAAATAATGCTGCAATGAACATAGGGGTGCATACGCCTCTTGTGAT
Organism: Tapirus indicus; assembly: GCA_031878705.1. Lineage (NCBI taxonomy): Eukaryota > Metazoa > Chordata > Mammalia > Perissodactyla > Tapiridae > Tapirus > Tapirus indicus. The sequence goes on from CM062924.1 coordinate 12,839,467, forward strand.
GGTTGATTTCATGTCCATTGGGTAGATGCCCAAGAGTGGGATTGCTGGATCATGTGGTATTTCTATTTTTAATTTTTTGAGGACTCTCCATACTGTTTTCCATAGAGGCTGCACCAGTTTGCATTCCCACCAGCAGTGAATGAGGGTCCCCGTTTCTCCACAACCTCTCCAGCATTTGTTGTTATTTGTCTTTGTGATTATAGCCATTCTAACGGGTGTAAGGTGATATCTTAGTGTAGTTTTGATGTGCATTTCCCTGATGATTAGTGATGTTGAACATCTTTTCATGTGTCTATTGGCCATCTGTATCTCTTCCTTGGAAAAATGTCTGTTCATATCCTCTGCCCATTTTTTGATCGGGTTGTTTGTTTTTTTCTTGCTCAGTTGTATGAGATCTTTATATATTACTGAGATTAATCCCTTGTTGGACAAACGATTTGCAAATATTTTCTCCCAGCTGGTGGATTGTCTATTCATTTTGATCCTGGTTTCATTTGCCTTGTAGAAGCTCTTTAGTCTGATGAGGTCCCACTTGTTTATTTTTTCTTTTGTTTCCCTTGTCCGAGTAGACATGGAATCTGAAAGGATCCCTTTATGTCCAATCTCAATTAGTGTACTGCCTCTATTTTCTTCCAGGAGTTTTATAGTTTCAGGTCTCACTTTCAGGTCCTTGATCCATTTTGAATTGATTTTTGTATATGGTGATAGGAGATGGTCTACTATCATTCTTTTGCATGTTGCTGTCCAATTTTCCCAGCACCATTTATTGAAGAGACTTCCCTCTCTCCATTGTATGTTCATTGCTCCTTTGTCGAACATTAGCTGTCCATAGGTGTATGGTTTTATTTCTGGGCTTTCAATTGTGTTCCATTGATCTGTGTGTCTATTCTTGTACCAGTATCATGCTGTTTTGATTACTACAGCCTTATAGTATATTTTGAAATTAGGGATTGTGATGCCTCCAGCTTTGTTCTTATTTTTCAGAATTGCTTTAGCTATTCAGGCTCTTTTGTTGCCCCATACGAATTTCAGTAGTTTTTGTTCTATTACCGTGAAGAATGACATTGGGATTCTGATTGGGATTGCATTGAATTTGTAGATTGCTTTAGGTAGAATGGACATTTTAACTATATTTATTCTTCCAATCCATGTGCATGGAATATTTTTCCATTTCTTTATGTCTTCCTCGATTTCTTTCAATAGTGTCTTATAGTTTTCATTGTATAGGTCTTTGACCTCCTTGGTTAAATTTATTCCCAGATATTTTATTCTTTTTGTTGCAGTTGTAAATGGGATTGTCTTTTTGAGTTCTCTTTCTGTTGGTTCATCGTTAGTGTATAGAAATGCAATTGATTTTTGTAAGTTGATTTTATACCCTGCCACTTTACTGTAGTTGTTGATTATTTCTAGTAGTTTTCCGATGGAATTTTTTTGGTTTTCTATGTATAAGATCATGTTGTCTGCAAATAGTGAGAGTTTCACTTCTTCATTGCCTATTTGGAGTCCTTTTATTCCTTTTTCTTGCCTAATTGCTCTGGCCAGAACGTCCAGTACTATGTTGAATAAGAGCGGTGAGAGTGGGCACCCTTGTCTTGTTCCTGTCCTCAAAGGAATGGCTTTCAGTTTTTCCCCGTGGAGTAGGATGTTTGCTGTAGGTTTGTCATATATGGCCCTTATTATGTTGAGGTACTTTCCTTCTATAACCATTTTGTTGAGAGTTTTTATCATAAATGGATGCTGGATCTTGTCGAATGCCTTCTCTGCATCGATTGAGATGATCATGTGGTTTTTATTCTTCATTTTGTTAATGTGGTGTATCACGTTGATTGATTTGCGGATGTTGAACCATCCCTGTGTCCCTGGTATAAATCCCACTTGATCGTGGTGTATGATCTTTTTGATGTATTGCTGTATTCGGTTTGCCAATATTTTGTTGAGGATTTTTGCGTCTATGTTGGGTTTGACTCTTATCCCAGCCCAACCACTTACCAGCTTTGACCTTGAGCAAGTTCTTGGTCTGAGCTAGGTGCTTACGTACTATTTCTCAAATCAGCCTGGTGTGGTAAAATTTTTCCCCATTTTGTAGCTGAGGAAATTGAAACTTGGAGAGGGTGAGTAATTTGTCTGGTCACTCAGTAGGTAAGTGAAAGGACTAGAATTCTAGTGCTGGACTGACTGTAAAGTTCCTGCACTTTCTGCTCTATCCAGCTGAGGAGAATGCGTTTTGTCCATGCCCTTGCATGGCCAGGGCCCTCTGGGAGATGGAGCTCTGGGACAAAGGGGTTTATTGACCATGACTTCATAGGAGTCAACAAGATGATGTGACCACTCAGAATTGCTAATTTTGTTTTAGGCTACGTTAATGGAAGTATAGTGCTCATAACATGGGAGGTGATGGTGCTGCTCTGCTTTGGGGAGATCACAGATGGAGTACCAGGGCCCAGTCTGGGATTACCCTTTTAAGAGGGATGTGGCCAGTTGAAGCTCCTCTGAGAGGGTGGCTATAATGGGCACTGGAAACCTTGTCTCCTGAGGAACAGCTGAAGGAACTGGGGATCTTTCTCGTTGGGAGGGGGAGACCCACAGGGACATGAGGGTGGGCTGCACATATCTGAAGGGCTGTCACATAGAAGAGTCTTATTCTCTGGGAAAACTATAGGGAGAAAGATTTTTAGCTCCAGGTTTACAACACAGAACCTTCTGAAATATCTCAGGATGTAGTGAATTCACTGTCACCAGAGGTAATCAAGCATGGGTGGAAACAGTAGAGAGTATGGAGTAAATGTGCTCTACCATTCCTCTGTCCAGAGTCCATGACTGTGGCTGTGTCTCTGCTGCTCTCGGTGTGGCTCCCGGGAGGGAGTCCAGAGGGGGAGGATTTAGCTTATGTCTCTCCCAAGCCTAAATCTCAGTAGTCTCTGGGATTGCATGCACCTCGAGGTGTGGTGGGGAGAACACAGGGTTAGAATCAGATTTAGAAGACATGTGTTTGAATCCTGGCTCAACCCCTTACAGCTGTGTCACCTTGGAAAACACATTTGCTCTCTCTGTAAAAGGGGATCTGATCAGTCCTTTTCTGTTGGGCTTTCGTAGGTAGTGAATGGGGAAGCTCCTTGTCGAGGAGAGAAGGTTCAAACGCTGGTTATTAACAGTTGCACTTCTGGCTCCCAGGAGCATAATCAACTTCAAAAAGCCTGACTGCCTGAACGGTGTCTGGGACACTTCACCCAGTGGTGACTGAGGACCTGTTAGGTGCAGGTGCTTTAAGATTGTGCAGAGCTCTCTGAAATATTTTGTGATAAAGTGAATTTCCTGTCGCTAGTGATGAGTAAGAGATTTCTCTGCTCTCGAGGCTTGTTGAGTGGAGAAGGCAGGCGAGACTGAAGGGAGAGATCCAGGAAGCCTTCATGGAGGAGGTGATATTTGAGCAGGGACTAGACAGAGACTTCATTATACAGGGAAGGGGGCAAAGGCCTGGAGGAGCCAAGGGCGTATGTGTGGTACAGATGACATGGAAGGAGAGAATTAGACGCTGGGGTGGATAGGGAATTTCCTTATTAGGGTGGGGTGTTGCCCGCCAGCTGGAAGACTCTTCCCTTCCGGACAGTAGAGCTTGCACCTCTCTGGTAGTTGAAAGAGATCCAGGTTTACTGCAGTTTGCCGGTGAAACTCGGGTCATGAAGAGGGTGGCTGAGAGGTTCCTGGGAGGCTGTTTTACATTCCCTTCATTTCTCAGATGAAGGTGAGGCCCGAGATGGGAAGAGGGTTTCCCAGCAGGTGTAGGGTGAGCTGAGGTTAGAACCACGCCTGACACCTCATCAGGGGTTTTCACGTGTCCATGGATGAGTCCGCCCAGAAGGCGTTTTTCCTTGTTCTGCCTCCGGAAGGCTTTTCCTCTTAAGGAGAAAAAGGAGAGAGCAAAAGTTGTATTTACCCAAGGGGCTAGTTGGGCAGGTCTTCTTGCTGAGGCCAGAGTCTAGGCGATGGTCAGCTGGGCTAACTGCTGGTGAGCGGAGCTGGGCGGAGTCAGGCCCTGGCCAGCCACCAGCCCCGGGGCTTTTGTTTGGGGGCAGTCACTGGTGGGAGCTGAGCTTCTTCCAAGGCATTGCCCCTGAGAACAGTGGGCTGGAAAGATTACAGCCCACACATTCTTTCTCAGGAGATTAGGGCCATGGGAGATTATGGGATACACAGGAGGCTGTAGGAGGCCTGTAAATTTCCCATTTGGGGCAATTAATTTGATGGATTGTAAAACAGCTCACCACTTCCTCTCCCCCTCCCTGGGCTGGGCTGGGCAGTCAGACTGGCTGGAGAATGTGCCTGAGAATGCCCTCCCCTAAGTCCTGCACTGCCTTCTTGGGTCCCCTTGTAAAAATCTCCCCGGGGGGCAGGGGCTGGACATGTCGTTTTCCTGCTTCCCCTCTGGTACAAGGAAGAGCACACAGTAGGTGCTTTATAGAGCCACGCAGAGCTGGTCTTTATCTGATCGGAGCCTTTCCAGGATGCTGTTGGGGGTGGGATGGGGTGGGGCTCGTGGTGGCAGCTCTGGTTTATAGATGGGGAAGCTAAGCCCAGGGGTGAGGTAACCTGCCCAAGGTCACTCTGGTTATTGGTGATAGCTGGGCCTCCGGCCAGGTTTCTCCTCTCCTGGGCCAGGGCGTCTTCTCCCCAGCCCTGGCATGCTCAAAGTGAAAGTGAAATGAAGAGTGAGTACTTTCTCTGGTTTCTCTCCCAACTCCGTTTTGCCCCCAGCCAGTCATAGGGGTCCCTGCTCTGGTGATTGTGTACAAGGCCTGACGTGGTTCTGCTCCCCACTCCCCCGAGCAGTTTTGCTATGTTCCCACGAAGGCTCTGGTGGGGCTGCACTTCTCCCGCCTGCTCCTCTTGGCCACCTCCCTCCTCATTGGGGTCTGGCACCTGTGACTGCACAGGGTTCCTGCACAGGGCCTCTCTCCAATCGCTACTGAAGGCCCTGCCCTCACCAGGTCACACCTGCACTGTTACGGCAGATCCTGACTGGTTGTCCTGCCTCGGTCCTGTGCTCCCTCCCAGAGCGCAAAGGCCTCATCCTAAGTGCTACCTGATCAGGGCCTTCCCAGGTGTGCCTGAGTTGGGCTTCTCTTTATGTGCTCTGGTCCTGTCACATCACATGTTCACCTTGGCCTGAGCACACCCCAGAACATCACGTTGCTCCTAGCACCCTCTTGCTTCTGTGCTTTGCTTTTGCAGTACCTGTCACCAGGAATGCCCCCTTTCCGTCTAGATAACTCCTGTGCATCCTGAAGACTTGGAGGTTACCTCAGGAAGCCTTCCCTCACCGGCCCCCACTGAGGCTTTGTATGTCCCTTCACTGGAGCTTTCATTCATTGATTCAACAAATCTGTAACGAGAAGCTTTTATGAGCCTGACTGTTCTAAGTGCTGGGGAATAGAGCAGGGAAGGAAATGAAGATGTCTGTGCCCATGGAGCTTACATCCTCGCATCCTCTTTGCCGTATATCACCTTAGTTTACACTGATGTTTTTCTGTCTCTCCCACATTAGCCTGTGTGTTCTCCTACGTTTTATTCATTCATCCCTCTGCCCCTGGCACTCAGTGCAGTGTCTAGCAAAGACGACCTTGAAAGTTAATGTTAAATGAGTGAATGAATGAGCAGGCTTCCCACCTTCCTCTCCTCTCTTCAGCTCTCCCCTAGGGTGTGAATGTCTAGCTGTTTGTGTGCAGCCTCCCCCTGGCATTCCTGGCACTGGGGGTGCTGCTCACATGGCTGTCCTGCTTCATATTACACCTCTCTGTGTTTACATCTTCTCTTTTTCCCTCACCTGGTTGTAAATTTCTTCAAGGCAGGGTCTAGTTCTAGTTCGATTTTGTGTACTCAGAATTTCTGACTGTTCTCATGTTTAGTAAAATGAAGAACAGTATGTGAAGTGGTACATAAAGAAATAAAAATACAAGGACAGAGCGAGTGCCTAGAGGTGGGTTGATTTATTCACAAACGTCTGATGGGCACCTGCTGTGTGCCGGCCCTGGGCCAGGTGCTGGGCATTCTTTGATGAAAGAGGCAGAGGCACCTGCCTTGAGGAGCCCAAGTGGAGGAACATGCAGACAGGGTGAGAAGGTGCCCAGCAGTTGGCACCCAAGATATTTGTGGTGTAGGATGCCCAGACCCTTCCTTTTGGTCAAAGAACATGGCACCACAGAGTTAAGGAGGGTGTCAAACAGGCTGGATTTTAATCCCATCTCTGTTCCTTGCTAGCTGTGTGACTTCGGACAAGTGGGTCAACCTTTCTGAACTTCAGTTTCCACATCTGCAATAAGAGGCTAGGAAGAACGCTTACCTTGTAGGGTCATTCATTCATTGAAAGATTATTTAATGAGTTCCTACTCTGTAGCAGGCATTGTTCTAGATGCTGGGGATGGGACACTGAACAGAATCGACAAAGGCCTCTGCCCTCATGGAGCTTACATCTTAGTGGGAGAAAAAGACAGCAAAACAAAAGGTTAAAATATGTAGTATCAGAGGGTGATAAGTGCTATGGAGGAAAATAAGCCGGGAAAGAGGCTAGGGAGCTGGAGGAGGGCTGGGTAGGAAGTAGAATGGTCAAAGGAGGTCTCCGTGGAGGTGACGTTTGAGTAGAGATCTGATCAGGCATGTAGACATCTGAGGGCAGAACACTTCATGAAGAGGGAACAGCAAATGCCGAAGCCCTGAGGCTGGAGTGCGCTTGGCTTGTTGAAGGAACAGCAAGGAGGTCAGTGTGGCCGGAGCTAAGGGAGTAGGAGTTGAGGTCAGAGATGTGTGTGTGGAGGTGGTTTGCAGGCTTTTGAAGGGACTTTGGCTTTCTCCCCGAGTGAGGTGGCAATCCTCACTTGGAGGGCTTTGAACAGGGGAGTGACCGTTTGATTAGGAAGAAGGACAATTCTGGTTGTTGTGCAGAGAATAGACTGATCAAAGACAGTGTATGTAGTGTGCTTAGCACGGGGCCTGGCATAGAATAAGCCTTCATTAAATGGTAGTTTCCATCTTGATGATGATAATGTTATTAAAGATTGACCTGTGTGCCTGCTGGTCTTGGCCTAGGCTCTCATCCCATCTACCCTCTGCCTCACAGGAGCTGCAGCATCCAGGATGCTCTCTCCCTGAGGAGGAGAGAGATGGGTCCTGGGCTTGGGAATGAGGAGTGAGAAGGTGTCTGAATCTTGGCTGTTCCTTTCTGGATCTTCTGTTCAGTAGTCATGGTGAGGTGTGGTGACAGTGGTGATGGTGGCGGTGATGCAGGAAAGGAGGCAGGAGAAAAGTCTTGGCCTCCACAAGCCTGGACTGGAGAGGTCGACCTGGTGATCAGGAGTTGCTGGTCAGTTTACATGGCCTGCTCCAGGGAATGCCAAGCCCCATGGAATGTCTCTCTTCTCCATCTCTGCTCCTCCCTTCCCTTGGTTGTCTGGGATTTCCTGGAGAGGCTGCAGCTGTACCCCTGGATCCACCCTCCTCCTCTGTGGACTTCACCGTGAGCATCTCTCCTGCCTTTCTCCACCCTGCTCAGGCCTTGATGGAAAGGTCTTGGGTCCCCGATGTGGTCTCTGATGCAGTTTACCTGCTCACCCCAAACCGAGAGACCTTCAGCCATAGTGTTGATCAAATTGCCTCTGATTGATTCCTTTGGATAACAGGAAGAGCTTGCTACCTGACAAGATAGCCCCTTCTACAGTCATCACATTCTCATTGTTAGGAAGTTCCATTTTAGGTTGAGTTGAAATCTTTTCTGCTCTGACTTCCCCCACTGCTTTTAGTTCTGAAATACAGGGAGTCCGTTATAGTCCTTCTCACCCCCTTTACCCCCAACCATCTACCCCCCCCCCAATAGGGAAAAGTTTACTAGTGTCCTAGGAGGCTCTGTGCAGTTCTTGCTCTGTTACTCAGAGTGATCAACTAGTTGGGGTGGTCAGGGAGAGCTTTGTAGAGGACACAATGCTGGAGTTGGGCCCTGAAGGGTGAGGATTTAGCTAGATCAGGAAGGGAAGAAAAGCCTTTGAGGTAGAAGATAAGGCAGTATCTTCAAATAGTATGTAAAGTCCAAGAATTCTAGATAGTTCATATCACTGGATCTGTAGGGAGTGAGTGTGTGTGTGTGTGTGGGGGGGGGGGGCACTGTGAGGGAGGTGAAGCCTGAGAAGTAGGAGAGGTAGGCCAGAGCCAGAGCATGAAGAACCACCTGCGACCTGCCACATCATGGACCTGAGGTCAGAGGGCTGCCTGGGAGAATGGGTTTTAAAAATGGGTTTGTCTGGGGGCCCACGTAGCACGAGTTTCACATTCTCCTAGAACTGATGAATGGGTTTCAGAGCACATTCAACTCTCCTTCCTGCTCCTGTCTGGAGTTACTGATTAAACCTGTCCTTGGGACCTCTGCAGAGTGGAGTGGAGACAAGTCAGCACCTTGAATGTGCCAGTTACCCTTGACATCCTGTTTCTGAGCTCAGCCTACTGGGTGAGTCTGGCTCCAAGCCCCTGCCTCTGGAGCATCCCTTCCCTGGTTTGGGGTGGAGGCTGAGATGCTGTAGCCGTGGCCGGCTGGCTGGCCTCAGCTTACCTCTGTCCCAGAGTTGGCTGGACCCACTGTCTCTGCCCTTCAGGGTTTCTCATTTATGCAGGAGTCTGCATGAACAGTGCCTGGACTCTGAGCCCTTGGCCAAATATTCCAGATTCTTTGGGCATAAAGATTTTCTAAAGGGGCCCAGGGCCCTGCCAGGGCTGTTTATGCCCCACACAGATAGCTATTTGTGTCTGATTTTTATATATTCTCAAGAGTGCTTTTTCAGCATCCTGAGGGGGAGACCCATCTCTCCCAGCCTGGCCGGCTCATTGGGAATCTTCTGGCAGATCCACCTCACACTGCCGGCATATGGAGTGTCCTCCCACCACCGTCTGTCCTTCCCCGTGTCTTGGATGCTGAAGGGCCGAGGGTGGAGTGGGGCTTTTTGTTTTGTTTTTAAATAGGGGCAACGTGGGTAAACAGAGTGGCGTTTCTGGTGCTGTCAGGAGGGCCAGGACCCCACATTCTGGTTCCATGACGACAGCCTGTTTCGTTGCCGCTTGCTGGGCTGTGGGCAGCAGCAGTTTAGACGGAGACAATGGTGGCTCTGTTGAGATGCTGTGCTGAGCTCTGGAAGAATGCATTTTAATTGAACACTTTCCACCCTGAAATCTGAGGGGATCTGGTGGCCCACTCCTCCTCATTTGTTCATTTTCTCTTTGTGCTTAAGAGCTAACTTTTTATTGCAGCTCCTTTTCCCCGCTCTAGTATTAGCAGCCTTTTGGGGGAAAATGGTGCTTCCAGCCTGGAGGTAGTTTGCATTTGGCTGATTTGGCGACGGTGAGAGAGAGGAGGGCTGGGGTGAGGGGCTGCAGGTGGCTGGGAGACATCCCTGTAACCTGGTCTGGAGTGTCATTGCAGGGCAGGGAGCAGCAGGTGGTACAGGAGGCTCTCCTCCCCTGGGACCAGGGCTGCCTGGGGCTTAGGAACACTGGCTTTAAAGTCAGACCTACTGGGTTGGAATCCCAGTGGTAATATTTCCCAGCTTAACCTCTCTGGGCCCCATTTTCCTATTGCAAAATGGGGATGAAATAGTGTCTAACTCATAGGATTGTTGTGAGAATTAAGTGAATTTAACATACATAAAGTGTAAAGATAATACCTAGCATGTAGTAAACGCCCAATAGGTGCATTTATCATTATATTATGTCATTTTAATGTTATGTCCTGATCATCATCAATATCACATTTACCCTGCAAGGCCTTCGTCTGAGATGACAAGAGAAACAGAGCAATATTCTTTCTAGAATGCAAATTTGGTTTTGTCACTCCTTGGCTTAGAAAGCCTCAGTGAGTTTCCATTGGCCTCTCTGCACAAGGAGAAAGAACTTTTGTTTATTGAAGGCCTACTGTGTGCTAAGTACTGGGCACTTGGTGCATCTCTGCTCATTTAGATTAAGTCCAAAGTCTAGCCTAATGTATAAGACCCTTCAATTGGCTCTATCTTGCCTATCTTTTCTCCCGTACCCCCTAAAACCAAACCAAACGAAAACATAACTCCACCTCAAAGAATGGCTTGTTCTCATTGGCTTTCATCCTCCATGCCTTTGTGCATTTTCTGCCTTCTGCTAGGAATGTCCTGTGGGTGGAGGCTGTGCATCCAGGGAAACAGACTAGACCAGGGGAGAGTTTGGGAATTCCCTAACCACCATCCGCTGTGGACCCAGCCTGCGTGAGAGCCCACTGGCCAGGCTGTCTCTGGTTGAATCCTGGCTCCACCAACTGTGTGGTGTGGCCCTAGACAGGCCCTAATAACAGCACCTCTCTCAAAGGTTTGTTGTGGGAGGCGTTAATCCACATAAAGCATTAGAACAATGTCTGACATAATGTGAGTGTTCAACAGATGGTAGCTGTTCTTGCCGTTGCAATTCCTTCCAAAGGTCCAATGTAGCATTTTTCTCTTTGGAGTGTTTCTCTTTCTAGGCTCAACGCTGGACCAGTTTTCTTTGCGAGTAACAGGAATTGAAGAGGTGCGGTGGCTCAGGGAAGTCTAAGCAGGAGTTCCTTGTCCTGCCTGGCACTTCCTGTGGCCTTTGGCCATTGCTGTGGGTCAGGGCCATTCTTGCCTCACTCCAGTCTGTCTGTGGCAGGACACCTTCTCAGCCACTGACTGAGCTCCTTGATGTGGCCACTCCTGTGGTGACAGCTGGGTAACAGACATAGGGTAGCCTCACAAGATGTGGAGACACTGGGTGTGGGCACGGAGGAAGACCTGAGGCACATTTGTGTGTATACGTGTGTGTGCATTTTTATATGTATATGTTCTGGGAAAGGGTAAAACCCTCTATATGCACATTGGATGGTTTTGTTGTTTATTGAGATAATCAGAAGTACAGACACCCAGCAGTTCCTTCACTGTGGCTCCATCCTTCCTAGGTAGTAAGTAGACAGATTGCAGAGGCACATGTACAGGGAAGTTCATTGCAGCCTTGTTTACGATACTAAGAAATTGAAAACAGCCTAACTGTCCATCAATTAGGAATTAGATAACTAAATTATTGAGCCATGCAGCCATAAAACGATGTTGCAGGTCAATTTTCCTGAACTCAGCAAGATACATACCTATATCAAATGAAAGAATGGAAGAATGTATGTGCAGCATTAGCCTGCTACCCCTTTGCCGTTATTTGCCCTGATTCGAAAGCCCATCAAGTTTGGGTTTGCTCTTTTTCCCTTTGTGTGTCTTTCTGTCTTATGTTACTTGATGACTTTTGTGTCTGGGTCTCTATGAACGAGGACCACGCCCTGTTCTTGTTCCCTTATTTCCCTCAAGCAACAGGAGTAGGTGGCTACTAATTATTGCAGAATTTAATTGAGGGATGTGAACAAAAGGCCTTGTTATCAGCATTAAGGGATATTAAGCTGTAGGCTGATCTTCCCTCCCTCTTACAAACAGGCACAGTGTGTCTGGTCCATAAAGAAGCTTTTAAAGTAAAGTTGTGTTAACAAAGGCCTCTTCCAGAGACCTCCCTGCCTGGGAAGAGTGGGATAAATTCAGGCTTTGTTTCCTCTGTCTTAGGAAGCCAGCTGGAGGTGAGGGGAGATGAGGTGTGCCTGCTGTCCAACCGGTTTTCATGCACAACATCTGAGCCAGTGTGTTTTTATTGAGGTGACAGAGGGGGAGGGGGAAGCTTTGCCTTACGTCTACTGAGTGCTAGCACCTTATGTTATCTTGTTTTGTCCTCACAGCAGCCTGAAGATGAAGGAAATACTCCATCTCATTTTGCAGACAAGGATACCAGGCTCAGAGAGGTTGAAAAACTTGCTTAGGTTGCCCAGCTAGGAACTGGTGGAGCCAGGATTTGACCATGGGTCTATCTGCCCTCAAGCCCGTGTGTGTTGCCTTAGCTGCCAATGATCCTAAAACAGAGAGTGGGCCGTGGTCCCGGCAGGTAGGCAGTGTTGCCCGTGTGGTTTGGCATTGGGTGGTGAGCAAGGGGTGGGAGGCTCTGAGTTGGGGCAGGGTGAGAGTGAACCAGTCAGGTATTTATTTCATGTGTCCTGTGTATATAGCATGATGTTGGACACTGAGGGACACAGAGAAGAGGCCAGGATGACACTGTCCTTGTCTACCATCTAGTAGAAGTCACTTGTTGTCATCTGGAGAGATATAGCAGTGGGTGGTGAGGGATAAATAGGGGCACAGAAAGCACAAGGCGGAGGAAACCTGAAGAGGAGCAGTGAGCGGGACTGAGGTGGGCAGGGAGAAGAGGAGGGAGGGGTGAGAGCTGATGGAAAGATGGCGGCTCTCAGCTGAAGTGGGGCTTTCTTGGAGGTGAGGAGTGAGTGGGAGCTTGGTTGGAAAGGGAGGGAGGTTGGTGAGTTGGGAGTCCTTGGAGGCTGGACTGAGGAGTTTCTTTCACCTGATTCTCTGGGTGATAGGGAGCTATTGAAGGCTTTTGAAGAGAGAGTTAATATGGAGGAAACATTCTAGGGGGACTCATCTGGCCATGGTGTAAAATGTGGAGTGATGGAGGGAGGGGGGAGTTGCCTCACCTCTAGAATGTTTACCCATCTGCAAGAATAGTGGAGGGAGGGGTCGGGATACCCTGGCTGAGGTGGACTGGGGATGTCAGGGCTACTTGGATATGGATGTGTGATGGTCCTCACAGTGGAAAGAAACAGATAACTGTATGTGCTCTGGTCCGGGGCGGGGGTGTGTGTCCATACACTGCCGGGTGCTCAGCTTAAGGAACGGTTGGTGTACATTCATTCAACACTTATTTATTGAATGTCTACCATGGCACTTAAGCTAGTCATATGGTAGTGAGCAAAACAGACGTGATTCCCATCTCAGATCTGGCTTTGAAAGGAAATGTCATGTGAGAAAAAAAAAGTAACAGGAAAAACATCTGAGCTGCTCCAGGAAAATAATTTGCTCCATAGCCTGGTTGTTCCACCAGAGTGAAAACATTGCTTCTTACTGCAGAGATGAGATCTTACAGAGGAAGTTCCCAGGTAGAGCTTGCCTGGAGGGGTGGGGTTTTACACAGCAACCCCCTTTACTTAGAGGTGAGTTAAACAATGGGGCCTCTCAGAGGTTGGGGGAATTCCTTCAAGCTGTACAGCACATTCCTGTAAGTCTGTGCTTCTCAGCACTCCTGCCCCATGCCATGCTGGCTCTTCTCTGGCTGAGCCAGTCTTTCCAGCCTTTCCTGGTTTCTGCCCTTGGGTTGGAGAAGGGGCTGGAGGAGAAAAAGAGGATAGGGTGGACATTAGAAATGGAAGAAGAAAAACGTTGCAAAGAGGACGAGCCGCAGAGGAGTACCCTCCCTTCCTCTGTGGGCCAGTGAGGCCCCAAATCAGAAGTTCAAAGAGGCTTCAGCTGGGCTCAGATCTTCACCAGTTGCCCAAGGTTTGGTAGCTCATTTCTAGCGCTTATCTTTGAAGGCCCAGGTGGTGGGGACCAAGATGTCACTCACTTCAGAAGGCCAAATACCCTGAGAAATTCCAGAGGCTTTCCTTTGGGTCTTGGGGCTCTGAAACGGGCCCCTGGTGAGGCTGCAGCCTTGGGTCCTTCTTAAGTACCTATGTGCCTCACAAGGGCTGTGCCACCTGGGCCCAGGGAGGTAGGCAGTGAGCAAAGCCCCTGCCTGAAGTGGGAGTGGGCTGGCCCACACAGCTTGCTGAGCCTCTGAATGGAATGGGTTAGAAAGCAGACTCACCCACAATACCTTGCTAGCCGGGAGGAGGACGCAATTTTGGCTGGAAGCTTTAACGGTGGCAAAATTGGAGCTTTACTCCAAGCATTTAAAAAAATTGCTTTTTGTATTATAAAGTTGTTCATGTTGATTGTTGTAAATTTAGACAATACAGACAAACAACAAGAAGAAAATAAGAATCCCTTGTAATCCTGTCACCCAGAGGTAATTGCTAGTAACATTTTGTGCTACAGTAGTCCCCCATATCCATGGTTTCGCTTTCCATGGTTTCAGTTAACCGCGGTCAACTGTGGTCTGAAAATACTAAATGGAAAATTCCAGAAATAAACAATTCATAAGTTTTAAATTGGTGTCCCATTCGGAGTAGCGTGATGAAATCTTGCACCATCCTTCTCCCTCTGTTCAGAGGATCCACGCTGTATATGCTATGGGTATTGCAGTGCTTGTGTTCAAGTCACCCTTATTTTACTTAATGATGGCCACAAAGCCCAAGAGTAGTGATGCTGGCAATTCAGAAATGCCAAAGAGAAGCCGTAAAGTGCTTTCTTTAAGTGAAACAGTGAAAGTTCTCGACTTAACAAGGAAGGAAAAAAATCGTATGTTGAGGTTGCTAACATGTACGGTAACTTTTATTACAGTATGTCATTATAATAGTTCTATTTTATTATTATTGTTGTTAATCTCTTACTGTGCCTAATTTATAAATTAAACTATTGTAAGTATGTATAGGAAAAAACATAGTATATTTAGGGTTTGGTACTACTCACGGTTTCAGGCATCCACTGTGGGACTTGGAACGTATCCCTTTTGGGTAAGGGGCAACTAATATGTATCCATACTTGTCTATGTGTGTGTGTTTTAACAAAAATAGGATAATATAGTTTATACTATTTTGTTTTTTTTTTTTTACTTAATTATATATTGGAAAAAACTTCCCTGTCGTTAATTACTGTTTATGTCGTCAATTTAAATGGCTGCATAATATTTCCTTATACAGTTGTGTCATGATTTACCTAACCAGTAAGGGATAGGATTTTGGGGGGTTATTTTCCAAAAGGGAGTATCTTTCTTGTGGTAGCCGATCATAAAATAAATACATGAATTAGAATCTCTGCGGTTGGGCCCGGCAGTGTTTTCTCTAAGCTCCCAGTGATTTTAATGTACAGCCAGGGTTGAGACCGTACACACCTACGTTGGTTCTTTTACCCCAGGACTCAACACAGTGCATGGCATTTAGGAGAGGCACAAAGAGAAACATCTTGACTCCCTTCCGTGTTTCTTCCTGCTTCTGCTGTCAGGGGCGAGTTTGAGGCTGGTTTAAAGGTGGTTGATCTGGGGGCTCACCTCTGTGGTTCCTGCTGAGTCTGATGTCTGTATGCTGGTCGCCTTTTAACTGAGATTCTGGCCCGCATATCTCCTCTTTATCTTGTGCAGACATGGTTGCTAATTTTGAACATTGCAATTGATGGTTTTATGTGGCCCAAGCCCTTGCCCACCCAGAGGGAGGGACTGGAGAGGACTGTCAGAGAGCTGATTTGGGGCAGGGTAAATGTCCCGAGGGATCAGAGGGAGACCATGATATTCTCTACATATCCATGGTGTTCTTTAGATTGTAGGATGCTTTCAGATATATGGGCTCACCCAATCTCACAACTGGCCTGTAGGGCAGACGACCCAGGAAGTCTTATTCCTGTTTTATAGTTGGGGAAATGCAGGCTCTGAGAGGGTCTTTGATTCAAAGAAGGAGTGAGTCAGAGTTGAACCTCTCTCTTTTAACTACTAGTCCATTTTTTTACCACAAAACCATATAGGTCCATGGAGTCACTAGAGGCCTTGGGGCTTATGCTTCTTTGGGAAACGTTGTTTTATTATGGGAAGGTGTATGGCTACTGGCCACAAGGGGGTTTCTAGTTTTTCAGGCATTTATGAAAATTAGTTGCTGTGACAGCATGTGTATTGGTACGTTAATGCCCATTCATCAGAATGTTTGGAGGTGTTTGGAAAACAACGAGGATGGCAAGATTTTAAAATATGTCTATAGCTGCATTTTTCTTGGCTTCCAGAGAAACATTTTCAAAAACCTAAAATATTGGACTGAACTTGGATACCTCACTGGAAGCTGAGTAGTAATAGTAATAGTGGCTATGGTAGTAATAGTAGCTTACATTTATCGAGTATATTCTACAGCCCAGCACTTGGAATACCTAAGCTCAAAGGGTTGCTGAGGAGATGAACTATTTCTATATCAGAAACCAAACCAAGCAAAAAACTCCTACCACTCATATTAGTCACATGGTGAATTACTATGCATCTATTTAAAATGGTGCTGTAAAATATTAACTAATGATATGGAAAATGTTCCTTGTACCTGAAGAGATAAAAGAAAATTACGAAACAGGCTGGCATTTGGAAGTTCTCAATGAATGTTTAAGTCCACATACATACAAAGCAGTGTTATCACCCTCTTCATTTTATTGGTGGGAAACTGGCTTGCGTAAAGGTCACAAAGAATTTTGGATCTGAGTCTTTTGTAAGAATCTAGTGTTTTCCTCACTGTCCTCATCTGCTTCTGTCTATTAAAAAATAGAAAGTAAGACATTTCTGTAATCAAGGGCTAGTTGCTGTGTTCAGAGCAAAAAAGACAAGTGAGGGAGGGAGACCCATTTGAGAACCACATTACTTTGTTTCCATGGCTCTTTACAGTTGATAAAGCACTTTAGAGCATATATAACTTTTTCCTGATTTTTTTTTTTTTTGTGAGGAAGACCAGCCCTGAGCTAACATCCGTTGCTAATCCTCCTCTTTTTGCTGAGGAAGACTGGCCCTGGGCTAACATCTGTGCCCATCTTCCTCCACTTTATATGGGACGCCACCACGGGTGCTGACAAGCAGTGCGTCGGCAGGCGCTCGGGATCCGAACCCGCGAACCCCGGGCTGCCAAGCACGGACTAAACCGCTGCGCCACCGGGCGGCCCCACTTTTTCCTGATTTTAACAAGAGTACATATACATAATTATCGTATAATCATGAAAATAGAGAAAAGCCCAAAGAAGGAAGAAATATTTATAATCCCTCAGGGATAATCACCACTAACATTTTTTTTCTTCCTGTCTTTTCTCATTGCAAATATAAATTTTACAAACTTGGGATCATGTTGTACATATAGTTTTGATTCTTGCTTCTTGCACTAATCTGTTGTAATGTTTCTCCCTATCATTGGTTGTTCTTCTGCACCATGATTTCCAATGGCTGTACAGTATCTAGTTTTTATGAGGGATCCTCAATTATTGGACATTAGGTTGTTTCTGATTTTTTTTTCATTGTTATGAATGATGCTGTTACAAACACCCTTGTCTTTATGAACATCTGTGGTTGTTTCTTCAGGATAATTCTTAGAAGAGTCATTGATGGGTCCCAGGATATCAGCCAATGATAATGCACTCTCCATTTACATTTTCTCTTTTGATCCTTCAAATAACACCATGAAGCTGGTAGGGGAGGGATTATCATCCCCATTGTACAGATTGGAAACTGAGGTTTATAGAAGTTGCAATTTGTTCAAGATAAGAAACTACTTTGGAATGAGGAAGGGAATGGCTTTAATCCAGTGAGTCTGAGGGAATGGAGTAGGAGATGGGTTCAGATTCATCAGTTTTATTGTTTTATTCAGACTTCCCAGAAATTACCCTTTCTATAATTTCCACCAATGTCTTGGGTCTGCCCTCTGGCCCCACATAGAACAAGTCTTCTTCCTGTAAGTATTTGAAGAGGCTCCCATGTGGCTGCAAGTGTTCCCTTTTCTGAGATAAATCATCCTTGTTCCCTCATGAAAAATGGTCTTTCTTTATTCACTGTCTTTGGTACCACTCTGGGCATGCTCCATTTTATCAGTATCCTCTTTTTTTTTTTTTTTTTTTTTGTGGGGAAGACCAGCCCTGAGCTAACATCCGTCGCCAATCCTCCCCTTTTTGCTGAGGAAGACTGGCCCTGGGCTAACATCGTGCCCATCTTCCTCCACTTTATATGGGACGCCGCCACAGCATGGCTGACAGGCAGTGCGTCGGCGGGCGCCCGGGATCCGAGCTCGCGAACCCCGGGCTGCCAAGCGCGGACTAAACCGCTGCGCCACCGGGCGGCCCCTATCAGTATCCTCTTAAAGTGTGTTGGTCAGCACATCAGTTTGGAAATGTCAGAAACCCAAATCAAACTAGCTTAAACAGAAAGGGAAATGTGTTGGTCCCTGTAACTGGGAACTCTTAAGGGTAGGTCTGACCTGGCCTTGGCACTGTGGGACCCAATGCTCCAAGGGCATTTTGAGGGCTTTGCTCTCTCTCCATCTTTCAATTCTGCTGACCCTCTTGTCAGGAAGAGAGATGTTCACTCTCCCAGGATCTGTACGTCACTTCATAGAGAAGATTCTGATTGGCCCTGCTTGGATCATGGGCTCACCCCTGGGGGTGGGGCATGGTGGCTGACAGTTGCAGTGCGGCAATATGGGGAGGTGTGGCTTTCTCCAATAAGGAATGTGTGTAAGCAATGCCTGCCCATTATATTGTGACATGTAGAATTGAACACTATGTCAGGTGGTGTCTGGCCAGCTCAGAAGAGAGTGGGATCATCATCTCTCTTTTTCTCAGATATATGGGCTCACCCAATCTCACAATTATACTTGTGTTAATGCAACCTAAAATCAAAATAGGTTCTCTATTAATGTGTAATCATATTACATCAAGTGCAGCTGCTCAGCCTCTCTCTCCCCTCTTGTACCACTTCTGCTGAGAGATTTTGGACTCAAATTTAGGTCTTTTAAGCTTATCCCGATTAGATTTCATATGGTTGTCCTGGGTCCAGAGAAAGAGCCTGTTGAGATCCTTTAGCCCTAATTCTGTCATCTGGCACACTGCAGTAAGGTGATGGATGTGATTGATATGTAGTGAGGAAGGGGGAGAGATGTGGGAGTGAGATAGCTCCAGGCAGTCACCTGCGTCAAAAGAGCCAGCCTCTTCTCTCTTCTCCTTTATCCTCCTAAACTTCTACAGTTTCCTTTTCATGGCCCATGAGGTCAACCTCCTGGGTTCATAGTATTTCAGAGGTCACCAGGAGGGCATTAGACAGTCTGCTTTTCTACTGAGGTCCCCAATGGACTTTAGGTGAAGTAGGAAGGATCCAGGTTAGACATTAAGCACTTCTTGGCAGGGGTGGGTATGGGAGACATACTAGAGAAAGTGGTCGATCCATTTCCAGAGACTGTCAGGCACTAGCAGGTTCCTGAGAAGTCTGCGGTGGTGAGGGTGGCAGGTAGGGGATTGGAAATCCCTAGGAGCCTTGTTGTGGTTGCAGGTCGATTGTGCCGGCCTCTGCAGGCAGGCATTCTTGGTAGTGAGTGGGGAGGCATGGGTGTGCCGGGTGGCTTTTGGCCTCCATTGCTCTATTGAAGACTCCAAACTGTGTTGTTCAGCTGCAAAAACAGTTTTCTTCCTTTGCTGCGAGAAACACAAAGCGGCCCTTCAGAGAGGGCGGGTGGGCGTGTGGCAGTTCTGGCAGTATGTTGCACTAATCTGTTGCAGCACAGGGCGAACCACCCCAGATGGCCTGGGAGAAGCAGAGTTGGACAGCAGCATCTGGAGGGACCGCTAGAGAACAGAGGGCAGTGAGGGGAGCCTTGCCCTGGAAGGCCCTGCGTCCACAGATGATGGTTGGGAAGAAGCCTGATGGAGGCACTGGCTCGCCTGTGAGTTGGGCAGGAATGAGACTGGAGAGCGGCCATGTGGCCCAGTGGGTCTGATGTGCGCTGCATGTGTCTTTGTGTCCAGATCTGAGTCTGGGAACAGTTTCCCTTATGGTTGTCTGGGAGGAGAGGGAGGCAGGTCTCTCTGCTGATGAGCATTAGGTGTGCCTGAGGCCTCCTCACTTCCAGGTGGGTTTGCCAAACCACTCAGTACTTTGGCACCCTGTCCCTTTGACATCCAGAGGACCTCCTGGGGGTAGAGCCAGTAGCTCTTCATTCCCTCTGCCTGCACCAAATCTTGGTTGGACTTTGGTTTTGGCTTGGGCTGGATGGGGTACTGTCTGCTTGTCCCCTCTCTCTGTCTCTCTTTCCCTCCCTCCCCCTCTCCTTCTTCCTCTCCTTCTCTCTTTCTCTCCTTCCTTCTCTGCATCACTTCTTCCCCCTTTCCTGCAAGCCCTGAGACTCCTATTCCACCCCAGGGAGTTGGTTAGGGAACGACTTCCTCATATTTAGATGAACCTCCTTTTCTGGGCAGTAGGTCCAAAGAAGGGTCTAGAGTCCAAGGATGAGGTTGGCTGGTGAGGAGTGGGGTAGAGGCAGCAAGCTGGCAAGTCTATGTGTAATGGGGGTGCCTAAATCACTCTGGGACCTGGAGGGCACAAGACAGGGGCTTGTCTGGGGCTCGTTCTGGGCTCCTGGCCTGTCACACCAGAGGAACCTAGTTTGGGGAGCAACTTTGCATTGGGGAAGGGGAGCTAGTGGAGAGAGGTGAGGCAGAAGTCACAGCTGGTGTGCTGCTCTCTCCTGGATTCAGGGTCCATTGGGGCCCTGGACTCCCTGGCAGGAGGTGACGTCTCTACACTGTGGCTTGTAAGGGGGGGCCTCAGGAATGGAGGGCCCCATGGCATTAAGCAGAGCTGTTTTCTCCCTCCCCTTCCCCAGCCTGGAAGAGTCACACATTGAGTGCCTCTTTAGCACTTGTCCTTGATCAGCAGACCTCAGATACCCGGCCAAGGGTCAATTTGAATTGTCCAGATTTTCGCTTATCTCTGCTATAGGAGAACAGAAACCAGTTTGGGAAAATCCTTTGTTGGGGGAGGGGATGGGGGGGTATGCTAGTTGAGGTTTGCCCTAATGAAATGCTCTCTGGGCTATTTGGGAAGGTTGCTGGAGAAATTATATTTTAATGAGAATGTTCTTTTCTAAACTTTAACAAAGTCACAGAAGTGTTTGCCAGTTAATAATGTACCTGTTGAGTTGTTGAGCTGAAGTTTAACAGTCAATTTAAAAACAAGGTGGGGAACTTAAAAAATAGGACATTGAGAGCACGCGTGTCCTGGAATGATTTCAGTATTTCTGCTGGAATAAGCGATTTTGTGCTGACTGGGGGGGTTTCGATGGCTCCGTTATTGTTTGGTGGCCTTTCCAGGAGGCCCTGATGCTGGGCTCCCTGTCTCTGACAAGTAATTTACTGTGCAGCCCATTTGTAGGTGAACCAGGAAGCCATTTCACCACTTTGTGAAACCACAAAGCTGGGGCTGCTCTTCCCACGGTGGGACAGCCCCGTGAGGGTGGCCGAGGCGGAAAAGGGAGCCCCAAATCATGATGCAGGCGATGCTCCAGGCACACAACAGCAATAAAACCCTCGTGGCCCAACAGGGGTGGGACTGACTGAAGGAATAAAGCAGAGAGTGGAGTTTCTGCTCTGGTATCTGAGATGACAAAGTCCTTCTGCAGAGTTTGCTTTGGAAAAGAGAAGAGGTTAAAAAAAAATCTCTCAATGGAAAATTTAGGGAAACCGAAACAAAGGCTCCTCTTGGATTCCGAGTAGTGTGTGTTACTGTGGGAGATGGGTACCTTTTGTCAGAGGCCCTGGCTCTCAGTCAGGCCTTCTCTAGCTTAAGCTCCTAATTTCACTGTCACGCCCTGGCTAGTGACTCCAGGTGGCCCTGCACCTTGCTCGCCCTCTCTGGTGCCCTGGTGGGCTTGTGGCTGCCTCACAGTGTGGCACCCAGAGATGAGCTCAGAGAGTGGGCTCTGCCTGTCTTGTACCTATGTCCCTCAAGGTGCCCCACGCCATAGTTGCTCAGTGGATGTTTGTGGAATGCATGGGATGGTTATTATGGCTGTGTGCTGCACACATGCCCCACACCTCACTCTCCCAGCTCCATCCGGAGTTCTTCTCTGCCTCTTGAGTGTCCTCACTCATGCCTGTTTTCTTAGAAGACCTTGGATATGCCAGGCAGGCACCACACTAGTGCTTCATGTCAGCTGTCTCATTTGTTCCCTACAGCCACCCTATGAATTAGGTGCTTGTATTATAATGTTGCCATTTTACAGATAAGAAAATCAAGGTCAAGAGAGATGACCTAATTTGCCACAGCAATTAATGGCGATACCACTGCTCACCCACAGGTATCTCTGATTCAGAAGCTAAGTTCTTAACTACTAGGCTACCAACCTCCCTTTTCTGGGTTTTGAGCTGAAGTGGAGTGGGTGCCTCAGGGAGAAAAAATGCTGCCCATTCTCCCCTCCCCTCTGCTCCACTATCTACAGACTGCCGTCTCTCACTTCCCCCAAAGGTGAGTTAACAATAGAGAAGTGTCAGGCTCTGAGGGGCTGGGGTGGTGGGTTTTGTAAGTTTATTTCCCCTTTGTCATTATCATTGCCATTGGTACAATGTATAAAAATCAGGAGGGAAAAAGAGCGATAAAGAAGAGATTGGTCTAAGGTAAGGGTCTTCAAACTTTTTTGATAACATATATCCCATTAATAAATTAGCATGTACCCCAAAATATGTATACTTGTTTATAAATTATATGCAGAAGCTGCTATGCTAATGTACCTATAAGACACACACACACACACACACACATACACACGCACACCTTTAAAAGGATGATATAAACATGTGCTAATATTTTCTTCCTGAACTGCTGTGGGTCATTTTGAGTACCTCACAGTTGAGTGTGCCCCACTTTGGAGACCCCTGGTGTCCCCCCAGTTATCTGATGAATGCCCAGCTCCCTGTGAGAGAGGGCACATCTGGCTGGACCCTCCATTTTTAGGTGTGCTGATTTTCAAAAGCAGGCAAGTCCTGCCCTTCCAGCTTTCATATTTTTTGTGTAGAGTTTTACCAAATTGACTGGAACCAAAGGTGAAACTCTCCTATCTGGCTGCAGTCCTTTGCTGTTATTCCTGAGCCCCTCGGTTAATCCCAACAGCTTACAGACATCCTAGGGTACAAGGGAAAGAAAGGCCATTTTCTGGGGCTTGAGTACCCAAGGATTGGTGAGGATGTAGAGAAATTGGAACTCTTGTGTATTGCTGGTGGAAAGGTAAAATGGGGCAGCTACAGTGGAAAGCAGTTTGGCAGTTCCTCAAAAATCTAAATAGAATTACCGTATGATCCAGCAATTCTACTTCTGGGTATATACCCAAAGGCATTGAAAGCAGGGACTCAAACAGATACTTGTATACGAATGTTCATGGCACCATTATTCACAATAGCCAAAAGGTAGAAGTAACCCAAATATCCATCAGCAGATGAATGGATAAACAAAATATGATATATACATACATACAATGGAATATCATTCAGCCGTAAAAAAGAATGAAATTCTGATACGTGCTACAACATGGATGAACCTCTCAGACAGTATGCTACCAGACATAAAAGGACAAACATTGTCTGATTCCACTTATATGGGCTACCTAGAATAGATACTTACAAATACATAGAGGTGGAAAGATTAGATGTTACCAGGGGCTGAGGGGAGCGGGGAATGGGGAGTTGTTGCTGACTGATGATTATCATTTTTCTGTTTAGGGTAGTGAAAAAGTTTTAGAAATAAATAATGGTGATGGTTGTTCAACACTGTGAATATAATAAAGAAAAAAATCCTTAAAAAAAGAAGGAAGAAGCAAGGCGAGGAGGCTGGGGGCTAGAGTGGAGGGATAGGCAGTTAATTCTTTTGTCTGAATGTGTTGCAACTGCCGATCAGATGCCAGGCTGTCCCTCTCCCTGTGGGCACCTGTGCTGGGCATTAGGGATACTAGAATGGGACACCTGTGGCCACACCCTGGCCATTCTGACTGGCTGTACAAACAGCTCTCCAGGCCCCCTAGGGGAATGATCATCAAGATTTAGGCCATGAAGTAAGGCCATTTGTCCCCCTTCTTGTCCCCTCTCCCTAGTCAGCTGAGGACAGCTCTGGTGCTGCAGCCCAGCGCCCTGTGATCGAGGACACACCTTTCTGGTGCTCCATTGTCAGAGCTCACTGATTTTCACAAGCAGGTAATGGTTTTTCTCTGAGAGCTGGAATCGTGAAGTAGGGCAGACAGGTTTCTTTCAAGTTAAATTTAGGGCTTAGAATCCAGGGGTGGCTGAGAGAAGCTGTATTTAACTCCTACCCCACCACTAAAAAGAAAAAAAATGTCCTAAATTAAACAAGGTACATGGAACCTGAAGATACCTCAACCAAACTGGAGCACATACCTCTAAAAATAAATGATGCTGAAATCTGGAGAAACCAAATATGGCTGCTTGGTCAGGTGCTTGCTTCTCTGCTTTTCTGTTTTCGCCACCTCCTGTCCCAGTACTGGAGCTGCACAGGGACAGTGTCACCCTCCTCCCAGAGGACTGGACTGTTTACAAGGCCTTGTCGTTCATGATGTGTGGGCCCTGGGGTGTGGAGTGGAGGCCTCGTGTTCTACAGATGGGGAAGTGGAAGCCCAGAGGGGCCTTGGCGACTGTCCCTGGGGGTCACAGTGGCTGTCCCTGCTTCTCATTGCCCCTTTCCCAAAATGTCTGTTCAGCCCTTGGTTCTCTTGGGGAGGGGTGCCTTTAACACAGAAACCCCCTTAGTGCCACCTGGTTCCCAAGGCTCCAGTGGCCAAGCCCCACGTCTTGGGCACTGTGACTTTTCTTGTTGCTCCTGGGTGGGCAGAGCGGGGTGCATGAGAGAGTCTCAGAAAGACAGGTTCAGGGGAGCTGCCCAGGGGCCCATCAAGGTACCTGTTCCCACAGGCAGAACTTGAGTTCACAGGAGAGGGGACTTACGGTTGTTTTAGGTAGCAAGTGTTGTGTGGAGATGAAAACCACAGTGAAAGGTATTGGGTAGTTACTGCATATTGGGCCTATCTCCAAGGGTCTTTATGCAGACAGCCGCACAACAACCCTGTGAGGTGGGTGTCATGATCATGCCCATTTAGAGTGAGAAAACTTAGGCTAGGCATCCTGCCCCGGGCCACACAGCCAGCAAGAGGGAAAGATGGGATTTGAACCCAGGCAGTCTGTCTCCAGGGCCTGTGCACTGAGCTGCCGTGTAAGTCAGCCATTTCCCCCAAAGCCATGGGGCTGCCTCCCCGCTTGAGGCAGTGTCCGGACTCAGGGCCCTGCTGCTCCCCCAACTCCTCCTGTTTTGGGGAAAAGGACAGAATAAAAGTTGCCCCGCTCTCTCCTCACTTGCTCCCCTTCTGGAGTGGGGGTGGTGCCAGCCTGACTTTGGCATGCAGGCTCCTGCTTCCTATCTGGTGCATTTTGGTCGGGCCCACCACGGACATATTGATCAGGTACCTACTATGTACCAGACCCTTCAATAGGTGCTCCACCCCTGCTATCTCACAACAGCCAAGCAGCTAGGTGTTACTGCTCCCAATTTACAGGTGAGGAAACTGAGGCTCAGCAAAGTGAGCAACTTGCCCGAGTTAAATTGATAATTAATGGCAGAACCTCAGTTTGATCTCAGGACCATGTGACTCAAAAAATCCATGGCCTTTCCACCCTCTTCCCAGAGGGTACAGTGAGGCTGCCGTGACCTTCCACACTCCTGGCTCTGCCAGAATCCTATCTTCTGGCTTTGATGATGCCAGGGTAGGTCTGAGGGCTGAGGTTGAAACAACATATGCCATTTCTGGGAAAGATGCTGGGGCAGAGGTGGGTGAAGAGGGATCACGACCTCCCCCAGGGATCCTGCAGATGCTGCCCTGCAGAGTGTAGCAACTAGGATGCCCCCTTCGGGCGTGGCCAGGGGCGGGTGCAGGGCTGAGGCCCTCTTTTCTGGGCCACTTCTCCAGTTGCCTGTAGCCGTAACTGTAAACTCTGCGGAGCTCTTGGCCTCCTGGTTGGGAGCCGAGGAAGGGTCAGTGCCTTTGAGGGGCAGGGCAGGTGTGAGAAGCAGGTGCTCTTACCCCTGTGAGCCTGTGCTCTGATGAGCCTCGTGGAGCCAGGCATCAGGATCACCTCGAGGAGCTGGGGCCTTTCCGCAGCTCTTCCTGGATGAGTTGCCGAGATTCTGTCATTTCTTCAGGAGCCTCTGTCATCCTGGTGAGTGGCAGAGAAACCAGCTCGGGCTGGGGGCAATTTGGGGACCTCACTGGGGACACTTTGCTCAATGACCTGATTTTTCTAAAACTTGAGGGCTTTGTGTTTTGTGTTTGGAAAAAGCTGTAGCTAGAAAATGAGGAGGAATATGTTTCAGAGAATCAGGCTCTTCAGCCAGGGACCCCCAAGGGTACAACCGGCAGTGGGCTTCCTGGAGGGATGCAAGGGGGAGCTGCTGGCTGGGTCTCTTCTTGGGGAGGACGGGCTGGAGATGGGGGTGGGGGGGTGGGGCGGGTGAGGACTGAGATGATAAAAGAAGCTGGAAGTTTGAGGACGAGTTTGGGTTCAAGGAGTTGGCGGTAACTGGAGTGAGAGCCTCTTCCCTGCCCTGGGCCAGCCGCCTGTATGCTTCAGGGGACTCACACACACATCTGACACTAACACAGATTAGTGTCCCTGACTGTATGTTGGGGTGAAATTCCCTCATGGCAGTGTTCCTGCCCTGAAGCATTGGGAGGCCTCGGCTGTGGGTGTAGCTGTTACACAGTTGTTGTTGTCGTTATGTATTATTTAATCACCTCTCCTGTGGCTGAGCAGGGCCTGTGGGCAGAGTATCACCACGGGTCCCCTTTCCCCATGGACCCTGTGGTCACTTGTTTTTAGTTAGTTAGCACCTACTGCCTGCGGGGGACTGCACCACATACTTCTCGTGGGTTAGTCATGGGGGCCAAGGAGCCTGGAATCCCCAGGGAAACTCCCCCAGACCCCGTGTGCTCCTGCAACGCTTGTTTCTGCCCGTCTGGGTGTGCGTGTCCCCCTCTCCAGGCCCTCTCCTCCTGTCCTTCTCCCCCTCCCAGGGACTGGCCTGATCCTCATGCTCATGGTGCCTGGCGCTCAGGTCTCAGGAAACATTTGAGTAAATCCAGGGGGAGTTTGGAATCTAGATCTTCAGTGGCTTCTCATCTCATTCCTATTTCCTGGCCCCGCTCAGGCCCTGGGTGCCCATGCCTTCTGCTCTGGGTGCCGGAAACTTGGGGGCTGGGCCGGCTTCTCCAGGGCTGAGGGGACCTGAGGCTGTGATGGCTGTCGGAGCAGGGGGGCTGCCACTGGCTGCAGATGGGACAAAAGGGAGCAGGAGTCAGCATTCCAGGAGTGAAGGTGCCATGGGGACTGAAGGGACGTGTGGCCCAAGTAGACAGAGAAACCAGTTCACAGCAAGGGGTATGGTTGGTGGAGCCATGGGAGGGTGTGAGAGGAGTGCGTGTGTGTGTGTGTAGGTGCTCGGCCTAGGTGGGAGGGTGGAGGGCTGGGGCATGGACTGTACAGGAGTTGGGGCCATCCCTCATTGTCTGGTCATCAGTGGGTCCCTTGGGTTGGTAGGTTTCAGCTCTAAAAATCCACCTGTGTCACCTGGGCTCCTTCCCCTGGGTGAGCTGCATACGGAGGTGCAGGCCCCTGTGGCTTCTGAGGGAACCCTCAGCCCCCTCCACCCAGGAGCCACGTTTTATGCGACAGCTGGAGCCAGGAACTGCACACTGATAAAGAAGTGTTTTCATTCTCGGGGGCGTTAATTAACACAGATTAGATTTCAACTGAGTGGGGCTTTTGTTGCCGGAGCCTTCTAATCAGGTAGTTTAATACCACTGTGGCTGCACTGAGCCAGTTCAGGTTCATTACTTCGGTCTGTTACTGTCCTGGGTTTTCAGCTCTGATGTTAGTACTTATGGCCCCACTGGGTCCAGTTTTTCAAACTGGATTTAACTACTGGCCTGGCATCTCCCTCAGACATCACCCTCGTAGGGTGCTGAGCCTGGAAAAAGATAACCCAAGCGTGTAGGCACGTTTTCTTGGCCCTCTGAATTTTATTAAACATTTACAAATGTGTTTTCTTTAGTTTCCTGAGGTAATCTGGCACAAACAAGATGGGCTTCGAATGTTCTTTCCAGTTGTCATGTTTGTTAATAATTCCTTCCGTTCCCACTGTGTGGAGAGAGACTGGAAATGAATCGGACAGTGGTGGTAGGGAAGCCAGGCTGAAGGTAGGAGAGGGTGCTGTGGCTGGTGGCCAGTCACCAAGTGTAAAGATGGGGAGCTTCCTGGCTTGGGCGGGGCTTTGGGCCCCCACCTGCCTCCCAGCCTTGGCACTTCCCGTTGCTGCAGTGGGTACTGCTTGTGCTTCTGAGTGAGAGCCTTCACGCGGCTTTTTCTTGTCAATATCTTTTTTTCTGTTTACATCTGTTATGTAATTAAGAAATTAGCAGAGAAGAAAATAAGTCACCCGTAATCCTACTACCCCAAGATAATGCTAGCTAAGATCTTGGCATATTTCCTTCTAGATTTTGGGGGGCATTTAAAAATATCATCGAGGTTTTACACTCTATATAAGTCTATATATCTTGCACTTGCAGAATAGTTACTTTTTTGTTATGGAAATACAGTAATGTGTATTTGATTGTAGAAAATTTGGAAAATACAGAAGAAAAGTAAAAGTTACACTGATGATTCCTCCATCCTGAGATAACCACCCTGGGGACTGTTTGCATGTATCCACTGCCAGTCTTTCTTTTGTCCAGCACATACACACCTTCTCTCACCACAAATTGGCGTCAAGCATATACAGACATCCTTTTTTTTCCCCTTTTTACTTAAAAATACCCCATAAATGTGTGTCATGATGTGAAGTTTTCCTTTGAGACACAATTTCTAAAAAATAATTTACTTATGTCAAATTTATGTAGTACAAAATTAACCATTTTACAGTGATCAACTCAGTGGCATTTAGTACATTCACAACACTGTGCAACAAGCACCTCTGTCTAGTCCCAAAACATCTCCATCCTCCAAAGTAAAACTCCTGACTCTTTGAGCAGTTTCTTCCCATTTTCCCAGCCTCTAGCAACCAGCCAATCTGTAACCTGTCTCTATAGACTTGTCTATTCTGGATATTTCATGTAAATGGAATCATACATGAGATGTGATTTTTTAGTGGCTGCATAGTATGCTTTTATTGATCTGTTTGAACAGGCCCTGGGTCTTCAGCATAAGGTCCCACCATCAAGGAGCTGGGATTCTGTCCTATGGATATATCAGAATTTATCTAACTAATCCCTTGTTTTTGGACACTGAGGTTGTTTCCAGTTCTGGGTGGTTTTTTTTTGCTGAGGAACTTTCTCCCTGAGCTAACATGTGCTGCCAGTCTTCCTCTTTTTGTGTGTGAGCCACTGCCACAGCATGGCCATTGACAGACAAGTGTAGGTCTGCACCCGGGAACTGAACCTGGGCCACCAAAGTGGAATGCACCAAACTTAACCACTAGGCCACTGGGGCTGGCCCTGTTTCCAGTTTTTTAGTGCCTATAAGTAATAATGTGTTGAGCATCTTTGTGCCTAAACTTCTTTATTTCAGACTAGCAAGGACACATATTCTTGACTATCCCATGTAATTTAGTTTGAAAGTGATTATAAAGTAAACTCTTTTTTTTTTGGTCTCCTTAAATGAAAGACTCTTGCTTCTAACCCTTGAGATCCCTGTTGTTTTTTTGACGGTCTTATCTCTTCCATCAAAGCAATTCCTTAGCAAAGGTGACTAATGCTGCCTTAAACCATGCACGGTGATAATATCTCACATGACTTAAGAAAGTAGCACTTATTAAACCTGTCACTTCTGTTGGGACCACCTGGGCTGTTTTTGCTGAATCATCTGTTTCTCAAGGGCAGCATAACTTTTGCAGATCCTGGTTAAACTGCTTTAGATTGAGTTGGCCAGTGCTTGTGGAACAGAAAGACCACAGGTAAAGGTGATTTCCTGCTTCCTGTCTGTCTTCCAGGTGCAGGAAGTGCCAGAGTACAGCTGGCTGTGAGATGCCCTGTGTAGACAGATTGTAGATTAGGGCACAGCCAGGAGTAGACTTTCTGGAGAGGCTTCAAACCTTCTCCAAAATCTAAGACTGGCAGGATATTCCTTTATCCCTGTCACAGACCTGGATGAGGTGTTATTAAAATATGAGCTACCTTTGACTCTTACTGTGGCATTGTGAGCATGGGATTATTGAAGGGTCGTCAGCTGCTTCTGTGGGGAGAGAGAGAGGGAGCCACAGAACCAGCTGATGGGAGGAACACTGAAGTGACGTCTGTTCATTGCTGTGCCATTAATTAGCTGTGTGACGTTGGGCAAGGCACTCCTCCCCTCTAGGAATCAGGTTGTCTGGACTTAAGGCGGGTGTTGATTTGCCCTGGGGATTAGTGTCCCCTTCAGAATTGTAGTCGCTAGGCCATCACTGATGAGTCTTCCCTTCAAGGCTAGCACAGAGCCTGGGACAGAATGAGTGTCCAACATGGACATATGTGGGCACACACGTGCACACACACACACTCCCCCGAGCTGCTCCATTTTGGTGATAGAATGTGCCCGTTTGCCTGGTCCCTATGGAAGGTATCCAAAAAGAACATGTTTCTACAATCTAGATCATTGGTTATGATCCTCCCCCACTCCGCTTTCTGAGTGGCTGTGTATGGTGTCTAAAATCTCCCTTGTTGTTGATGACTGGGCCTCTAACCATGCCTCAGTCATTTGAGATCCCTTGTGTGGGCTCACTAAGCCTGCCTTCATTTTACATAATTGAGAGCAGTCCTTGGTGTCCCATCCTTCCCACCCCCTTCTAGAGCTTTCTGGAGGTAGTCTTTACTGTCCTTTATGACACTATGGACTGCTGGCTCGTGTTTGACAAGGCGTGGAGAAAAAAATTTAGAACTCTATCTAGATCAGTAATTTTCTTTAAGCTCCACTGATTCTGAGCTTAAGCGTATACGTTATCTTCTCTGTTAGTCTGTAAGCAACTGACTTATTCAATTAATTCAAACAGTAACTGAACCTCTGTTGTGTGCCAGGCAGATGCTCGATGCTGGGGAATCAAAGGTGAGTAAATCATGGTCCCTCAAGATGCCCTAGTCCAGTGGGGACAAGCAGATACGTAAACAACTGTAATGTGACAAGTGTCCTCATGAGGATTTGTATTGAATGCAACAGGAACACAGTCGCCGCCGGGAGCAGTCCATTCCATGGGGTGGGCTCAACAGGAAGCAACATTTGAACTGGGCCTTGAACGATGGGTTCCCGTATGGATGGGTGGGGGAAGAATGTTCTGTGAAAAACCTTTCATTCCATTCATTTATCATTCATTCATTCAGCAAGTCTCTCCTGTGAGCCTGCCATAGTGTGTTAGGAGTTTAGATTTTCTTTTTCGTATTCTCTAGGGTGCCCAGCATAGTGGGTTGTATACAATGGTTGTTTGGGGAATAGTTGAGTAAAAAAAAAAAAAATCCATCTGATAAGTAAGGGAAGTAAAAATCACTATGACATTTGCAGAAACTGACTTTCAAATGAAACAATGTATATGAAAATAAAGCATGAGACAACTGTAAGGTATGTAGTTAATATTTCACTCTCTTGTTAGCTGTTTTTATTTTGTTCTCTTCCCAAGAAATTTGTTTGGAGAATTTCTGTGACCTTTCAAATAACTTCAGCATCCTATGTTATTAGTTTTTTATTCTGTGCTCTGATAGTGCTGGATAAGAGAACATTTCTGGTGCTGTTTTTATTTTATTTCATGATTTTTTTGGTTATTGTTTAACAAATATATAGGGCCAGAAATCCTACAAATCCCTCTTGTGGAGTTTCTTCGTCTTTGGGTTAAGTTTGCTTCTTACCTAGTGAAGCCCTGAACTTCCTTTCTGACTCCTTGATTCAGTTTAGCTTTCTGTGGGTCTGAGGGGTCAGTTTCTGGACTTCATATAAGTTTCTGTTTGGTGAGTCAACTTTCTAACCATGATAAAGGCCATATTATTCTCTTATATACCTGGTGCAGTTTGTCACATTCCCGTCTTACCAGTTTCTTGAGGGGGAAGGGAAAGAAAAACATAAGCGTCCTCTAAATCTCCTTTTCGTTTGCCTGCGGAGTAAATAATAGACTTTTCATTTATTTGAACAACAAAAGTAAAATAAGATAAAATAAACACAAACTAGAAAAACATCATCCAATCAACCAGGTAAAGTTACCTTTAGCAGGTAGCTTAAGTTGTGCCCTTAAATGCAGTAAATACTATTTATTCAAACATTAAAAGTCAATTAGTAAAGGACTCTGATGTAAACTTTGTCAGTGTAAGTTCTTCTGTCTATTTCAGTGCAGAAATATCTAGAGCACAGAATGAAATCTAGTATTTCAAACATGTGACTGAGGGTCTTAATTTATTATTCTGAAAATCCCTGGTCCTTACCATTTGGTCTAGTTTATTTAATTTTTAAATTGGGATGGTGTACATAATTGTTCTTATTTGTTTCTTTTTTGCACAAAATCTTAGAACTTTAAGGCTTCTTGTAGATTACAGTCACTTTAGCACTCACAAAAGAACTTTTTTTGATTTCCTCATGCTCGTTTATTCTTAAACATTCATTTTGTCAATCAACCAACACAAGGCAATTAGCTGATTACTGTGAAGAAGACCAGGGTTTAAGACTGGTCTGTGAGAATCTATAATCCAGTGGGATCTAACAGTATCATCTACATATGCCATTTGCTCTGCCTGGAGTGCCCTGTTTTGGTCCCCTCTTGGGCATGTCGCAACATAATCCCTGGTCTTTAAGGCACAGCTCAAACCTCCATGAAGCTTTCCCTGACCTCCTGTGTTGTTTAGGGCAGTGGACCCTCAACCTTGGGCTGTAGATTCCTTGATGGGAACCTCAGAATTATTGCAGTGGATCAGCAAATTCATATGGATACTAAACATTACCTGCAGACTGAATAAACAGTTATATCATGTGTCAAAATTATTATTTTTCAAATGTATGTAGAGGCCACTGTGAAAAATGAAATAAAAATACATTTGAATTCATTTAATTGGTTAAAAAGCCTTATTGAATACATAGTAGCTCTTTGTCCTTTTGTATTTTTAAAGTCAGCAAATGCTAAAAGTATAACTATTATAATAGAGGTCTATGGATTTTTTAAAGTTAAATATTACTATTCTTACTTGTTTTAGTTAGAGTTATATTTAGCTTCAAATGATATGACGTAACAGTGACTTAAATAAATTTATTTCAATTTCACACAAAAGTCTGGTGTAGTCATCCCGCAGCTATTAGGTTGGCCTCAAAAAGCCTGGGACCCAGGCACTCTAATTTTGCTGCTCTGCCATCCCTAGCACATGGCTTTCATCTCAAAGTTCAAGATGGCTGCTTGAGCTCCAGCCATCATGCCTGTATTCCAGGCAACAGGGGATAGGATCACCTCACTTCTCTACCTCCCTTCCCAAACACACAGGATTGTGCCTTTAGGAATACTTCCCAGACGTCCTGCATAGGCCTTCTACATACATCACATTCATTAGACCTTACTCACATGGCCATTCATAGCTGCATGGAAATGTTGTCTTTTACGTGGCTTACAATGTGCTCAGCTGAAATGCAGTGGTTCTGTTACTGAGGAGGAAGAGGAGAACAGATCTTGGGGGAACTGCATGTGCCCACTTTGGGTCAGGCATTAGCACTCAACAGTGTAGAGGGCTAGTCAAGATCACAGTCCAGGTGCTGTGTGACATCTCACAGGTTCCGTTCTTCATCTGGGCCTTAGCTTCCGCTGCAGTCATAGTTCTTTGTCTCCTAGGGGTGGAAATTGAAGATAAATGGAAGTGTAGACATGCTAGTACTCAGATATGGTTGGGTGTTGTAGATACATCTTTATCAGCACGTTGTCATCCTGCCTGTCTCTTCTAGGCCCCCAACTATATTCTCCCTCTCTTTAAAATCTGCAGCTGTGGACCAACTCTTCCAAGAAGCATTCTCTGATTGACACTGACCAGTTACTAACCCAGGAATGTCTCCTTTCCGATAGGTTTTTGTATTGCCTTTCCTTTTTTTATTTTAACTTACACGGCTTACTTAGACGATGACATGCCCCAGTGGATGAGAGCCTGGCTCTCAGCCAGACTGCCTGAATTTGCGTCTAGGTTCTGTTACTTGTCATCTCTAGGCCTCGATTTCTGCATTCTATGGACACTTTCATTAAAAATATTTACCTCATAAGGTAAGGACTAAGTGAGGCAATCCAGGCAAATCCCTTAATGTAGAGCCCGATGGGTAGTAAGTGCTAAATAAAATGCACCACTATTATTATTATCTTCATCACGTCTCCCCTCTCAGACTAAACATGCCTGGTGGAGGCATTCTCAGCATCCCTGGTCACTCCACAGACATTAACTGCACACTTTCCCCGTGTGAATGGGGGGAGGCTGAAGTGAAACTGCAGAGTGAAACCGCCTGTGTGCTTGTACCAGCAACCCCTCCACCTGAGGGACCTTGGGCAGGATGCTGCATGCTTCTGAGCTTTGATTGTTTCATCTTTGTGCATGGATGATGATCAGCTTTATAAAGCCGTGAGGATTTAATGAGATAATGCAGATAAGTTCTCTGTATGGTGCCTGGCACGGAGCAAGCACTCAGTAAATGGTATTTAAGTAATAAAAGGATGCTGGGGATATAAATAAGACTGGTTCCCTGCCCTCAGGGAGCTCACAATTGGAGGGGAGGCAGGCGTGTAGCGGATGATTTCCACACAGTGTGGTGAGTGCCAGGATGGAAGGATTCTTTGAGTGTTGTGGGAACGCAGAGGAGGGCGTAGTTCGGGAAATGTGAGCAGGGCGGCAGAGTGAGGGGTGGGGTGGGCAGGAGATTTTCCATCTGGGGCTTAGAGGCCTGGGAGTAAGGCAGGGGACCTGAGTCAGGGAAAGCTCTTTGGAAAAGGTGTTCCCTACAGCATAACCATGTGCACACTGGCCTGGAGGTGTGGAAGCCTCAGGCTGAGGGAGGGGTGAGGCGGTGTGTGTGGCTAAGGATGGGTGTGAAGGCTCAACTGCCTGTGGGGCCACGGTGGCAAGTCAGGCCAAACAGGTCCTTGAGCACTGGGTTGGGCCTTGTGGACCATGCTTAGGAGTTGGGACTTTATTCTGTATCCAGCAGAGGTTTTCTTTTATGGAAAAAAATCTATCTGATCTTCCCAAAGGAGAGGACAGTAGGGAATCTCTCCTTCGTGGGTATGCACAGCCTTCTTGATTCCCTGATAGCCTGGAGGAGTTGCTCCCACATCCCTTTCTGTCCAGTTCTGTCCAACATCAGGAGACAGCTTTGTGCCAGGAAGAACTAGATCCTTGGAACCTTCTCCGGAGTGGGCGTCCTTCCCATCATTGGTGTGGGAGCTCTTCTTCTGTTCCTTTGAAGGCTACTCTGCCTTAATCTGAGATTTCACCTGTAGTGGTGGTCATGGCCGTGCCCACTGGTTCTCCATTGTCTTATCACAGATGCTCGGGCGTGGCCTACAGCAAAGGGGAAATCCTTCTCAGTTCCTGGAAAATCATTCTCAGCTCTCTGCTCTCCCTCTGACTCCTCTCCCCTCTCCCTCCCTTCTCTGCGGCCCTCCTCTGCCTCCACTCTCTCTCTCACTCACTCTAACCGTTTGTTGTCTGGTTTTCACCCTCCACTCTCTGAGATCTGCTGGCTTCTTACCCACCAAGTCCAAAGGCTATTGTCAGGCCTAATTCCCCCCACTCTTTGTTTTACTTTACCAGTCTCTCTTTCTCAAAATCTCATACTGGTGGTGGTTCTGGTCTCTCACCTCCCCTTGACCCTGCTGTCTCCAGTTTAGTGTCTCTCGCTCTGAATTTCTGTGGCTTGTGATCTTTGCACTTTGATGGCATTTGCTACTTTCTTTCTTGCACTTTGGTGATTTATATTTATGTCTTTTGACTCCTGTGCTAGACTCTCAGGGCAAGATCTGATCCTTGATTCTCCTCTTGATTCCCCCAAGTGCCTAGCACAGGCATACAGTGGGCAGTCAGACACTGGGATAAATGAATGAACAAACAATTTGGGGGGAGTTTGTTGTAAGTTTAACTGCCGACTGGTGTTTCTCAAAGTGTTTTCCACAGACTGTCTGCATCAGATTCATGTGTATGTGATGGGGTGCTTGTTAAAATGCAGGATTCAGGGCCCATTCAGATTTACTGCCCCAGAAGCTCTGGGCATGTGGCTCTGGAGTCTGTGTTGTTGCGTTTTTTTTGCTGAGGAAGATCGGCCCTGGGCTAACAGCCATGCCTGTCTTTCTCTATTTTATGTGGGACGCCGCCACAGCATGGCTTGATAAGCGGTGCATAGGTCCACGGCCAGGATTTGAACCTGCTAACTCTGGGCCGCTGAAGCAGAATGTGCGAACTTAACCACTGCCCCAGAGTCTGTGTTTTTAACAAGCACAGTCCCTGTCCCCCTTCCCGGGTGATTTTATTCACACTGAAATTTGAGAACTCCTGGTTTAGACAGTGAGCCAGTCTTATAAAAGCATTTCAGCTGCTGAGCATCAAGTGTCTTCTAGGTGAGGCCTGGGAGGTGAGCAGGGTCCCTGTCCACCCCTTCCCCTCTGCAGGGGAGATGGGGTTGGATGGAAGGCGTGGCTTTTGTGAAGTGGTGAGTGGGAGGGGAGCACAAAGTGGGTGGGGGTTATGAAAATGAAATGGTTGGACAGATAAGGCTTGCTAAGTAGAGATAGGGAGAGGGTAGAGAGAGGGGGCGTTGGGGGTCTTTCTGGGAGGAGGAACCAACATGAGCATGGCGTGGAGGTGAGAAATTCCGAGTGTGGGAATGAGAAGGGGTCTGGGTTGGCTGGATGGAAATACGTGATGGGAAGCAGAAGAAAGACTCAGGTCAGGAGGGCTCGAATGCCATGCTGAGGAGTGGTGGCTTCCTGCCCTAAAGATGATGCTGAGGAAGCTGGAGTGTGAGCCTCTGTGTGGATGTCACCTGCAGGGCCTGCTGTTCTCCCTCTCTGTTGAGAATGCCCCTGGGGTCCAGGAGAGTTGGTCAAGGGCGTCGTGGAGAGGGCTGTGGGAAACCTGGAGCTCACGATCATGTCCTTCGAAAACACTGCCTTCCTGTTTTATGTGAGAAAGCATCTTCTAGTTTCAAGTGCCTGTGCTTTTTTTTTTTTTTTTTTCAATCTTCTCCAGCTCCTGTGAACTTGCTGGGGAGGCTGGTGTGTGTGTATGTCCCTCCTTCATCCTGCTTCACAGCCTACCTGGCCATCTGTATATGTGTGTGAGTATAGGTGTGTGTGTGTGTGTGTGTGTGTGAATATAGTATCTGTGCAGATACTGTCTTACCTATCCTCCTTTCTTCTCATTGCTGTGACTGCTCTAACCTTCCTGGTGTGAGGGAAATGGAGGACGAGGCAGTGCAGGCCATTCAGGTACATCCAGATGTGCTTTTACAAACCACTAGTTGAGAAAACAGTAGCCTATTCAGTGGTCACCACAGGGGCTTAAAAATGCTACAGCTCCCCGGGCCCCGTGGGGCCCAGGCATCTGTATTCTTCACAAGCTCCCAGGGGAGCTTGTGGGTGCTGATGTAGCTGCATTTGGGAACCATCAGCCCAGATAACCCAGTTGCTCTTTCCTCCAGGGATTAGGGGCCTGCAAATTCTTCAGCTGGGATGGGGGTTTTTTAACTTGAGAATGACTCCTTCTTCCTCCACTTTGATCAGTAGAGAGAAAATACTTATAGAGCAGAGAAGTGGCTGAGGGAACGTTCCTCCCGGTCTGCTCTGTGTGGTGGGTGTGTGTTGCCAGAGCCTGAGTCTAACAGAACGCTCATTAAGACCCACAGCAAGTTGAGGCCTGTCAGTAATGAGTACTCTTTGCTGTTTTCTACAGAGATTTATTTCAAAACCTGATTTGCCTTCAAATAAACTGATTTGCCATTCTAATTAGGCACTGAAGTCGGGCTTTGTGGGCAGGTTTGTGGCACCCTCTACGCATTCCGATTCTGTGAACCTCTTGGTATACACTTGAAGTGAAATTCTTTGAACACATCAAAAAAATTAGCACAAAAGTCCCAGTGATTCCCAAACCCTAAAATAGTTCAATTTCCCAGTTCGTATCCTCCCCTCACTTTAAGGTTGCTATCATCCTATCTTGTGATATGAAATGAGGAGGGTTTCACACTTTAAGAGGGAGTCTCAGGGTTGGGGGCTCTGGCAAGTGTCCATTCCTCTTCAGGGCTGGTTATCCAGTGACTAGACTGGGAGGAGGCCCTGGGAGAAAAACTGGAAGCCTCAGCTGCAGGCTGACTGGACTCTGGCACGCATGGGTTCTCCAGGCTGACTTTGCCCACCTTTAGGTCTCCAGCCTAAAGGTAGAGGGCGGGTGAAGCCAGCAGCAGAAGCGCCCTGATGGGGAAAGAGTGTGGGTGGTGCCACAGATGGTTCCTGCTGCCCCCATGAGGACGACTCTGTGAAGTGAGCAACTTTCCAGTGGTGGAGGCTCGGGTTTCCCCCTGAATGAGGAGGCCGAGGAAACCACAGTGGAAGGAATCTGGCTGGTTTCTGTCTGTGGCTGGGTCATGAGCAAACGGGGATGGCAAGGTAGGGTATGTTTTTTCCCTTAAAAACAAAACCAAAAGCACCAGTGACCTAAATGAGAGAGCAAAGCAGTGATGTTCTTTGAGGCTGGAGAGTGAAAGTGTGAGGCTTTGTAGGACTTTTGTCCTAATGAGGTCCCTACTGGGCCCATGTTCTAGCCTTTTCCTAGGCCTAGATCCCTGATTCCTTTGAAGCTGACTTTTAATATGGCCTTTGCTGCATTCCAGCACTGTGCCTTCTTCCCTTCAGATCTGCTACCTGTAGGGCCTCCCAACTCCCCCCTACCCCCGCCACGTTCCCTCACCTCAAGGGTGCCAGGTACTCCTGGACTAAAGTTTTTATCCTGTCTCCTACTTAGAAACCTTATGGAGCTTCCGTTTATTCAGCTGATAAAGTCCAATGATTTAGCTCTTCCTCCCCTCCTATCAGGCTTGTATCCATCAGCCATCCATCCATCCATCTATTCATCTATCCATCCAACCATCCTGCACTTGCCAAATGCTACAGGGCTTTGTGAAGTTCCTGGGTACAGAGATACATATGAGAGAAAGAGGTACAGTCCTTAAGGAACTCTCAGGCCGTTGGAGAAGGCAGGCAGCAGTCAAGTACAGGGGCAAGAGGAGGGGCACCTGTGTAATGGTGGGCTGGATCTGTCAACGGTCATCCAGTGTTTGTAAGGTCAGAACACACTAGATGTTGGAAAGAAACCTGGTAATTTTTAGTATGAGGAAGAATAATGACCGTGCAGCTTTTGCATTATACAGATCTACTTCAAATTAAGTTTGATTAAAAGTATTAACTCTTCTGAGCCTCAGCTTTCTCATCTGTAGATTGGGTGAGGCCAATAATAGCACCAACCTCACGGGATTGTTGTTGAGGATTAAATGAGATAATGTATGTTTGTAGAACATAGTAACTAATAAATGTTGGCTATTGTAATTATTTTCAAAGTCAGAGAAGAAATTTTCTCCAGGATCCTTGGAGGGAAGTCACTGAAAATGCAGAGAAAAACATCTCCAACAATTTGCTCAGCATGAATTCAACAAGTCTTAAAAACCTGTCTGTTGTAGCATGCCTCAGCATAAGTGAAAGGAATAACTTCAGTGGTTCACTTCGGTGAAAGAAATCTACTGGATGGAGAGTAACACCTTGTTTTGTCAAGTGTGGGTTTTGCACACTGGATTGTTTTTTAAGGAGAGTTATTTTAATACTTGCAAGGTGGTTTGATGCAGTCATTCCCAAAGGCAGGCAACGTCAGAATCACCTGAGAAATATCTTTAAAAATACAGATCCTGGGGTTCTGCCTTTCTCCCCACTTCCCCCAAACTGCTCCAGTGTATCTGGGCAGGGCCTGGAAGTCTGTGTTTTAAATAAGTGTCAGGCAATTCTGCTTTGGGGCTCAGGGAACCCAGGACGGAACTCAGGACTCTGAGGCTGAGCCCTGGGCTTAGTTTCTCCTGGCACCACCTCTGTCTACCTGGGTGACCTCCTGGTCACTCAGGCTCTCGGAGCCCCAGGGTTATCAGGCGTGGGTGTCTGATGAGTGTGAGCACTTCTATGCGGGCTCCATAAATGGAAGGGATTATCATTCCTATTCATTCATTATAATAATCCCTTCTTCCCAGTCCCACTCCTTCCCCTAATGATTTAATCAGAGCTACCACCACACAACATTTATCTTGTAAGCCGGCAGTTGATTCTGATAGGATTTAATGTTGTAAAATCAGGAGCAAGAGCCTGTGCTTTGACCTAACAGCAAATTCTTTGCTGTTAAAAAGCCTCTGATGCTGAACTCCGGTCTGTCTGCACACTTTCCTGTATCAGGTGAGGGCGAGACCAGCCAGGCGTTTGTGATCGGG
Source organism: Tapirus indicus (assembly GCA_031878705.1). Classification (NCBI taxonomy): domain Eukaryota; kingdom Metazoa; phylum Chordata; class Mammalia; order Perissodactyla; family Tapiridae; genus Tapirus; species Tapirus indicus. The sequence continues at coordinate 12,879,588 of CM062924.1, forward strand.
ACTTGAAAGCTTGAGGTCTGTGCTGTCCTGCAGGGTAGCCACTAGCCACGTGTCTCTGTTGAGCACTTGAAATTTGGCTAGTCTGAATTGAGATGTGCTGCGAATTTGAAATATATCCCAGATTTAGAAGAGTTAATACTAAAAGAAGAATGTAAAATATATCAATAATAATTTTTGTACCAATTACATGATGAAAATGGTATTTTAGAAATATTGAGTTAAAGTATATTTCACCATTTTCTTTTTACCTTTTTTTATGTGGCTACTAGAAAGTTTAAAATTGTATATGTGGCTTGCATTATATTCATCAGACAGTGCTGCTTTAATTTTTAAGTCAATCTTGGGGGCCAGTTCAAAAAGTTTACACTGTTTACTCTGCAGATTCAAAAAGTGGGTTTTACATTTGAAATGGACATCCAGAACAGTTATTCTGAATCATTTAACTGACCTTGAACGTTTGCTGTTTTTTATCACTGGTGCTTTTTCTTTTGGTGAGGAAGATTAGCCCTGAGCTAACATCTGCTGCCAATCCTCCTCCTTTTGCTGAGGAAGACTGGCCCTGGGCTAACATCTGTGCCCATCTTCCTCTACTTTATATGTGGGACACCTGCCACAGCATGGCTTGACAAGCAGTGTGTAGGTCTGTGCCCGGGATCCCAACCTGCGAACCCTGGGCCGGCCCCACTGGTGCTTTTTTTTGAAGTGGGAATTTCATGAAATTTAGTCTGAAGGGCATTTGTGGCTTATCTACTATTTTGAAAGAGAGTCTTCTAACATCTCCAGGAGGGGCAAGAAGAAAGCCTAAGTGGAGAGATTGCTTTACTCAGATTGGATTTTTATTGCAGAGCTGCAAAGCCCTGAAGACAGCAGTTTACAGTGGACACTGCAATTCATTTTTTAACTGTGGGCTTGGGATGAAACTGCTATGAAATAGCAATGAAAGCACCTCTTACCCTTTTTCCTGATCATTTTTGGGCTCTCCCTCACCCTCCACTTTCTCCCCCTCTTCCCCTGATGTTTCCTGATTACAGTGTGTGAGGCCCAGGCTGGCACTCATGTGGTGAGGTTGAGAAAAGCAGACTTTGCTCCTAAGCAATGGCCAAGTTGGAGTGGGCACTGGGCACTGAATTTCTCTTTAGATGGCGGCATTCCTGGGGGTTCTGAGCAGTTTCTCCATCTCTAAAGTGGGAATGCTAAAAGCTCCTGTGTCTACCTCATGGTGAGATTATGAGAAATAAAAAGGCAGAGTGCCGGGGGTGCACAAATAGTTGATAGTATAAGCCCAGCTGCAGATCAAAGTCGCCTGCCTTTAACTTTTTCTGTGGCAAACAGTCTGTCTTCTGTAGGCCTCAGATCTTTCTGTTATAAACAAGGGAATTAGAATGGTTCGATATGGTTAAAAAGACACAACGTCTGACCCCAGATGGAATTCCATTTCTGTTGCCTACTAGCTGTGTGACCTTGAGAAACTTACTTGACCTTTCTGTGCCTCAGTTTCCTCATCTGTAAAATGGGGATAATAGAACCTTTTGTAAGGTTAATTGAGCTAATATCTGTAAGGTCCTTAGAACAGTGCCTAGAAGACAGTAAAAACTGTGAACATTGGATTCATTCAATCAGCAATATTTTTTGAGTGCCTCTTACATGCCAGGTGCTGTTCTAGCGCTGGGCACAGCAGTGAACAAAGCAGTACAACTTCCTTTGAGAGAGGTACGTTTAGTCGAAGAATTCAAGGTGTATTTATTCGTTATAATTATCAGAGTATGTCACTGCCTTAGGGGCCTTCACACACAGTGCTGCTTTATTTTATTTATTGGGTTTTGACAATAAGATCCTATTTTTTAAAGGGTTCTACTGCTAAACAAAACAAAAGAAAGCAAATACAAAACCTTTGGCTTCATTGCTAGCTCACCTGCCTCTTCACTGTGTGATCTTGGGCAAGGTACATTAACTCTCTGAGGCTTCATTTCCTCACGTATAAAAAAGTTAACAGATAATATCCTGCTCAGAGGAGAGCGCGGGCATTAAATGTTGTATTAAACGAGATAATGCCGGGAAAGCTCTTAGCATGTGCTTGACTTACAGTAAGTTCTCTGTAAATGTTAGCTATTATTGCTGTCGCTTGTAGTTCTAGAGATTCTGGAAGTCAGTGATTCTACATTAAAAGTTCCCCAGGCTGGAAGGAGAAATCGAATCCTGTTCTCCTGTGGTGCCCTCTCCATCAGCGAGGTTGTTCCTGACTGCCATGGAAACCATCTTCTTTTTCAGAGAAAAACAGCGGAGATCCAGACTTTGAACAGAGTTGCCCAAAGATGGACTGAGTTTCTTTGAGAGGTAGCGGGACCGCTGGTCAGCAGGGATGTTGCAAAGGGATAGGCCTTGGTTTTACGGTTTTGAAGATTGCTTCTAGCTCTGAGATTATGGAGCCTTTGTTTAGTTGTCAACATTTGATCCAACTGTGTAAGGAAACCCTAGGGAGGGCACCAGTCATCCCAATACCTCGGGTCACCCATTTCTAAAGGGTCACTGGGAACCTTCAGGCGTGCTGCCCCACCCAGCCAGGCGGGGCACTCGCTTTGACAATGCCTCTAATGCTTCTTTCCTGAGTCTAGTGATTTCCTGGAGGCAGGCACTGGGACTGAGTTGGAGGGAGGCGTGTCACTCCTTCACCACATGTTTATTCAGAGAGTGGAGGGCACCTGGGACTTGGTGCCACACTCATCCTTGAACTCCTTTCTCTGGGAATGGAGTAGATTGAACTGACTTCAGAGCCAAGTGGCTAGCACTGGGGAGCCACAGGCAGCTTTTAATTTTGGTCTCAATCATTTCTCCAGCTTCCTTTGCCACCTGGACTTGCCTACAGGAAGTAAAAAAGCAAAGGGACTGTGTTTGCTGGATTCATTTGCTCTTTTTTAAAAATGATAATTATCTTAAAAACAACAACAACACTTAACTGGTTATTTCAGGCAGTTTATTTGCTTTTAAAGAACCATTTCTTGAGCATCTACTGGTACAAAGCACTGCTGGCAACTGGAGGGCAGAAGAGAAAAGATGCGATACTTTTTTTCCCTTTCCCCAAAGTAGTCCAGTTGTTCCATTCCCTCAAAGTGCCTACTATGTGCCAGGCACTGTGCTAGGGCCTGGAGATACAGGGCAGAGAGGAAGACACAAGTGGTCCTTCTTCTTTTGGAAGTTATAGCCCAGCAGGGGAGATGGGCATTGAGTGAGAAATTTTAGGTCCTGATTGATTGTGAAGGGAGAGACAGACCCACACAGATAGTCTGAATGGTGGCTCTTCCCTACCCTTCTTGCCCCAGCCCCCAGTGGCCCTGGCTTTGGTTTGGCAAACCCAGCACCGCTGTCTGATCTCCCAGGTTTCTGACTCACTTCCTGGGGCAATGTCTGGGTCTCATCAGATCCTGGGTGTCAGTGAAATGGTCAGTTACCTCTGCCCAGGCAGCTCAGGGAAATCCCCAACCCCTTCCCCTACACACGTCTCCTATGTCAGGGCAGCCTTTCACCTTCGTAATCTTTGCAGCAAACCAGGAATCTTCTGGCTTGTAATAGAAGGAAGGCCTGGAGGGATAAGAGTGACATGGGGGTATGTGTTGCCAAGCTAGCTGGTCTAGAGGAACATGAGGAGAGAAAAAAGGAAAAAACAGTGGCTTTGAATGAACTGCTTTATGAAAGTGACTTTTTTAAAAAAGTAGACTTTATTTTTTAGAGCAGTTTTAGGTTCACAGCAAAAAATTGAGCAGAAGGTACAGAGATTTCCCATATACTCTTGCCCCCACATATGCACAGCCTCCCGACTATACACATCCCCCACCAGAGTGGTACATTTGTTACATTTGATGAACCTACAGTGACACATTATTATGACCCTAAGTCCATAGTTTACATTAGGGTTCACTCTTGATGTTATACATACTATGGGTTTGGACAATTGTATAATGACTTTTAGCCTGTCTCTGCAGGGTTTTAAACCTAGATTTTGTGAATCCCCTAAACATTAGGCATTTCCAACTTTAGGCATTCCTGTTCCACCTCTGCATTTTTGCAATAGCCATGTAATATCTTTCTTTAAATCAACTCACTTAAAAAAAAAAAACTGGATAAGTGAATTTAAAAAAATAATTTCATATTCATTTTTTATTAACCTTCAGAGCTCTTATGTACATTATATATAGCTCTTATTTATAGTATTTATATTTTTTTCAAATGTTCTTGCCACATTGCCATCTCAGGCATCTCAGGTGTTTGCTCCAGTCTTAGGGAGATTCTGCCTAAGAAGTTCATGAGTGGACTTTCAGGAGGCCCTTGAATCCCCTAAAACTGTCCAAAATTGTGTTTATTATTTTTTTCTGGGGGAGACAGGTTGAAGTTTTCATCATGTAAAGGAGGCCAGGACCAAATAAGGAGAAGAGCCACAATTTGCTGTTCTTGGAATTATGTCTAATTATCATTTGTAAAAATTTCATCTTCCCTGGAAGAGGAACAGAGTTTTCTACAAGAAATGAACTTTTTACTTATAAAACATCCTATTTTTTTTAATGAGGCGCAGATAAATGACAAATTGAAAAAAGGTAACAGCCTCTCCCACATCTCCTCCTCATCTCTATTCTGTTTTCAACCTTCAACATGTGAACGTTAATTCATTGTAGGAGGAGAGGGACTGTTTTCTCATCCAAAAATTGTGACATATGGTCTGATGAAGGATTTGTATGTATATATCATGCCTTTCAGAGTTATAAGACAAAAACTTATATGTTTAATGAGTTGCCTTTATTAAACAGAAAGTTGAAAAAAAAAAAAGAGGAGGGAGAGGTGGCACCTATCCTGGAATATCAGAATGTAGGTTCACTGTAAATATAGGTCAGTGAATGTTTCAGAGAAAAATGAGTAAAAGGAAAGCTCCTTGTTAGAGTAGAAATATAACGTGATAAAGTGGCTCTGGAAAAAAGCACCATCGTGCTGGATCACACGAACCTCAAGGAAAGCACTGCTGGTATAAAAGTGGACCAAGCCACATGTCTTTCTCTGCCTCTGGCGTAACATGCCAGGCAGGGACACAAAGGGCACACTGTTAATTCTTTCCAGCTCAGCCCCTTAGCCTTAGAAAGAGTACTAATAAGTCTCTATTTGGATCCTGCTTCCTTCCACCAAAGATCCGTGAACACTAGATTACAATGATAAAATAGAAATAGAAATTTGAAATCAAGACTGGAGAAAATATAAGAGGAAGAAGACAAACCAAGGGGGATGGGGAGAATATAAATACGCAATGCATGAAGGGTCTGTATTATTGCTGAGCTTCATATTTGACTTGGAGCTTCCTGGCAGCCAAAACAAAAAGGGAACAGAGTAGGTTTTCTGGATTTTACTGTTAGAGAAAAAAAATTCCTAGTCATTAAGAGGAAGCTAAGTGCTTCCTAGTTTTTTCCTTTAAGTTAAATATCTTATGTAGGGCCCACTGAGGGTGTGGACAACAAGGTTTTCTTTTCTTTTTTTTTTTTTTTTTTTATGGATGTATGCTTTTATTTCTTTTGGGTAAATACCTAAGATGGAATGGCTGGATCACATGGCTAGTGTGTATATATATATATATATATATTTTTTTTTTTTAATACTTTTTTTTGTCTGTGTGTGAGGAAGATTAGCCCTGAGCTAACATCTGTTGCCAGTCCTCCTCTTTTTGCTGAGAAAGATTGGCCCTGGGCCAATATCCATGCCCATCTTCCTCTACTTTATATGTGAGACGCCTGCCACAGCATGGGTTGATAAGCGGTGTGTATGTCCGCGCCTGGGATCCGAAACTGTGAACCCTGGGCCGCTGAAGCAGAGTGGGCGAACTTAACCATTATGCCACCAGGCTGACCCCCTGGCTAGTGTATATTTAACTTCTTAAGAAACTGTCAAACTGACAACAAGGTTTTCTTCAGCTTTCTTCTGTGTCTTATTAAGCCCTCATCATCCTGTGACTCCTCAGACTAGGCCAGTTTCCTCATTTTAGGTGGCCATGTTACAGATGGCCATCTACCTCTTCTTTGTAGTACTTATCGCAGATGTACATTTACATCTACTTATGTGTTTATTTGAAAGCTTGTCGTCTTACTAGACTATAAGCCTCATGAGGCCAGGCCCATATTGTCCTCAGTGCGTGGCATAATCCTGGCACACTGTAAGGTCTCAGAAAATACTAGTTTGAACAAATGAATAAGGCAAAAGCAGCCAGGGGTTTTATGTGACTGATTCATATGGCACTCTCACAGAAAACTGAGGCCCTTTCAAGGTTGTAAACTGTCTCTTATCCAGAGAGCTTGACCACCACGGTGCTCAGGACATCTCCAAGTCCATTTTGCTCCACTGTACCCTTCAGAGATAGTTTAATAATAACCACTCCAATGTATTGTGCACCTGCTGTAAGTCCTGTCCTATAGTAGGCACCTGGTACACGTTGCTGCTAGTCGTTCCAGGTGAGGGGAACAGCTTGCCCAAGGTCAGGTGGCTGGTGAGAGTCAGTGCGCGTGCTGTCTGACTCCAGGGCGCATGCTCTTTCCTTGCTGCCCACCGCGTCTGAGCCTGAGCCACAAGTGTCTGTGTGAGTTATGGGTTCTTATCTCTTGGCAATTAGAGCTGCGCAGCGAGGGTATTTCTGGCACGGGTCACTGCTGCTTTCTGACAGCTGTTACATTTCAGTCTCTCTTGAGTTTGGGAAAAGAAAGCCCACACCTGGGGGTGGCAAAGGCAGTCTCAGAGCTCATTTTCCTTGGTTTTTGCACACAGAGAATGTGTTTATTGCTCTTGTCACACTGTCTCCTGAAGTGTAGGTGCATTGAAGTTGAATATTATTTTCATAACAGTCACTAGGGAGAAGGGGAGAAGAGAGGCACAGTTAGGTTGTCTCGAGGAATAATTGGATTTGCCCAGTGATTGGGAGAGTGGAGGTGGGAAATAACAACATGCCAGGGAGTATATTTGATGGTGCATTTGATTCCAGATTTGGCAGGCATATATTTTTAATTACTTTGTGCCTGTTGTCATTATTTTAATAGAGACCTAATTTTTAGAATAGAGTTCATTATTATGTTAATTTTCTCTCTTCAACAAGGTTGGCAAATGGGATCTTCTCATGGCTCAGTGTTGCCACCTACCGTGTACTGCATGGAGTGTCAATCTTCAAAAATTAGAAGGCAATAAAACACATTGCAGACTGCAACAAGGCGTAATTTGATCTGTCCCTCTACAAGGTTGCGGGTCCTTAGGGTGGGCATTACAAGCATCTGTCATCACTGTATGCTTAGAGTGCCAAGATGCTGGTTCCAGTGACTTCTGGTGATAAAAATGCTAGTCAAAAATACCACTTTTCCTTTGCTCCCTTGAAAATGAGCCTCCTCAAAAACATTTGCTGCCTGCACATGGGGATCTGAATAATTGCTACATTCGAGTTTATGTTAGAGAGAGTTCCTGAAGAAGGCACTTCAGGGGATGTTTGTGAATGTGATGAGGCTTTTTGGTTCTATCTCTGGCCCACAAGTCCCAGTAAGGGTTTTGGCTCATGTAAGTGATTTAGAAAACCTAATAATTTTTGTCTCCAGAATTGTGTTTGTAGGCTGCTGGCTATTTCATATTCTAAAGCTTGTTTCTGCATCTAAACGGACACCAGAGAACAGCAGTGGGCACTGACATGCCTTTACCTCCCCATGCCAGAAAAGGACCGACAGGTTCCAGCTTTGTTTGTGGATAGATTTAGATTGAGTCTTATCCCGATTCCCTTCAGTGGCTTTGACAAGTCTTATTTGGAAGATGAAGTAGTACAGTTGTTGAACTGCCATCCTGTTGTTTCTGGTTTGAATGGTAAGAGCCACAAAATCATCCACACATATGTAGGACATAAGATTTCACCCACTTTCCCCATAAATTTTTGTTTAGACAATTAGGGACAGAAAAATATGAAAAATGCAGGTGTTAGTTATTACCATACTCTCCTTTTTTTTAACATAAGATCAAATTTTTCAAGTGTTTTACCTATTAATTAAAGCATTTCTTCCCCCAACTGTCACTTAATATCTGCAATAAACAACCTTTATTGATTACATGGATCTGAAAGTTTAATTTCCAGGAATGTCAAGATCGTGCACTGTTATCTATTGCTTTATCCTGTTTCACCATGGACTCCAGGCATAAGGGATAAAATATGAATAAAAAATAAAGCAATCAGCACCAGCTAGAGTATAAGTTATAGCAGGAGATTAAGCCTAAGGAGCCAAGGAGAATGCGAATGGCCTGGTACTGTTTCTGTTAAGCTAAAAAGCCATTTCATTGGACAAGTTGATGTAGCCATTTTTTTAAAGCTGTTGGAAGCTGCTCGCGGCTTGGAAAGCTCTCTGTAAACACGGGCTGCTTCGTGTTCCTGACATTTCAGCTGAACTTTAAAAACTACTTTTTTGTTTTTTTTCTTCCAACCTCTACCTGACCTCCAGCACATACCCACTTCCTCTGAGCCAAGGAGGTGTCAATACCGAAAGTATTTTGTCAGGCGCGGCTGCTGTTTTTCTGGAAATGCTGTAGCCTGGACGCCAGCCGGGCATTTGGGAAGTCTGAATGTGGGAAGGCTATTTTGGAAACCCTTTCATTAAGGCCCTTGTGAGCAGCTCCAGGGACTCACACCCGGATGGGCTTCGATGATAGGAGGACCGAAAAAAGAAGTGTTGAAGTGGAAGAGGTGGGCAGAAGTCCCCTTCTCACGAGCCAGCAGATTGCCCGGTAACCTTCCTTCCACGACTCCTATTTCCAATCTCTCCTCCAGACCTCCAGGCTCTGTGTTGCCTTCCAGAGATCTGGCGTGCTGGAGGTCATCCTGAAAGAATGCTGCTTAGATATGCTCCCAGGAAGCTGGTTCAAAGATGGGGCTGGGATGCACACATTACTGGACCAGGGAGGCTGGGTTGGGCAGGGTGCTTTCAGCCTCAGAGCAAGTTGTAATCCTGTGCTTAGATGTGGCTCTGCCCTTGCTTGTTACAACCAACCAGAGGTCTGGAGCTGGGAGAGCCCTCCTCCTGCACCCTCACAGACACACAGACACAAAGTAAGGAGTCATGTGTCAATGAGATAACCTCTGATTACATCTCCAGCCTTGACCTCTCCCCTGAGTGGAGACTGCCACAGCTCACTGCCTTCGGGACTTCTCCACTTGAAACTCTAATAGCCACTGCAAATCTAATGTGTCCAAAACAGAGTCCTTGGTTCATTTTAATGCCTCCTCTTCCCTTTGATTTTGTGTGCCCCCCCAGGCTTAATCATCTCAGGAAAATGCCCTGGCACCCACTCTGTTGTTGAGACTAAAACTTGGGAGTTTTCTTTGCTTGTCTCTTTCCTTCACCCCCGTCATAAATCCCATTGGTAGTGAAATTGGCTCCTGCTACCAAGACATTTTGCACAACTGAATCCCCTTCAGCATTTTCACTGTTGCCATCTTGTCAGCCACCTCCTTCTCTCGCCTGTACTCCTGCAGTGGTCTCTTTACCTAGTCTTTTTACGTTTCCCCACTTCTTTTCAAAGGCATTGGAGTGGCACTGCAGTCAGACTGTCTGGGTTTGCATATTTGATCCTCCAGTTACTATGGTGGACAAGTTACCTAATCTTTCTCTGCCTGGGTTTTGTCATCTGTAAAACTGGGATAATATAGTACTCATATCAAAAGTTTTCATGGGGATTGAAGGAGATCATACATATAAAGGTCTTTGGACAGTTCAGAGCACAGAGTTCAAGCACTAAAGAAATATTGATTTTTTACTTATTGTCCCCAGTACCCAGGCCATTCTCCATATACAAGCTACAGAAGTCTTTTTAGGAAGTAACTCAGATCATGCCTCTTCCCTGGCATGATCTTTTCTTTTAAACCCTTCCGTCGCTTCCTATTGCATTTGGAAGAGGATGCAAATTCCTACCAAGTATTCCATGGTCCTCCATAGTCTTAACTATCTGACTCCGCAGCGTCACCTTTTGCTGTCCTCACCACTGGTCACTGAGTTCTAGCCTCACTGTCCTTCCGTCCCAGGAATGCACTTGTGTAGTTTGTTCCCGCCTCTTGTACCTGAAATGCTCTTCTCATAGATCTTAGTTTCAGTGCTACGTCTTAGAGAGGCCTTTGCTGATACATACCCTGAATCGCCATATCACTCGATCATATCACTGTTTTACTTTCTTCATATCATTCTCTGAATAAAAAATAAAAATATTTATTTGTTTACCTATTTACTATCTGTATTTTTGTGCCTCTGTCTCTTTTATCACTTACTCCTGTATCTTCTGTGCCTGCAATGCCTGCCTTGTAGAAGGCCCTGATAAGTGTTTATCCATTGAATGAATAATAATCGCCATCATTTATTTAGTACCTATTATGTCCCACGCACTTACAAAATTCTGTTATTTCACCCTCATGACAATACTTACAGGGGTAGGTATTTTTAACCACATTTTAGAGTTGAGTTGAAATAGTGGCTCAGGGAAGAAAAAATGTATCCGAGGCCACCCAGCTGCTGGTAAGTGGCGAACCCAGATTTTAACTTGGGTCTGGCTGAATCCGTGGAGTGTTTAGGTGACAACACCAGTGAATTCAGAGATTTCTTACCTGGCTTATGAGTACAGGTGAGGCTAGACAGGTTTCAAAAGTATACTATCCTCATCCTTTTAAAAGAAAACAGTTTTAGAGCACTTCCTACTTGCTAAGTGCTTCCTTTAGTTATATTTCCCTTTTTCTGGCATTCTTCGTCATGCTCTGGTTTTGTTGAGGTTTCATAAGAGGTAACAATTGGATTCATTCACCTTCAGTTATGAATTGATTCAAGCCTACTTGGGTGATGCCTGATAGAAGATAAGGGGAGACAAGTGTGTTAGGCCCTCCTGGCCTTTTAGTTTCTAATGTCTCAAAGTGTGGGCTCAGACCACACACAGCCAAATCACCTGATATGCTGGCTAAAACGCAGATTCCTGGGCTCACCCTAGGCTTTTGCCATGAGATTCTCTGGGTATGGATCCCTGGACTCTATTTTTTAAAATAATCCCCTGGAGGTTTTTCTGATTAAAGTGGATGTTTGAAGATCATTGGTCATAGACATGTGTTATAGCTAATTAGGTGTTTTGTGGTTTAGCTTCCCTGATTTTTAAAAAAACGTTTATAGCTTTATCTTTTCTAGCTTTATAGGTATATATTTAGTTATAAATTCACTTTATCAAAACTCTCATCTGGGCGGCTTCTGGCCTCCACCCGTGCAGCAAGTGGGCTTCCCTCCTACTGATCCTTAGGCTCCACGTCCCAGGTCCAAGGTGGCTTCCCTGGCCGGTGTTCAGTCTTTCCCGCTTAGGTGAAGCAGGGTGTCTCATTTCTGTCCCTGAGCTGACGCCTGGCTGAGGGGGCGGGGGGGGGCTGGTCTTTTCTCGAGGGGGCGCTATAGTTGTACAAGAGCAGACTTTCTCATACATTTGGCTCCATTAAAGTCATTTTTAAAAATCAGATTTGTTCTCATTACTTTCTTTCCAGAATCAATTCTGGAATCATCAAAATTGCCAGGTCTTGAAGTCTGTGCTTTCCTCCCCTCTGTTCACTCTCTAAACAAAGGCCCCGTGTTTTAATAGACACCATAACAGTAAAATTAGCTTTATTAGACTCTAGGTGGATTTGAAATGTAACCTAATGGCAGCTCTGTCTGGCTTGGAAGTCATGTGTTTTATTTTGAGCAGAGAATATGGTTAGTTGCAGTGTTTGGTAGGGGATTAAATGATTATTGAATTAAAGTGGCCAAATGACACAAGCATCCCTCATCTTTAGATGCTGTCCGGTGGTTTTTGCCCATTGTGTTTTGAGAAACCTGGGCCCCCAGCTTGGAGGTTTAATCCCACCTGCCTTCTGTCCTTGACTCAAGAGTTCCTGAGCTATGCCACAAGAGAAAAGCAGCACAGTTATCTTGCCCACTTCAGCTCCTTCATCTGGTTTGTGAGCACTCTAGGTTCTTAGAAAGCTTGAAATGTGAAGCAAGTTGCAGTTTACCAGCCTTGTGCCAAAGGACCCGCAACTAGCCAGCTCCTCCCCCTCCAACAAGTCCCAGCGTATACTTTCATTAGTTGATAACACCCTACACTGAGGTGCTGGTGCTGTTCCCTTTGTCGTAATGCTTTTATATCCACCCCTTAAAAGAAAAGGCTGTTTTTAGGCTGTTTAACAGAGGGGAACTGAGGCACAGATGATCCAACCAGTTACTGGCTGAGCCCAGTCTGATTTATGGCCTGTTCTTTTTCTACTGGTCCTTGCCAGTGTGCTTGGTGGCACCATTAGGTCTGGAAAAAGCAGGCTGAACAGTTTTTGGTCCTCAGGACTAAAGGTATACACCTTACATTTTGTCAGCTTATTAAGAATGCAGAATATTTGGTAGAGAGTTAGTTTCAGGGGTAGGGGACATCCATTAGCGGACCGTTGTGGCTGCTTCATTTCGGACCCTTTAGTTCTAAGCTTCTAAGCGTTATTATAAGCACAGCCCAGGAGGTAAATGTAAAAATAATTTTCTTGCCAGTTTTTCCTGGATGGTATCCTAGCGACGACATACTCTCTGTCCTTGGGTGTTGGGGCACCAACTGGGGCAGTATCAGAGCTTGCAGAGGGGAGGGATATGAAGGGCATGGTCAGAGTCACCTCTTTTAAGGTCAGGGCATAGTTTCTTTTATCTTTTGGAGAGTTTTTAACCCACTTATTTTTAGGCAGCATTTTATTTTCTGATTACCAAGGTAATATATGTTTATTGTCAGACAACTTGGAAAACACAGAAAATCCCAAGGAAGGAAATAAAAATCAACTGTAATTCCAACATTGTTAACATTCTGGTAAATATCCTTCTGGTAGTCTTTTTTCTGAACTGTCATACAATGGTTCTAAACTCAGAGTGTAAGGGAAAAGAATCTCATAAAGTCAAAATTACCCTAAACCGCCATGGACAGTAATTTTTATGCACTCTAAAGTTTGGAAACCACTGAACTAGACTCAAGGAGAGAACAACTGAAAAACCTATGTGAAATGAAAAGTCAGGGGAAAAAACATCCTACCTTTAAGATTACTATCAAATCCCTAATGGTGAATGGATGGTGGAGAATGGAACTCTGTTCCTGCCTGTAAGGTTTATTCCAGTCTGTTTTAATACTGAGCCTCTGTAACTTTAACATTGGTTAGTAGATTTACTTGTGAGGATGACATGCCATGGTGGTTTTGCTCCAGGGGTTAGGTTATGAATCACCCAGTAAGGAAAATGAACACAGTGCAACTCCACCATAGGTGCTTACCACCCCCCCAGCACACACACGTGCACACACACACACACAATTGGGATCATTTGTTTTGTAACCTTTGTTTTGTTTTATTCAATAGTAAATATTCTATTTATTATTTTTTAAAGTTGCATATATTCAGTTGTAAAGATGTACCACAGTTTATTAACCAATCTCCTGGTGTACATTGAGGTTATTTCCAATTATTTGCTGTTATAAAAATGGTGAAATGAACAACCTTGTGCATTCATCCATAATTGTCTTGAGGATAAATTCTTAGATGTGGAATTGATGGTTCAAACGATATGAACATTTTTAAGGCTTTTAATTCATATTGCTAATTTGTCCCCGAGAACAATGTCTGCTTCCTTCAAAGTGTCTATTTCCCAGCATTACTGGAAATTATTATTCAAAAGAGTCTTCTATAGCATGATTTTTTTTTTTTTGATGACCCAGGGCTTCTATTCATTCCCTGGCCAATTTATCCTGGAAAGAATAAAAGAAACGAGGCTAGGGATGATAAATGCTGGTGGCCACGTTCATGGGGGAGGGACAGGGACAGATAACAGGAAAAGGATGAGCTTGGAGACCATTTCTTTACTCCTGCCTCCAGCAGACATCTAAAGACGATATCACTCAACACTTAAAGGGCATGTGCAGTTTTAAGAGCATATTCAATATTATAATTTTTGATTTGGAAAATGATTTGATGTCTTGTCGTCATAGATGCTACAGAACAGGAATGACATTTGTATATTTCTCCAAAAGGGAGTATGGGTTTCAAAAAAATAAATGGAGAAACACTGTCCTAATCCAACCCCTCACCTTAGACAGAGAAACCGAAATCAGAGAGTGGAAGGGATTTCTGTAGAGCCACACAGCAAGCTGGTGATGCAGTTGGAGCCAGAAATAAAAGCTCCCAACTCCCTGTTCAGAATTCTTCCATTGAGGTGGGACAGCACAGCTCAGAGAGAGACAAGAAAACAGACGTAACGGCCTCTTTGGACAGAGAGCCAGCCTCTCTTCCAGGGCCTGTGAGCTGCCTCATGCCCCTTCTGGACAAAGGTCCCGGTGTTTCCAGCATGGCAGTTCACTTCTGCTTGATCATCTCCATCTATGAATGGGAGTGAGTTTACACTTTAATAACCAGGGTCTTTGCCTGAACTTTTCCTCCTCCTGAATAACTTCTCACCATGCCTTAGCAGCTCAAATGTCACTTCCTCAGGGAAGCCTTTCCTGACTGCCAAGATAGTTGAGGGTCTCTGTGTGCATTCTTATAGCACCTCTTACCTTGAGTACCCTTATAACAATTATAATTACCTTGCTTTGTGTTTAATCTCTCTCTCCCTGACTAGACGATATGCTCTATGAGTGTAGGTTGTTTATCTTCTATCTGTTGCTCCTGGCACATACTGAGCCTTAAATACTTGAATGTTTGCCTATTTATATGCATGCTAATGAGTGAATTAGAAGTGTGTGTGTGCTGCTTCTGATTGCCTGCAGAACCAGGAGAGCTGTCCCTTATTGCCAAGGACATTAACAGAAGATAGAAAGAAGACCCAGTTGAGGCTGCTGATGTAGAGCCAAGCCAGAGGGTATGGTCTGCTTTGCTGGGTGCCGGAGAGCTGCCTCCTGGGTGATGGGGTCAGCAACCACATCAACTAAGCATTCATTCCTGGCTTGGCAGAATGAGCCTGGTGATTTAATAGGGTGGTTAGAGAGGAGCCTCCTTGAGTCATTCTGTTGAAGAGAATTCAAGGTCAGGGCTCTCCTTGGCGGGGAGAGGACAGCAACGTGGGTCACCTGCAGCCTGGTCTTCACAGTCGATAGGCACTTGCGACAAGGGCTGTAAAATCTCCTGGTGGCTGGCTGGGCACCAGAGCAGCGCTGCTGTTAGGCGGCAGGTCCTGCCCCCTCTGCTGGTTTCCTTCCCCCTCCTTGGTCTCCCTACCCACTCCTGCTTGCAGCATCCTCTGCAAGGAGAGGAATGTGCCGCGCTGGGACGCGCTGTCCACGCCTAGCGGCGGCACCCGGGGCGCGCTCTGGACCGCCGGGGTCCGCCGTCTGGCGCTGCGCCACGTGCTTTGATCTGCGCTGATGTCAAGTGGGTGTGGGCTCTTAGGGAAGGCCCAGAGGAGGACGAGGAAGGCGCGCGATGCGCCGCGGGCGCGCTGAGGCCCCAGCGCGCTCCGCCGCCCAGAGCTGCTGACCGGTGGCGGGCCCGGACTCGCGGAGTGGGCGCATGGAGCCGCGGGGCTGCCCGCCCGGCGACGCGTGCCCCGCCGCCCTGGGAGTCTGGCAGGGGCCGCCGCGGAGGGCCTGCAGGTGTGTCCGCGCGCCGTAACTTTCGGGGGGCTGCGGGCTGTTGGGTCGGCAGGGTAAAGGGTGCACGGACTGCATTGGGGGGTGCTTTTGTGCCTGGCCGCTGGCGTGACGGAAGCTGGTTTGTCCTCGGCCGGCCATCGGCGTCGGAGCCGCAGCTCGCCGCTGGAGTTTCAGCGAGAGAATTCATTGAGCCGGCGCCCGGCTTTGGGTTACTCATTGGGAAGGGCGCCGAGGGAGCTGCCTTGTTTTGAGAATTGAGTCTCCAAGTACAGCCTGCGTTCATGGTAACAGGATTATCTCTCAGCAGACAGGGTGGTTTCCCGAAATCGGCTGCGGTTGGGGGCATGGGTCATTGGGGGGGGGGCGTGGGCAGAGGCGACCTCCCCACCCGTTCTGCCCCGCGCGCCGGGGCGCCCGCCCCTCTTCCCACTCTTTACCCCCCATCCCAGCCCACCCCTGTTCTGGTTGGGAGCCGGTAAGGAGGAGGTAAGGGGTCAGCTTCTCGCCGTGGACAGGTCTGGTTTCAGACACACCTTCCCGGAGGAATGCGGAGGCTTTGTTCCAGGCGCCCGTCCCAGCCCCGAGCCCAGAAGTCCGCGGGCATGGGGCCGGGGCTCCGGTGCCATTACTCATCTTTTATGGCAACGCCGGCGAGCTCCCGGGTAGGCAAGTTAATTATTAATGTGTCTAGGCTGGAGAGAGGGAATATGGAAATGAGGTTGGTGGGTTACAGATTTTTCTTTCCCTTTTTTGGCCTTGGCAATCAAGGTTTAAGCCCAAGGTGTTGCAGCCTATTCCTGAGAAGGATGCTGGCATTCCCCCAGTGACCGGCACTCGGAGGAAGGGAGCCCTCTTCCCCATCAATGGGACAGCCCGTTTGCCCGGGAGGACAGGAAGGGAGCATCTCTTGGTTTTTATCTACTTTTGAACCAGCCGGGACCTTTCCTCCTTTGCCTTGCAAAACTAACCTCATTCCCACTCCCTGCAGCTTCCAGATGAAGCTTCCAGGCCAGGTGTGTGTGACCTGAGTCCTCAGCTGGCAGTCTGAAGCTTAATGAAAAGCGCTGCCTTGTCCCAGCCCCAGTGCCTGAAAACCTCCACACCCCCTCAACAAGTGGCCTTGGGTGTATTTCCAAGTCCCTGGTCTCTAAGACTGTGGGCAGAGGCAAAGGTGTCTGCCAGGTGGTCACCTGACCTGCGCTCCCAGTGCCCTCAGTGCCTAGAGAAGGAGGAGGCCAAGGTGGGGAAGAGCTGAGGGTGGAGTTCCCTCAGAGTGGTTTCAGTTTCCCTTCCCCGTGGCTGGGAGAAGGTGGATTCTAAGATCGGTAGTCTCACCAGGTGTGCTGTGTGTGTGCTGGGGTATTTCTGGTCGGCCCCTATTGAATGGGAATGGAAGGGCTCAGGCTTAAATGGAGGGCTGTGGATGGGGCTTGGCTTTGGGGAGGTGGGTTGCATGGGGGCTAGTTGGAAGCTTGAGGAGACTTTGCCTCAGTTGGGGCCTGAGGAAGTCGCCAGACTCAGCCCTCCTGGCAGCACTGTGCCTTAGAGACCAGGGAAGCTGTTTGTTCTTTGTTGTCTTAGCATAGAGTCCTCAGCTTTGTAAACTGAAGGGTTGGCAGATCTGTAGAGTAAGTGTGATGAGAAAATTAGCATGTCTTAGGGGTATAAGAGGGGGCTAGGCTTATGGGGTTGGGGAGTATGTAGAGACAGGATGGGCATCTGGAGGTGAGGAATGTGTAGAGGGGGATGGGCTTATGGGGGTGAGGAGTGTGTAGAGGAGGGATAGAGGTATGGGGGTGAGGAGTGTAGGGGGGATGGACATATGGGGTGAGGAGTGTAGGAAGGGAGATTTTTGCACTGGCTGTGGGCTGTGCATTCTATCAGAGGTTCTCTGAGACATGCTGCTGTAGTACCCCATGTCCTTCCCCCTAGTTTTCTGTCCCCTACCTCAGTGATTTGGCTTGCTGGGTTAACCTTCCTCCTGGCTCTGGTCTCCAGGGCTGGACTGTTCTTACGGCTGTCCAGGGACACATAGTCGCTGTCTCACCCCAGCCTTCCAGGGAGGAAATGATGAAGGAGGTCTTGGCTTCAGATGCTGCTGACCCTGATACCTGGGTTATTGGGGAGGCAGTGCCACCTGTCCTCCCACTTGGGTTTGTGGTATGTACATTCAGTGGCACCCTTCCCCCCAACACATGCTTTTAAAGTGCCACCTCCAGCAGTACCCCAAGCTGCTGGTGATCTGCTGGCACTCTGCAAGTTGAGGGTTTGGAGATGGCGGTGATTAAGAACAAGTTTTTTCTGTTATGGGAAATCTACCCAAGGCTGCCATCTAATGTCTGCTCACCTTGCAGACATGTTGGTCATGGCTGAGTGTTTACTGATAATGGCCTGGCCATTGCCTGGAGCAGCTACTCAAGGTGATTCTGTAAAGAGTAGATGGCAGTAGGATCCCCGGGGCACTGAGAGGTGAGCAGGAGGGGGACAGGGCACTATGGGTGGTAGGGTCAGAGAACTGAGCGGGGCTTGTTGGAGATTCCTCCACGTGTCCTGTTCCTAATGTCTGTGTTGCGCAGAGCAGGCTGTTATGAGTCTGGCAGCAGCTGAAGCCTCTGTCCTGGGGCCTGACTGCTCCTGCAACCTGGGAAAAGGCACAGCCTGTGTCTGTACACCAGCTCCTGGGCTTTGTCTTCTCTCTTCCCTCTTACCGGAGGCACTGGGCTTGATGGTGGCTGCTACTGTGTTCCTCAGCAGCGGCCGTGGTGGGGAGCCTCTTCCTGGGATGGGCAGCAGGAGAAAGTACCAGGTCAAGAGAGAGGTGCTCTGAAGGTCTGTTCTGAATCATATAAGATCAAGAGGAGAAACAGAATAAAGACCCTGGTAGCCTTTGCAGTCTGGATTTGCAAAAGCACAGAATTCCCCCCTAGGTTTTATACTGTCTCTGAAGAGAAAAGAGGCTAGTATTCTAGGCCTTTGCCTTGTGGGTATGTATCCAGGAGCAAGGGGAGAGAGAATGAGGGGTTAATTGAGGCAGATGGTGTTTGGCACTTTCTCTGCAGATAGGTTCGCACTGATTCCTGTCCCCGCGCCTCTCTGAGTCTTGGTTTCCTTGCCTGTTAAAGAGGGATGAGGATACCTCTCTGCATCTCCCCCTCAGGATAATTGTGAGGATTATATGGGATGTTTGTAAAGGATTTAACATAGTGCTTGTTAATTGCCAGCTATTTTTTTAATTAATTAAAGGTAATGAGAGGATCCTTGGAGCAGCAGCTGAGAAAGTTGTCTTATTATGTAGAAAATGAGAATGTCAGAAATGCCATTTTGTGCCCACCCCAGAGGCCATACTCGGGCTCCTAGGGTCAGATGTGAGGACTGTCCTGGAAGAGTGTCATCTCACCTTCACATCAAACCTGTTTTCCAGCCTCAGATTATTCACAGAGGCCTTGGAGACCCGTGAATCCCTGACTGCGGGCACACAGCGCAGTTGAACTGGAGAGGTAGCATGCTCACGCTCCTGCTAAAGCAGCCGTCTCGAGTCCAGCCACGATCATGGGATGTTAGTCCTAAGAGCAACTGGATTCTTGGCACTTTTTAGCTATGTAACTCTGGACAAGGCCTTTATCTCTTTGAGCCAGTCTCCTGTGAGAATAAAACCTGCCTCACACAGTTCTTATGATCAAATGGGATAATGTATGCAAAACTGGAATGTGGCGTGCAAATAATTATTGGTAGCTTACTGTGTGCCAGACACTGTTCTCAGTGCTTTCATGTATTATCTCATTTAATTCTCACAACAATGTATGTTGCAGTTGATTATTTCCCACATTTTATTGATGAGAAAGTTGAACTGTTAGGAATTGTCATTGTTATCGTTGGGTAACTGACCTGTGGAAATCAAGCATCTGAAGATCTCTGTCTCCCAGGGTAAGGAATAAACGGAAGTTTCTGCACATATGTTTGCACGCTGCCTTTCTTCCACTGACCTAACATCCCGAGCTAATTTTGGATATAAGTATATAAAAATGAGTAAAGGGGTCCTGATTGGTCGGTTTGTTCTTTTGGCGCCTCTCTCTTGTCCTCTCTGCCCCCTTATCCACAGGCTCTGCAGGGCTTATGGACACAGTACCTTCTTGGCTGTGCCTTTTAAGTGTTGTCTGTGTGGGACTGTGACCCTCTGTGCTCACTCGCCTAATGGTGTCTTTTCAGAATGAGGGTGCTGGTGGATCAAAGATAGTTGGTATTAGGATGGTGATGGTATGTAAAAGGGATTGCACATCAGCTTCCTCAATGCGGAGCAACACCTAGATGCTGAGAATCTCCTGCTGTTGTATCTCCTTCTGACCTGAGTGTAATTCATATAAATAAACTAAATGTTTATGGATAAAAAAAAGAAGGTTGCTAGTTTGATTTGACTTTAGGCAGGGGAAATGTTTGGTTTAGAGCCAATGGTCAGGCTCCAAGTTTTCAAGGTCCCATCTTTCTGGTTAGCTGTTTTGCCTCCTTCCCTCTGATCCAAATGATCTGCCAGTGAGCACTCAGGTCTGAAGTTTTAAATGTGTTAGAGAAAAAAAAAAAAGGAAGAAAGAAACAAAACACCCTGAGAAAATAAGGACTCACAGCTGGTGGTGTTTCAAACACGGGTGGTGCTCATTAACAGAGAGTTATGATCACAGCCTCAAATTCATTCTCATTACTTTTGTAGCACATTTATAGGATAAGAAAAAGGCTGCAGCTTTGTGGGTTATTATTTCTTTTTATGACAAGAATAACATTTATGAGGGTATGACACAAATAAAGGAATAAAGGTCTGGTTAGGAATGAAAAGTGAAAAGCAACTGGTGGGGCTCCAGGCATGCTCAGGAGATTCCAGAGCTCTCGTCAGCGGTGATAGGGTTTTCATGGCACAGACCCGGGCGCCCTGGCTCCCAGCACCTGGCGATGTCATCCGAGTGGGTATGTTCCTGTCGTTTTATTGGAAAGTGGAGTGATGTGCCGGAGGTGGGGTAGCCAGATATGTAATGGGAGACTGGACCCCAGGTCTCCGACTTTCTGACTCAGAGGCAAGGGGTCTCATTTATCCTTGTAATAATTTAAAGAATTTTTCCTATTATGTACACAT
The DNA here is from genome assembly GCA_031878705.1 of Tapirus indicus. Classification (NCBI taxonomy): domain Eukaryota; kingdom Metazoa; phylum Chordata; class Mammalia; order Perissodactyla; family Tapiridae; genus Tapirus; species Tapirus indicus. The sequence goes on from CM062924.1 coordinate 12,900,346, forward strand.
TGTGGAAAATTTAGAATGTTGCAAAGGAAGATAGAAGGGAGGAATCATGGCCCAAGCAACAAAGACAACCACTGTTTACTTTTGGGTGGATTTCTAGGAAGAGGGAACATTTGTTTTTTGTCAGGGAAGATTTGCTTGTTATTTATACATCTCTGGGCATAGCCAGTTTCCTGTCGTGGAGCAGGCACTCTTTCTGGAAGACTTGATTCCTTACACATTCGGGTTGGGATCTTTATTTTGTGTGACACAGTGTGCTGGGCGTGGCGGGGGGAGGGGAGTGGAAGATGAGCAAGACGATCCTGCCTTCAGAGAGTTTACAGCTGAGTGGGAGGGGCCGATGTGCGCTCCACCGGTTAGTGCAGGCGTGATAGTAATAGTGGACAGTGGTTGTAGCCAGCCTGTTCCAAGTGCTTTAGACAAGTTACTCAAACTTAATCCCCTGCCTTGTGAAGGAGGTATTACCCATTTTACAATTGTGGAAACTATGAGATTAAATGGCTCGCCTCAGGTGATAAAACCAGCAACCACCCAAGCTGAGATTCAAATCCAGGTTGTCCCATTACAAAACCAAGTGCCCTCTGTGATGAAAAACTGCTGATGTAGTAAATCCCATGAAAGAGAAGCACAGAGTCAGAGTCTTCGAGATGAGGGAAGGTATGGCATCTACCTCTTTGTCATTCTGTCTCTTATCTTTTTCCTCTATCTGGTTTTAAGATGAATGACTCTAATTATTTTGAGTGGTATTCATTACCTTTTTAAAAAGTTCCCTGCTTGGATTCTTTTACTTATTTGGACCACTTGATAATAAATCTCAGAATCAGAAGGAAATGGAACGGTTGTCTACACCTTCCTCTTTATTATTTGGAGGAAACTTGAGTATCAGAGAAGGGAATGACCTGGGCGTACATAATAGTTTTTAGTTAAGCCAGGACCAGAACTCAGGTTTTTTCACCAGTGTTTTCCATAGTGTGACAGGATATGGGATAATACAGGGGTGAATATTTTTTATTTTAATAGTTTTATACATGAGTATATGATTTTTTTCATCTATGTTTGAAGAGAAATATAGCTAGAACATCAAACTCATCATTTGGGGGCTATTATTGCTTAGGATGTGGCTAAAGTCTGTGTGGCTTGTTTAAAGAAAAGTGGAAGTACAGGTTGGACAGGAACATGGCAGAAATCATGGAGATGTGTGTGGGCCACGTGTGGATAATGTTAGGAAAATTGTGCATATATTCAAATTTGCACCCTCTGAGAGGATGTGCTTGCTCTGCCAGCTTTATTCTTTCAGTGTCAGGAAGAAGGGGGTCAGGCCCACCATAGGCGTTTTATCTGTGGGTATTAATGAGTTTATTGTGTTTATATTGAGAAAGATCAGAGAGGTTTATTAATAAGCCCATGGTCACACAGGATAGATTGGAGAGTCAGGGTTCAGGTCCCGCTTGGGCTCCTTCCATTGCCCCTCTTACTTGCCACATTCTACAAGGTAGGTGAGCCCTGGACCCAGCCTGCCCTCTTCCTCTGAGGTTCTGACACCTTCTCATTCAGGTACCAGGCTCAAGTGGAAATGAATGTGGTTGGGTTGCTAGGCTGCCGCTGTAGCCTGCTAATTTAAAGCTTGATTTTGATAGAATTTCAAAGAATGTGCTGTATTTATAATGTGTGGTATTTATCAAATCTGACTCATGCTGGTAAGTGATAGAACCCTTATCCTGCTGCCTTTTGGCTTCTGTTCACATTGTGATGACGCTTTGTAGGTTGTGAGCTCCAGGAAGGCATAGACTGTGCCTGTCATTCTTTCCAAAGGGCAATTACTGGGTGGTTTTTGAGATTGACTCATCTATTCATGCTTTCAGAGCTCACAGAATCAACTAGTAGGTGTTTACCTAAAGTGGAGGGGTGGAGCCTCAGTGTGGGCTGCTTCCACGTTAGCCGAAGAAACCCGGAGTTGCAGGTTGTGGAGAGAGGGCCCCCTTTGGGAGATTTTGGCTAGAACAGGGGGTCTGGGCTTTGAGTCCCTCCTAAACTGGCTGGAAGGTTCTACTTCTCAGTGGTTTAGAACTACATGGAACATGGTCTCTTGCACGAGGCAGACAGTCCCTGCCTGTCTGCTGTGCACTGGTTGCTGTGATGGTGAAGGAGGCCGAATGCTGGCCCCTCCCTAGAAGATGTCCATGTTCTAATCCCCAGAACCTGCGAATATGTTACCTTATGTGGTAAAAGGGACTTTGCAGGTGGGATTAAGTGAAGGATCCTGGGATGGGGAGATTATCCTGGATTATCTGGGTGAGTCCAATGTAATCGAAAGGGTCCTTCTAGGAGGGTCAGAGTGAGGAGAAGGGAACGTGACAACAGTAGTAGAGGTCGGAGTGATGTGGGGCCGTGAGCAGGGAATGCAGGCATGGATTCTCCCCTGGAGCCTCCAGAAGGAACATGGCCCTGCTGGTACTTTGATTTTAGCCCCATGACACTGATTTTGGACTTCTGACCTCGAGAACTGTAAAATGATAAATTCGTGTTGTTTTAAGCCACTAAATTTGTGGTGTTTTGTTACAGTAGCAGTAGGAAACCAATCCAGATGGGTACTGAAGATCAAACAGCGAATATAGCACAGTCCCTGCCTTCAGTGGCTCTCAGTCTAGTGGTGGAGACAGGAAGTACAGAGCCAATTTTGATAATCGTGGTGAGCACCCCAGTAGGAATCTATGGGACCTAATCCAGCCTGGGGAGATAAGGGAAGACTTCCTGGATGAGCTGACTTCAGAGGAGACTTAGGAGATGTAGGGAGGCAAGGAAGAGCCTTGATGGCAGAGAAGAGCATAGTCAAAGTCATCTCAGTAAGATCTGAAAACCAAGTGGAGGCTACTGGCCAGGCCTCAGCAAGGCAGAAAGCTGGTTCCATCTGAGTTGGCACAGGCTCTCATGGCCCTGTTTTCAGACTAAAGCCTTTCAGGCCTTGTGCAGTGGGGAGATGAGATGGAAAAGTCCTGCTACTCCGCCTTCAGGGTTGTGTGATAATAGAGCTGACAGCATCCCAGGCCCCTGCTAGGTCTTTGTATGTATTGTCCCATTTAATCCTCACAACCACTGCAAGGTGGGGCTGTTATCTTTTTCATGTTGCCGTTGAGGAAAATGAGATTTAAGTAATGGGCGCAAGGCACACAGCTTTTGAGTAAGCAGTGAGATTTGAATCCAGGCCTCCAGGCTTCAGAGCCCGAGTTCTTAGTATTCTCATCTGTGGTAGAAGGATCACTGGGCCAGACAGAAATCAGCGACCTGAGTTCTAGTGCTAGCTCTGCTGCTTATCCAACACAGGGCAGGTCCGCCTACTCTCCAACCTCGGTTTTCCTGTCTGGAAAAGGGAATAAAGGCCTGCCTGCTTCAGAGATATTGTGAGCATAAAGGAGACCCTGGAGGAATGTGTTTTTGCTGTGAACTACAGGACCCCCTCCTCTTCCCAGAGTTTCAGACACCTCCAGAGAGGGCTTTGTGAGTGAGTGCCATCTCTCAGAGCATCATCCTTAAGGGTCATGAGGCAAGCTGGGGAATTTGGCCACAGTGGATCCACATGGGGCTGGTGTGTTTGTATCCATGGGTAGTGGTGGAGATAGAAAGTGGACAAGATGTCAGAATGGCCATGGTTAACAAGACAGGAAACAACAAGTGTTGGAGAGGATGTGGAGAGAAGGGAACTCTCATACACTGCTGGTGGGAGTGCAGACTGGTGCAGCCACTATGGAAAACAGTATGGAGATTCCTCAAAAAATTAAGAATAGAACTACCATACGACCCAGCTATTCCACTGCTGGGTATTTATCCAAAGAACATGAAAACACCAATACGTAAAAATACATGCACCCCTGTGTTCATTGTAACATTGTTCACAATAGCCAAGACTTGGAAGCAACCTAAGTGCCCATCAAGGGACGAATGGATAAAGAAGATGTGGTATATATACACAATGGAATACTACTCAGCCATAAGAAACGATGAAATCCAGCCATTTGTGACAACATGGATGGACATTGAGGGTATTATGCTAAGTGAAATAAGTCAGAGGGAGAAGGTCAAAAACTGTATGATGATGCTCATAAGTAGAAGATAAAAACAACAGCAAACACATAGAGACAGAGATTGGATTGGTGGTTACCGGAGGGGAAAAGGGGAGGGAGGAGGGCGAAAGGGATGATTAGGCACATGTGTGTGGTGATGGATTGTAATTAGTATTTGGGTGGTGAACCTGATGTTATCCATGCAGAAATAGAAGTATAATGATGTACACCTGAAATCTATACAATGTTATAAACCAATGTTACTGCAATAAAAAATAAAAAAATAAAAAGAAAGTGGGCAAGAAACAGTGAATGGCCTGTCTCAGGGTACCAAGAGTGGGGGTGTAAGTCTGGAAGGAAGAAGTATGGTCTGCAGCGTATTCCCTGCAAAGATGCTGTTGCTAGAGGTGACTGAGGAGGAAACCTTTCCTGACTTGGAGCTGGGCAAGCAGCATTTAGTCTCAGCCCTGCCACTTACTGTCTGTGTGATTCGAGGCAAGTTGAGTTCTGGAGCCTCAGTCTCTTCAGGTATAAAATAGGGCTAATGATTCCTACTTTGCAAAGTATGTGAAAGCACCCTGCCCAGTTCCTGGCATATAGTGGACATTCAGTAAATGGTGATGGTCTCTAAATGTGACAGTTTGAGACTTCTCAGGGTTAATCCAATAAATCCCAATTCCCTGCAGGATTCTGCCTTTCTCCCTCGCCTTTCAGACTGGCGCGTTGTAATTGGATGTGAAGGGAGGGTCTGGCCACAGAATGAGAGCCCCATGACTCTCTGAGGGGAGACCCTGTGCTTCCCAGGGGGAAGTGGTGATGAGTGGCTTTCAAGTGGCCACAGTGGGTATGCTGAGCCATTTTGGAGTCGAGAATGTGTTTGTCTTGCCAAGTACGAGATTGAGTGTCACTGCTTTGCTTTCTGGGAATAATGGCCTTGCAGATGAAATAGATTTATGGCGCTGAGGTACATCAGAGAACAGACTGCTCTTTTTTTTTTAATGTCTGCATTTTCTGATTTTTAAGGTAATGTGCTTATTTTAGAATACTTGGAAAATACCAAAAAAGAATAAAAAATGTGTTTACTTCCACACCCAGAGATGATTACTGCTAATACTTTGGTGTATTTCCCTCCATTCTTTTTTGATATGCAAAGTACACAGTACAAAGTACTGTGATATAAAGTACACAGTTTAATTTTTAAGTTTTGATACAAAGTACACAGCTTTATTCACTTCACATTATATCCTGTACATTTCCCAGATTATTACATATTCCTTAAAAACATTTTTATTTGCTGCATAATAGTCTGTGGGGTACATGTGCCATAATTCTCTCAATCATTCCCCATTCAATAGGTGGGCATTTAGATTGCATCCCCTAAAATAGATAAATACATATTTTCCCCTAAAATATATAAAAATATTTGAATATATTTTTTACCATTTTCTTTGATTCCTAGAACGGAATTCCTAGATCAAAGAATAAGTATATTTAAAAGTGCATGTTGCTGGGGATTATCAGACTGTTCTATTTTCCTTATATTAAAAAGCAAAAAAGTTATGGCACGTTAGGCGGCTGTGGGCCAGCCGGCTGAGGTCCTTGCTTCTAACCATTGTGCGTAGAGGCTGCCTCCTCACTGCTCCCTTGCTTCCTGGCAGATGGTACAATCAGCCCCTTGTGGCTCTCCAGTGAAATTTAAGTAATGGGTCAGCCTTTCCAGTGCTTCCCTCTCTGTCAGGAAGTTCATCTGTGAATCTAACCTAAATCTCATCTGCTGCATTTTAAATCCTCACCCACTGCTGGTTTCCTTCAGTGAAGTGGAGTGGAGCTGCACACTGTCTGCAGGCAGCCCCCTCACTTCTCTCCCCACTGCCTGACCACTGCAGCTCTGGCCACCAGCCTTATGTTCCCCTGGAGGAAACTTGAAGGTCTCTGGCTACTGCTGTCGCGGCTGGGAGGGCGGTTCCTGCATCGAGTTGCTGCCAATAACACCAGGTAGGGTTTCTAAACCCGAGAGTGCCTACACCGTGGAGGCCAGCATCCCAGCCTCTCCGGTGCCTTCTGCAGAACTCTTGGGGGCAATTAGCATGCAGCGTGGTGCTCTCCTATCGACATTCTGGGTCTATCAGATTCATTCTCTGGGAGAAAAGAAATGTGGCTAGAGCAGGGATTAATTGTGTTTCAGTCCCAAGCGCATTGGCCAAGTGGTAAATGTGCAGTGAAGGAGGATGGCCAGGCCTGGAGGGGCATTTGAGTGCATTCTGGTGATGGGAAAGCTGGCTGTCAGTGTGGAAGGATAGGGTCCCACTGTGGGCCTCCCATCCTTGGCATCAAGTAGCTGCTGTGCCCTCTGCCCAAATAGCCTTGGCCACCTTTCTTAGCCAGTGTCCTTTGTTGGGAGCTGACAGCTTTATTATGGGGAAGTAGGATGTTAATTTGGAAGGGAAATGAATATAGCTGCAACTTCATGGGCAGCAAGAGGCCCCTTGTGTCCCTCACTAAGACCTCGTAGAGCTGGCTGGCAATAGGCCAGCAGAGTGGACTGAGTCATACAGGAAACAGACTGGGAATTGAGTCCTGCAGCACATATGGGAGTATCTGAGCATGGCTGGAGCCCGAAGCATCCCTGGGGCCCGGCCCAGCCCGGCGACCTCCTCCAGCTCCTTGCCCTCCCCTCCATGTCAGCGCCAGGAGATCCTGCCTTAATACGAACTCCTCAATGCTTCCACTTTTATCTCCTCAGAAGGTCTACACTCTTAAGACAAGATGCCTTGTTCCATACTTTACTGTCCCCTCCTTCGTGCCTTGTATCAGGCACGAAGTGCTAGTACTAGACTGAAATAGAACAAGCCTTTATGAGGCAAAACCGAGTGGTTTTATGCCCTCTGTAAAGAAGCTAGTTCTCTGCTCTTCAGCCCCCATTTAAAATTCCCACATCAGGGGCCAGCCCAGTGGCGCAGCGGTTTAGTTCGCACTTGGCAGCCCGGCGTTTGCCGGTTCGGATCCCGGGCGCCCGCCGACGCACTGCCTGTCAGCCATGCCGTGGTGGCGTCCCATATAAAGTAGAGGAAGATGGGCACGGATGTTAGCCCAGGGTCAGTCTTCCTCAGCAAAAAGGGGAGGATTGGCAACGGATGTTAGCTCAGGGCTGGTCTTCCTCACAAAAAATAAATAAATAAAATTTCCACATCAGATTGTTTTTCATCATTTTGAAGAGGGGAAGCTTTTTCTTCTGCCTCCCTTTATTGTTATCCCAAATTCACTTTGGGGTCGAATGTCACTGGTATTTTTCACTTGGCAAGTTGGAGCCCAGCGTCCCCACTGCGAGACCTTAGCCCTGTGAATGCCATCCCTGGCTGCACATCAGAATTGCTTGTGGAGCATTTTAAGAATATTGATGCCTGGGACCCAATGCCAAAGATTCTGACTTATTTGGTCTGTATTGGGACTCTGCCATCATCATTTTAAAAACACTCCACAAGTGATCCTAACGTTCAGTGATTTTCCCAGAATAAGGAGCAAGATGTGCCTGCCATATCCTAGCAGCAATTTCCCTTTATGGGAAGATGTGTTAGAAGCCTGTGATATCTGTGGCAGTAGGTCGCTCCACGTCCTTTATGGAAGCAGAAAGGATAAAATGACAAAGGAGAGGATTGTGTTAGCCTTTTGCGTGTGGTATTGGCTTGATGGGAAGCCCCGGTGGATGTCCTTGGCACCCCTTTCTGTTACCAGGCTATGCTCTGACTGTGTCCCTTTGCCTGGTAATTAAGCAGGGCATCTGGACAGGATGAAGGTGCTTTAGTTAAGGTGAAAGATGAAAAGGAACAGACAGGGTATGGGTCTGCTTGTATTTGGTTCATTAGCCAGGGCCTGGATTCACTCATTTCTCAACCTTTTGGAGCATGGGGCACAGGAGGGTGGGATGGGGACCAGGGTTGTGAGTGAATGGCAGAGAATGGCTTTCAGTTTGGGTCTAGAGGACAAATAGGTCACAGTAGCAGGTGCCTGCAGTGAATGTTCAGCCCTTCCTGGCTCTCAGTTACCACTTGCAGGCTGGGATCCCTAAGGCCTCGCTTCTGCTAGTCTCCTCTTGAATGTTGTAGACACCTCTTCCCAGAGGAGGTAACAGGGGACCGAATGATTGTCATGAGTGAATGAACCTGTTCATTAAGTGTGTTTGGGTTTGCCTGTGGGTTCTTTTCCGTGATTCCGGAATGGTTATGCTCCTTGTTGGCTAATGCATTTGGCTTGATGTCCTAAGTCCTACCACCTTTCCCCACCCTCCCTGGAGTGTTTGTGGTTTGGGCTTTGTTCCCTGAGCAGCCTCTCAGGTTGAGGGGCTGCTTTTGTGGTTTCAGCTGCTCCTTAGCTCCTGTCTCATGGCTGAGCCACCTCCCAGGCCCTCTCAGCCTTAGAGAAGTTGGAGCCCCCTTGAGAGAGCCCCCTGTAGTTTTCCCACAGGTGAAGAGGCCTCTAGATTAACCCCCGGAGTGCTGATGGCACCATCCCTCAAACTCACAAATCCTGCTTAGAAAAAGCTACACACATTTTTTGTTTGTTTGTTTTCTCATGCTATTCAAACTGCAATTTGCTAACCATCTATAACAGCTTCCCCCGTGGTACTTGTTAAAAATGCAGAATCTCTGGGAACGGAACTTAGGAATTTGCATATTAGCCAGAATCCCAGGCCATTATCAGGTACAGGAATGTGTGAGAATCACTTTGTTAAAAAATGTTACCCGCTCCCCACCTTGTTTTATAGTGGAAATGTGACACAGAGTGGTTAAGTGACTTGCCCAGCATCACGGAGTGAACTAGGGCTGGATCCAAGCCTGGAAGAACCTGAAGCCAAGTCCAGAATATTAATGCCACCTCGTATTAGTAGAAAGCTTTGTTCTTTGAAAGCATAGACTATCTTTCTGCTCCTCTAGTTTGCTCAGATGGAGAGTGTCATCCATTGTCTGTTTTTAACAGATTATTCTTTGATGTGGGGGACTTTGCTGTGCATTGTAGGATATTTAGTAGCATCTCTTGCTTCTACCCCCTGGATGCCAGTAGCATTGCCCAATTGTGACAATCAAAATGTCCTCAGGCATTGCTGAATGTCCCCTGGGGAGCACAATCACCCTCATGGAGAACCACTGCTTTAGCAGCAGAAGCCACGTGTCAGAGATGTTCCCCAATGGCACCCCACGACATTTATTTTTGTTTGGGGACTTAACTTTTAAAATTTGCAAAGCTGGCTTCTTCCCAGCTTGGCTCCTGTGCTCGATTACACACATATATGAAGTCACCTGAATAGAAGTTCTCTCCTCCTCTCTGTTTTGGCCTGCAGAGGGAAGGCATCAATAAGCTTGGACAGGCCGCTGAACTTGGACTCCAGTCTGCGGTTTGCCTCCCAGCCCTGCACTTCTCAGCTGTGGGATCTTGGGCGAGTCTCTTAACCATCTTGAGCCCCTTTCCTCATCTGATTATGGTAAAAAGAAGTGTTTGTTGTGAATGAGAATTAAGTGACGCCTTGAATGTGGAAGTGTTTATAAAACATTACTCATATATTAAGTGGTAATGATAAGATTCAGGTCTAATTACTAGCTCTTGAGGTTTTCTCAAATTCAAAAGTGCAGAACTCAGCATGGCAATTCTAGACTTGTATTTGGCTAAGTATATTACCCTTGTCATCTTTCTGCCCATAAAGTTAATCTTCCCTTCTCTCACTTTAAATTTAATCTCCTTCTTCTTGGTGGCCATTGTGATACCTCTTTTGGGTCATTGTTTCTGCAAGATTGGTTGTTAGTTTATTACCTGTGGCTGGCGAGAGCCAGTTTCTTTTTATGGTGAGGTTTCCAAAGGGCTGTCAAATATTTTATGAAAATCAAAACCAGTGCCATCTTCGCTTCCCTCATTGCCAGCACCTGGAGAGGTGCATGGTAGTTGGTGCATGAGGCCTGAACGCAGGCGGTGAAGCCAGCATCAGTCTGCAAAGAGATGCATGCCGATGAACTTGGAGATGAAAGGTCTGAGCTCTTTGGCACAGCAAAGCTCAGCTAGTCCAGCACTTAATTTTGCAGATAAGGAAACTGAGCCCAGAGAGGGGACACGTCCGAGGTGTCACAGTGGCAAAGTGAGATTATGGCCCTAGTCTTCCAGGTGCTGAGGCTTGTGGCACAGTGTTCACCTGTGTCCAGGCTGCTGCCTTTGGTAGTACCGGAGCAGCAGGCCCCACTCTATCTGGGGTGCTTTGGCTGCCTTCTGTTTTACTTCAGAGGTTGCCTTATAGGTCTTGTTAATCATTTCTTTCTGCTCAGTAATTTATGGGTGGAAATTTACCAGAATTCACACAGTCCATGGCATGATTTTCACTGATTCTTACAGCAGCACGTCTTGAGGGGAGCAGGCACTCAAGATAAAGGGGCTCTAGTTTCCGGCTGAACATACTGAAGAGGAAAAAGATGGAGAAACTGAAGCTTGTTCGTTTCTTCAGTAACCCCTGACACCCTCCCTTGGCTACACATTTTCTCCCACTGTGATGTGCTCCTATATCACCATGACTACTAATATTAATGTCAGTATTATTAATACTTGCTGCTGTTTATCGAATGCTTGCTGTATGCCAATGCATGTGATGTGTTTACCTCAATCACACCTCATTTGATCCACCAGAAACTCTACACAGAAGGTACTATAACTATCTTTGTTTTGAAAATGAGGGAACAGGTTAAGTTACTCAAGGCCACAGAGTAGGAGGGGGAGCGGAGATTCAAACTCCTCCAATTTATGAAGCCTACATAGGCTTGTTCCTGGTCTGTAGTTCTTGACTCCTGTGTGTGCGGTTACTGTAAACCCCACCAGCCTGCTCCTCCTCTCCAGCCAAAATCCATGCGTTGGAGGACCTGGTGTTTGTCAGATGGCCAGTTGGAACCTCTAGGACTGTCCTGACTGGGTAGTACCCAGCTTACTAGGCCACCATCTGCCCCTGGGCATTTCCTCTCAGGCTGTGCCAAGAGCCTGAATGAGAAGAGCTGTCCCTGACTCGGGAACCTGGAGGCCGCCTGTGAAGGGCAGCATGGTCTTTAGAGACTAAGGCCTGGATTTTTGTTGGATGGGTCACTTAACCTTCTGGGGCCTCATCTTCCTCTGCTGTAGAGTGGAGGTGTGATTCCTGTCTCACAAACTTTTTTTCTGAGAGTGTTAAATAAAACACTTAATATTGAAGGTGTTTGTGAACTCTGAGTTTGGGTGGAATTGTGAGACTAATGATTATTCAGTGCCTAATCCATCACCGTCATGATTCCAGAGAACGGTGCAGTGGGAGCCTGGGAATGGAACATCGGGACAGGTGGAGAAAAGAAGCAAACTCATCTCCTTTGCCACTTGTTTCAAAGGCCTTCTCACTCAGCCTTTCACCTTCTGCAGTACTTGACACCGTGGATGTGTTTCTGCATCCCTACCCCCTCTGGAGGAAGTGCTCACAGGCATTGATGGGGGACTAGGGGTTGCTGCAGGTCCCCCCTGCAGATATTCACCGGAGGGCCCTGTCCTGCTGCTCCCTGGGGCTCTGCAGCAAAGAAGCTGCTTGGGGGTGCTCAGGTCATTTAAAGGGAAATTGCTAATCGATACTTTGGGTTATGGTGACCTTGAGGAAAGCATAGAATTTTTTAAATTACTTTTTTCATCATGAAGGTAGTATAACTATATTACATCAAAAATTGGATCATAGAGAAGAGGGGGGAAAAAGCACCCATATTCATTTAACAGTGTATTTCTTCTGGAATTTTTGGGGGAGGTGGGAGAATAATAATTTTCATTTATTTTAAATAGGTGTATATAACATGGCACAAATTTGACAGAGTACAAAGCAGTGAAAAGTAAGTCTTTTTACAGAATGTGCTTTTAGTCATATTGTACATATAATTTTGACTCTTTCAGTTAACATTACATTATCTTCATATGTCTAAACAATATTTCTTATTCTTTCTCATTTTAAAGATTTTTAAACATTTTGCAAGCAATATATATTTATGAGTTTTTATTCTGACATAAATAATGGAGAGCAAAATACCAAATTAGTAATAGTGGTGGCACGTTAGAAGTGATTTTTATTTTTATTTTTTTACACTTTTATTTACTTTCTAAATTTTCTGCATTGAGCAGGAATATTCAGAGAAGTATGCAGAGGAGATATTGCCCATAATCTTAAGATTAACATTTTGGCCTATTTTTACCCAGTATTCATTCTTTGCGTTTTATAAACATATTTGAGATTATATTTTATGTCAGTGTGGGTCCTGCTTGGTTTTCATTTAACAAGCATTTATTAAGCTTAGATTCTTTATAAACTTTGTTTTTAATGGCGGTACAATATTTTATCAAGTAGAAACTTCGTATTTTGTTTAACCATTCCCTTATCGTTAATTACATTACAATTAGGCATTTTCCAGTTTTTTGCTGTTAAAATAATGCAATAATGAAAACCACTTAGGAAACACAGCATTTAGAAGTGTTGACCTCAAAATAATCAGTCTGGAGCTTAGAGGAACTGTATTCCCAGTGGATGGGTACACAGCAGGCACTCAGCAGTTGCCTGTGCTTAGTGAATGAGGGGACATGAGTGGCAGAGTGTTCTATATGTGATTTCAATAAATGATAACACAAAAGAATAAAGAATGTTTTACAGTAATGAAGGCCTGTCAAGAGGGACCCTAAAATAGACTGCAAAATCCAAACCTGTCATATTCTGATAGCTGCCAGGTTCTTTAATTTCAGCCATGAAAGAGATCGGGGGAAGAGAGTGATCTGCAAATTTGTACATCAGGAATGTAGAACTTGCGCTCTGTTGAAGAATCAAGTGGTAGTGATACTTTTCCAGGCTCTGAAGGAAGGGAACATGGCAAGAAGGGACAGAAGCCTAAAGGATGGTTTGTTGTCTGAATGTGTGCTGCCCCAAATGGCTGCCGAAACCAAATCAACTTGTGGAAGGCTGTAAGGGTTTTCTTGGCTTGACTCTCTCTTTCAGAATTGAGAAGCAAAATAGAATTTCTCTGAAAAGTGTCTCTCTTTATTTGCGCCTGGAGCACTCTGTAATTTGGACCTTGTCAGAACAGCCTGTCTTTATTTTGAATTTGGAACCATTGACTCCCCTTTTCTTTCCACTGTGAGCTATTTATATGCCAAAAAGCATAAGTGGAGGCCTTTTTACCTTCTCACTCCTGACTCAAGAAATAAATAAAGGAAAGCAGCATTCTCTAGAATCTATAATCCTTGAGCATTGGCCACAAAAAAATGGAAAGTATTCTTTGTGCAGTGGTGCTGGATTATGGATAGGTTATGGAGAAGCTCGGCTGCTGCTCGGACCCTGTGGGGCAGGGGGTCCTCATCACTTAGCTGAGCATACATTCTAAAACACGTTCTGTTGTTTGTCCATTTGTTTGTTCCATTCATTCATGTACTCATTCATTCTATTTGGTTCACTTCAGTTGTTGATCACCTAATGTTATATGTCATGCAGTGTGCATGGCCGTAGTGATACAGCTATGACTAAGACTTCGTTCCTCCCTGTTTCTGTTAGGGTTCAATGGCAGTAATGAGAAACTAGCTATTCTAAACAGAAATGGATTTAATACAATGAATTAGGTGCTTACATCATTATTGGAAGGGGGGAGGAGCAGGCTTCAGCTGGCCTCTGGTAGTGACTCCTACAACAAGACTCGGAAAATGATCCACTGGTAACTTTTCTTTTTCCTTTTTTCTCCCTCTTTTGAACTCCCCTTGCCCCTTCTCCCAGCTTCTCTGTCCCAGATCTTAGACTCTCCCTTTATGGGAAGAACTGTTTTGGAGAATTTATGGATTGTAAGGTGTTAATGATCAAGTCTGTTGTTAATAATAATAGCTATCACTGCTGACCACCTACTCAGTGTCCATTTGTGTGTTAAGTCCTTTACATGCCTTATCTCAATTCTCACATCCTCTATTAGATAGTATTATTATCTCCACATTACAAATAAGGAGCCTGAAGCTAATAAAAGTTAAGTGACTTATCCAAGATAATTCAGCTAATAAGTAACATTTGAATTCAGACAGTGTCCCTGTCCAGAGGTACTTGTAATTTAAAAGAAGAGCTAGAACAAAGAAAATACACCAGTGGCCAATAAGGACATGAAAATATGCTCAACATCATTAGCCATCAAGGAAGTGCAAACCAAACCATAATGAGATACCACTTCACACACACTAGGATGTCTATATTCAAAAAGATAATTTAAAAGTGCTGGTAAGGATGTGGAGAAATTGGAATGCTAATACACTGCTGGTGGAAATGTAAAATGGTGTAGCCACTTTAGAAACCAGTTTGCAGGTCCTCAAAAGGTTAAACATAGAGTTACCATATGCCTCATGAGTTCTTCTCCTAGGTATATACCCAAGAGAAATGAAAACATATAAGCGCACATTAAAACTTGTACATGAATGTTCATAGCAGCATTATTCAGACTATCTCCAAAGTGGAAATAGCCCAAAAGTCCATTAGCTGAGGATTGGATAAATAAAGTTTGGTATATCCATACAATGGAATATTGTTCGGCAATAAAAAAAGAGTGAGGTACTGATACGTGCTACAAGAATAAACCTTAAAAACATTATGCTGAATGAAAGAAGCCAGTCACAAAAGATGACCTAGTGTAGGATCCCATTTATATAAAATGTCCAAAATAGGGAAATCTGAAGAGATAGAAAGTAGATTAGTGGTTGCCTAGGGCTGGACGGGGGATGATGGGTATGGTATGGGGTTTCTTTTTAGGGTGATGAAAATGTTCTAAAATTGATTGGGGTTATGGTTGCACAACTCTGACTACTAAAAGCCATTGCATTGCACACTTTAAATGGGTGAATTGTTTGACATGTGACTTATATCTCAATAAAGCTGTTACCAAACCAAAAAAGAGAAAATAAAGGCTGGAAAGGACAATGCTTAACCCAAATAGATGAATTGCTAATGGTGGAATTTAGGGAATGGTGGATAAACCTCATACAATTCTTTTAAACTTCTGGCTTACATTAGTTTGTCTTCACTAGAATCAACTGAAAAAATGGATTTAATTTGGCTTAAAATTAAATATTTATTTCTCAGTTGATTGTCTGGTTGGTGGGCCCAGACGTGATTTTTTTTTTCTTAGCTGTCTACTTTTCTAGGTTTTTCGACTTGTCTCTATGGGGTGTGTATTACTTTTTATAAGCAGGGAACTGAAAATAAACTATGTCATAAAATGGGTATTCCATTGGGTTATACAGAAAACATCATGACTTACACATGTTGTGCCACTTGCATTAGTTTGAGAATTTTTGTTCTAGAAAAATATTTGGGGAAAAAAAGTGAGAGGTGTCATAAGTGTTTGTCCCTGAATTGAGCTGGTGTCAGAATCCAGCCACTCCTGCCTTTCACCCTCTCGTTTCTTACTTGCCCTTTGAGTCTGTTCGAGGACCACCAAGTTGTTAATGATCACAATGGTATATACAATTTTGTGCACAACTTTATCTACAAGGGAAAAATGAGTGGGGGGTGTTGGATGGTTATGTCAAATTGAATATGAGTAAAAGGAAGAAATGTAGTGGGGTGTCTGTGCCTTAGGTAATTTGTTCCATTTTATTGTCCAAGTATAATTCTGATGCCAGCGTTTTTCACAGTCTATTTGTGACCTAGTAAAAACCTCATGAAAGTTACAAGGCCTTCACAGAATGGGAATTCACTGTAGTCCCCTCCTTTCCACCTGAGCTTAGGGCTGGCTGGACCATACATATGTTTTTTTAACAGGATTTATGGATCAGCGAAGTGAAATTTATTGAGATCCAGCTGTATGTTTGAGGGCAGAATTTGCTGTCATGCAATCAGAATAAAGCTGAGGATTTACAACCTGTGAGAAGCTTAAATGTGGAGAATTCTTTTCCCGTTACACATTAAGTTGGCAACTTGGAGCATGACCTGGACTTCTCGGGCTGGAAGTGGCAAGCTCTGTGGCCCTGAGGCTTCCGTTCACTGTGTGCGAGGGTGTTTATCTGCAAGTAAGGTCCGGGCGCCTTCCAGGTAGACGGAGGAGTGGGGAGTGAGGATGAGGGGAGCAGGCCTACTAGGTGCCTGTCTCCCCACCTCACCCTGGTGAGCCTGCCAGTACTTTCCTGCACACCCCTGGCACCTGGGCTCTCTGTCTCCCTGCTGACACCTGGGACTGCTAAGAACAGGCCTGGAACAGCTCACAGGTATGGTGGAAAGAGAAATCCCAGAGAGCAAGGTTTGGGTCCTCACTCTACCACTTACAAGAGCTCTTTGCCTTTGGGCAAATCACTTACCTTTCTCTAGGTTTTCCTAATGTCTAATAGAAATCGTGCACCTATCTTACATACTCATGGTGACTTGAATGAAGATCATATGGAAAGGACATAGCACAGTGCTTGAGACATTAGGCCTTTGATGAAGACCATCACTTCTTTCCCAATCTGCTTTTCTTCTTTGCCTCCCCTTTCCCTGGCCTGGTCCTACACTGGGTTGGCAGAGAAAGTTACCTGTTTTTCTCCATGTCCAATCAGGGGTCACCTGTCAGTATTTTTATTAAAATATTTTCTCCTCACCTGCCTATTTTTGTGCTAAATTTTAGTCTATATTGCACACATTTTTCCAACATAAAACCCATTGAGAAAAAATTGTTTACTTCAAAGTAACACTATCCAATAGAACTTTCTGCAATGATGAAAGGTTCTTGGCTAGTCTTGTCCTTTTGCTCTCTCACTTAGATTTTAAGATCAGTTTGCGGGTGCCAGCCCGGTGGCATAGCAGTTTAGTTCGTGCTTTGGCAGCCCAGGGTTCACGGGTTCGGATCCTGGGTGCTGGCCAATGTACTGCTTGTCAGCCATGCTCTGGTAGCGTCCCATATAAAGTAGAGGAAGATGGGCACAGATGTTAGCCCAGGACCAGTCTTCCTCAGCAAAAAAAAAGAAAAGAGGAAGATTGGCAACAGATGTTAGCTCAGGGTTGGTCTTCCTCTCACACACACGCACACACACACACACACACACACACATGATCAGTTTGCAGAGATCCACAAAAAACCCTGTGAGATCTTGATTGGTTTCACATTGAATTTATAGATTAATTTAGGGAAGAATGAACATCTTTAGAGACATTGGGGTTAGGCCTCTTAAACTATTTTTCAGTAAAGCCATATTTTTCTCCATGAAAGTCCTATCAGAGGTTCATACAGAGGAAAGTGACCAGCACGGGTCTGGATTTTAGAGTATCAGGTGGGTGGCCAAGAGAACAGTGAACTAGAAAAAGTGGAGTCCAGAAGCCAGGAAGTCAGGAGGCTGTTGGAATAGTCCAAGTGAGAGAAGTTGAAAGCTTGGATTTAGGACTGTGAGAAGGGAGAGGAGCCAACACACATCAGAGATGTTTCTGAGGAAGAGTGGACAGGACCTTTTTAATCCTTGCAGGGGAAGATAAGGCAGAGTCATGATAAGACTTGCTGCCATTTATCGACAGCTCACTATGTACCAGGCGGGTTGTGGTCATCGTTGCTTCTCCTTGCTCCAAAGTAGGCATTATTCTGTCCTCTAGAGGAGGAAAGTAAATCTCAGAGAAGTTAAGTAACTAACCCAAAGTCACCCAGGGCAACAAAACAAGTGTTCAGAGTTAGATCTGCTGCTGCCCAAAGGCCACTGAACGCTCGTCTAATCTTGGGTTGTCTCAGAGTTTATTGGGAGTGCTTTATGAAAATGTACTAAACCTTTTGAATTTTATGACTGAAATAAAAATGACAAAAATCCTGTTCCCAATCATAGCCAGAAAATTAAATTGGAATGTTTACCTAGTTTTATAATGTTTGATAAAAGATCTAGACAAGTCTGAATTTATGAGATCTATAAAATTTGAGTTGCTGAGAGGGCAGGAGGACAGGCTTGGGGGTTGTAGATCATGTGACTGTGGAAAACAGCAGAAGTGTTTTTGAACACTGAAAGTGTTCCTGGTCATGTATTTCTGGGTAACATTTTGTTGATGTTTTTTTTTCCATCAGTCAGAAGAAAAAAATGAATGGCCTTAATTAAAATTTCTATTGTCTTTGCCAAAGAGGAAGGAAGCCTTTCGATGGTTGTCATGGTGATGTCTGAATGTCACCGGTGAAGTGGGTAGTGATTGCCATCCAGAGCCCTGAAATGAGTGTTTATCATTTTCCTTGTCCCCTGAGAGGCTTGCAGGACCAAACTGCACATTTCCTTAATCGCCTCTTAAATTTGCATTTGTGCCAAATGCGTGAGTGTGAGGGAATGCACTCCGCTGCAGCCGTGGTTAGAGTTGCTCGAGTCGTGAAGTCTGAAACCCCATTTCTAGTTGCTTTGTGCTCCTGAAGCAAAATGGCATATGTGAGGTGCTCATGAAAACTCTCTGAAAGTAATTAGGAACTACCAGCCTTTCACGTGGCACAGCGGGACAGCCTGCGAGGGCTCCTCCCTCTCCCAGCTCTCCTGCTCCCCTCCCAGGCCCTTGGAAGTCTTGCCTGATACACCTTCTCTGTGGGCAGCCCACTTAAAGTGGCTTGCACTTAATGCATGGCAACTTGAAGTGCTGCCTCTGACCCCAGTCCTCCTCGTCCCTCCCTGCACCCAGCTGCCACACAGGAACCATCGTGCTGCATGCAGGCAGAGTGTGGCTGTTTCTGACACGAAAACCAGGCTCTTTGGCTGGCTTTGGGGTTTCTGCACAGTATGATTGAGGTGTGGGAAGGGGAATGGGGGAAGAATGATGTTGTGCAGGTGGGTAATGTGGGTTTTCAGAGCTCTGTCTGCACATGAAGTTACCCCTCCCACCAGGCCTGAAGAGGACAGGACAAGGACACCCCTCCTCCCCAGCAATGCTGTGCAGCTGCATAATGTGGATGGATTTTCCTGCGCTCCGTCTGCAAGTGAGGTTACTTCCAGGTCTGAAGAAGACAGGCTTTATGACACCTCCTACCCCCAACTGGATATCTGTTTTATAACCTTTCGTGTAGAGTGGTGTTGTGACAAAGAGCAAAGAATTTGCCATCAGAGAGCCTGGTTCAAGTTTTGGCTCCATCCCATGTGAACCAAGAACTTGACCTCTCAGAGCCTCGGTTTCCTCTTCTGTAAAATAGTGGTAATGACAGTAACTACCTCTCCAGGTCATTGTAATGCATGAGATGATGTCAGCTGTAAGTGCTTTATAAACTGTTGTGAATTCTAATGCATCAGTTATTTATTAAGCTCCTATTGTATGCTAGGCTCTGTGCTGGAGAATTGGAGCTGACAGGCAGGGCAACAGGACAACAATCAGAATCAGATGGTAACTGTGCGATCCCAGTGTGCAGCAGCAGGCGCTGAGCTCCGCCTGGTGTCAGGGAAGGCTTGAGTCTTGAAGGATAGATAGAAGTTAGCCAGAGAGACAGGGAGACAGCCTTCCAGAAAAGGGAACAGTGTGTGCAAAGACACTGAGGTATCACTGGACCCTTGGTATCCGTGAGGGAGTGGTGAACCACGAGACAGGGAACAAATAGAGGGGGGTGTTGCCTTTATTCAGAAGGTGAGGGGAGCTATTGGATGATTTTAAGGCAAGGAGTGACATGATTTTTAGGTTTAGAGATATTACAGGGAGCTGTGTGGAGGACTGTTGAAAGTTAATTGGGAGCAGGTGGGTGAGTACAGAGACAGAATGGAGACCTTAGAGGCTACTGCAGTCGTCTCGATGAGATTGGCGGTGGGGATGGAGAAGATGGCTGGATTGGTGATACAGGCAGTAGAGCTGCCTAGCCTCTGACTGATAGGGAATGAGGGAAAGAGGCAGGATGACTTCCAGCATTTCTAAATGGTGTTACTGTTGGCATTTTTGGAGGGACAGATTTTCATTGTGCAGGACAATGTTGTTTAGCACCCTGGGCCCCCTACCCACTAAATGCCCCCCAGTCGTTGTGACTACAGAAATGTCACTGCCATTTTTCCAAATGCCCCTGGTTGAAAACCACGAGATGGTGGTTTCACTATCATGGGAAAAAAAGAGGAGAAATAGGGTGGGAAGGATTCCATTTTGGAATATGTTGATTTAATGGTGCCTGGAGGATATCTTGGTAGAATTGTCCTGAAGGCAGCTGGATCTAGGGATCCAGGGCTTGAGAGAGTAGACAGCTCTGGAGGTAGCTTCAGGAGTCATACTCATGGCAGCGAATGAGCTTTCCCAGGGAGGATATTTAGCATGAGAAGGGGCAAGTGGATGGTAGACCTTGGAGACCATCTGGATGTATCTCGTTTGATCTTGCAGGCTGGGGAAGACTGACAGTGTTCTAGGGCCTGGAGGGAAGGGGAAATTGAAGCTCTGCAAGAGCAAATGGTCTTTCCAAGTTTCCCTTTTAATCGGCTTTGGCAAACTCTCTCCTTGGCCCAGCCACTGTCCAGATGAGGCTGGGGAGAAGTGGATTTTGCCCCTTTTAGTTGAGGGCTCTTTAAATGTCTTGCTCTGTGGCCAATTGGACAAAGTGTCTCAATGGGCGGACTGTTACTATCACTGTCTCACCTTGGCTTTAGAAGTCTTTGGTGTCTGTAAGGAGGCTCCTCACAATTGCTTTTTTCCCTGCAATGGCCGATTTTTCCTTGGCGCCCTCCATGTTCCTGGTTCACTGATTAACAGACACTTGAGGAATTGCAGGGAGGCGTTTAACATGCATCAGATACCATCAGTAGCAGAGAAAGTGATCCACTGAGCTCTCTCTCTGCAGTCTGCATCCCTCACCTGCCAACACAGTTTGACGTTGGGGAATTGAGTCTGGATCTGGAGAAGCGCAGTTTAAATGTGTGATTCGGAGTCGGTGATGTGCAGCTGTCTCCAAAGTGAGGAGTCAAGGAGGCTTTGCATCCCCATTTCCTTTACATTAGCTTCTTCAAAGGTAGGAGTCATTCTGGGTTAAAGATCACCAACAAATTCTGGGCTCGAACCTTCAGGCTTTTAGCCAGTAGCCACGCCAGGGCGTCGGGACTTACAGACAGGGATGTGGAGGGCTGGTGATTTATTTTCAGAGCATGGAGATTCTGGTAAGAATGGCTTCTTCTATTAAGCCCTTACCCTGTACCACAGTTTTCTTCTTGTCTTGGAAATATAAGGGGCTAGTTTTGCCATGTCATCTTTCTGGGGAAAAGTCTGACCTTTGACTCCAAGTCTGGAGTCAATGGACCTAGGTTTGAATCCTGGCTCTGCCCCTACCCAGCTGTATAATCTTGCACAAACCCCTTTATTTTTCTCATCCTCAGTTTCCTCATCTGTAAAATGGAAATAATAGTACCTAGCTCCTTGGATTATAATAATGCATGAGATAATGCCTGCAGCATGTCTGGAATATGATACGGTATGATATGATACGCTCAGTGAAGGTACTGTTATGGATATCTCTCTTTTATCTTATGTGGTTCTTCATTCACTACCCCTCCTTTCTGCACACATTTTTGGCTCTCCACAGAAGTCTGGCACACTGGCATGGTGGGCCCTCAAATTAGGGATGTGAAGAGCTAGTAATTTTTCTTTAGGGAGAGGGGACCTCGATAAGACTGGCTACCCTTATTCACCTCCTTGAAACTAGGCCCTGTTTAGAGGGTCTGTCACAAAGCCCACACTGGCAGTGTGGGGCTGTAACTGGAAACTAGTTCTGGCTCCAAACCCACACTCTTCCACTGACTTTGTTGCCTCTCCCCTCCCTGTCCCCTCTCAGTCCTGCTTTGCCCCCCAAAAACCAAAAAGAAAAGAAAGAAAGAAATGGTAGAATAAAACCAGAAAAGTCTTGTCAGGTTATTCTGTCTGGGCTCAGTGGTTTGCTCACTGGAAAGTCCAGGTAGTCGGTGTCTTGTGTGTCAGGGGCCTTCTTCCTTCCATGTTCCTTGACCTGGGGCTCCCTTCCTGAATGGGCATCACTAGGACGTTGAGAAGGAAACTGGTTTGGGCGGGGGTTTCCGAAATCATCCCATTTTGCTCCTTTCTAGAAGTGAGATAGGCAGAGACAGCCCCTCCCTGACTGAACGTCTGGAGTCCTTCTCACTGCCCCCCACCCCAGCACTGAGGGTGGGATGGTCCCCCTTTCATGGGTGATGGAGGGATGCTGGGCCAGTTGCCCTGTGTGATTGGGCCTCCAGAGTCCCTTGGTTCTGTGAATACTATTGCTAGTAGATCCTTAGAGGGGCAGTTGGGAAATAGGTGGCCTTAGGAGGTCCCGAGTGGGCATATGAGAAAGCAGCCGCGGAGGGTGAAAGGGTACCCTAACCAATTCAGGACAGCGTGGAGGCTGTGGGGAGCAGCTGCAGGAGGCTCCTCCCACTGGAGTGTCGCCGGGCTGCTTTACCTCTCACACCCCACCGACAGCTTTATCTTTTCCAAACAAAGACCCTGTGCTTTTAATTCCTCATGGATGTCCCCTGGGCTCTGGGCACAGCTAGCCCTCAGATCTGTGTGCTGATGCTTAACAGCACAGCCCTGGTTTATGGAGTAAAGTGCTAAATGTCAAGGTGTATGTGGGTCATTCCATGCTGCACACCTGTGAGTGAGCTCATTCGGGCGACTTTGTGCCTGTGTTGGTTTCCTCCTTCCGTGAGTGCCCTGACCTTAAGGCAGCATGGGAAAAGTTGCTAGCTGTGTCCTCCTTGTGGTGAGTACCAGAGAGTTACCACCTCCCCTGTCACCACTTTCTCAGCCCCATCAGTGTGGAAGTGACACGGAGAGAAGGAGTTTAGTAGAGCAGCACCAGGCATCAGAGCTGGAAGGGCTCCCTGTGCTCATCATCTCCAGCCTTTTCCCATTTTACAGGTGAGGGGCCTGAGGCCCAGAGAGGGAAAGCCACCTGTTTGCTTCCCTCTTGCCTGGTATTGTTGTTATTTACTTTCAGCAAATTAAATGCCTGAAGTAGGGTGCAGGCGGAGGAAACATCAAGATGCAGGAAAAGAGTTTGGCTTCTGGACTTGGATGTATGGCCTTGGGCAAATGACTTAAGCCCTCTTAACCTCAGTTCCCTGGGATGATAATACCTCGCGGAGTTGAAGTGACTGTTAGAGGTAATACCTGCAAGCATCCCAAGTAGTTACTCGCGGTGGTAGGTATTCAGGAATCAGTGACTGTTATTTTAATATAGTCCCAGTGGTTTGTTAAAGGATACTGGCTACATTGGACTATTAAAACTGTGTATCTAAAAGAAAAAGCTTGATGTGGGAATTGTCAGTCTCAGTGTAAGCTTCCTGTGAGAAGGGGCTTAAGGAACCTAACCCGGCTTCCACTATAGGGCTGTGACCACCTGCTCCTGCGGCCAGTTCCTGGGAGTTGGGCCTAGGTTCTCAGCCATAGCTCTCTACAAGGCCTTGTTTCTTTCTTTTCCCACCAAAATATCACCTAATGCTCAGGATCTCTTCATCCCACCGATGTATTTCAGAAATCTCTAGACTTAATTAATTGCTCAATGGTGTGTTTCATGGATTAATAGATTCACGAAGCTAGAGAGGAGCATAAGGTCATCTTGGCAGATTGCAGGTTTGGGGTTTGCTTTCTTTCTTGACAACATCTCGCCAAGTGGTGTTTTGTTCTGGGCTTGAAAACTTCCACCAACAGGAGGCAGCCAGCCAGTCTAATGTTCAGAGGCTGCTCTGTGACATTGTTGACACTTAATTCCTTGAAAAATAGGCCTCCCAGGGACTCCGCCCACTGATCCTAGTTCTACCATTTTGGGCCTCAGAGAACAAATCAAATTATTCTTCCTCATGAGAGCCCTTCAGAGATGATGACAATGGTCATGTGCGCTGAGTCTTCTAGGCCAGCAAACTCCAGTTCCTTTAGTGATGTGGCTGCAACCCATTGGGCCCTTCACAGTTCTGGCTTGTCTATCCTGCACATGCTCCAGCTTTCCACTCTGGCCTGGAGGTGTGGTTATCAGAAGTGAACACAATATTTGGGTGGGGTCTGATCAGTTCAAAATAGAACATTTTTTACCTCCCTTGTTTTGGACTCTATACTACTATTAAGTGAGTCCTAAGGTCCTAGTGGCTTTGTGACAGCTTTTCCACACTGTTGACTAATTGAGTTTGTAGTAAATCAAAGCCGCTGAACTAATACAGATTCTGTATTATTTCCTAGGGCTGCCATAGCAAGTTACCACAAACCTGGTGGCTTAAAACAACAGAAACTTATCCTTTTACCATTCTGGAGGCCAGAAGTCTGAAATTAATGCATCATATTGTTGGTTACTTTTGGAGGCTGTGAGGGAGAATCCATTCCTTGCTTTTCTCTTTGCGTCTGGTGGTTGCTGGCAATTCTTGGCATTTCTTGGCTTGTAGATGCATCACTCCTATCTTTGCCTCTGTCTTCACCTGGCCTTCTCCCCTGTGTGTTTTATATGCCACCTGAATCCAAACCAATGACTCTGGATTTCTATACAAGATCTTTTGACTGGACACACACATTCCCATCTCTAAAATATATTTTTCATGGTTGTTAGTGGAAATGAGTCACTGGAAGATGGATTCTAAGACAGGAAATTAATTTTAAAACAATGTATGATGCTTTTTTTCGTAATCCTTGTTTTCAGGAACCTAGTGTTAATTTATGGTTAGTAATAACTATGACCTTGAGCAATTCTCTAACCCTCCCAGACCTTACTTTCCTCATTTGTAAAACAAGAGATTGGATGAGGTGAGCTCTGGGTCATTTTCGGCTCTAAAACTCTTAATACTGTGATTTCTGGAAAGCAAGAGTTACCCTTTGTGATAAAATAGGTCTCAAATTGGCTTAATAAGCTGATTAAGAATTTACACCTCTTGACTAAGAAGACATTATCATTCACGAATTTGAAAATCTGAAAAACTGTCCTTTTGTTCACCTTTGACAGTATATAGAGACTAAGCTGTTAATACCCCCCTCTTTCTTCTTGATTACTGTAGGATTGGCATCTGGTTGGCTCTCAAATATTTGTTACATGAATGAATGAATATACTTATGTCACGTATCATTGTTAGGGGTAAGTAATGCAATATCACTCAGGTCTGATCATCTAGTAATTGTGGGCCTTTTAAGATTCTTCCTGAATATCTAGTGGAAGCAATTATTTTTAAAAGATGGTGGCAACTTTTTGAAGTTGCTTTCTGGAGTAGTTTCCTTATCTGTGATGTGGGCGGCTGTTGAGGGCTGGACTCCAGGGCCTGTGCTCTAAACACGACAGTAGACTGTGCATTTTTTGGGTTAGGGGAAGTCTGTGATCTTGTTCCAGGCAGCACCTGGTCATATGCTTCTCTGTTGCAGGAGTCCCTGCCTGCTGTCAATGGCCCCTGTGGGTATCCATAAGGGGCTGCAGCCACTGGTACCTCTCTTCCTTTGGATTCTTTAGGGATAGCACTGTTGGCGGTGCCTCTCTGGATTTTTCACTTTGTAGGAGAAACAGTCTGCTGGCTGTCTTGGGGTTTACCTCTTCAGGAGACCAGTCAGGGAAGGCTCAGGGCAAGTCCCCTTGCCTTTAGTTGTTGGGAAGACCCTTCTAAGATTTTTTTGTGAGAAGGAAAATTTTTGGCCTGTATTTGCCATCTTCTTTTAGTTCTTACTCTTCTGGTAGAAATCTTTATTCTTTAAATCTTCTCCAGAATCAGTTGTGTTGGTACAAGATAGGGGTTGCTAACTCAAATGTCTCGAGAGGCGTAGCAGATAAAAAAGCAGCCTGTGCTTGTGCTGTCCAACTTCTTTTTGGAATACACGGTCTACTCCGTTAATCTTTTGTTTTCCCAATTCTGGTTGAGCTATGGGTACAAAGAAATTTCTCTCCTATAAGAAAATTAGAAATGCAGGTGTGATGATAAATAGCACTAGGCGTACACCCTCAACATCAGAAAGCAGTAGGGAGTGGTGGGGCCTGCAGTGAACTAGTAGGGCCATTCTACCTCTCACGGGAGCTCAATGTTGCCAGTTTTCATTTTTCCAAGATGAGCTGCATTTTTACATGAAATTCTCTGATTTTTAAACCCTGGCTCCATTTTAAAAATCTGTATGGCTCAAGTAAAACTAATTTTGGGGACGAATTAGGTCATCAATTTTTAGGTCACAATTTGAAGCCTCTGATACGTGTTGGGGCAAGTTGGCATATGGGTTGGGCTCCCAGGTCATCTCTGTCTCTGGATTGGTCTGGTCTGGTACAGGGGTTGTTATCAAACCAAGTGGGCTCACCTCCTGGTGAGTTAAATAAGACTCTACACCAGTGGAAGTTGTCTCACCAAGTAGAGTGTATTTGCAGTAAATAGGAGGCCCTGAGCATTCATTTCCAAAGTCATGGTGTCCCCAAACAAAAGGAAGCAGGAACTTTTATTTCAGTTGGAAAATGAATATTCAAAAGGGAGAGGTGGGTGTTTGCCTGCACAGGCTCAGTTGGAGAACATGTTTCCACATAATGAGGCCTAAGCTCCTCCTGGAGAGATCTTTGCATTAAAAATAAGGCAAGCTTCATGGGCGTAGCTCTTGTGGTGAGGCTTGGTCAGTTTGAGGATGTTTGGTGGTTACATCTCCCTTGAGTTTCTTGCTTGGTCAGTTTCAGGATGGTTGGTGTTTACATACAAAAGGAAAAGAAACAACTTGGAAAAAGTTAATTGCTTCCAAACCCGCCTTTGAGTTTCTCAAGGCATCTAGTTGGTGACAGGGTCCTAGGCGAGGACTAGGAGGGGACTGCCTGTGTTCTTGATCCTTGCATACGGATATGGAGGAATCCAAGATACGTAAAGTAAAAAGCAAGTTATAGAATTATATGTATGGTTTTATTCTATTTATGTGAATTTTTTTCTAAAAAGTTATGTATATGAAATTTTATTATTTTTTTTGTGAGGAAGACCATCCCTGAGCTAACATCCGTTGCCAGTCCTCCTCTTTTTGCTGAGGAAGACTGGCCCTGGGCTAACATCCATGCTCATCTTCCTCTACTTTATATGGGACGCTGCTATGGCATGGCTGACAAGCAGGGCGTCAGCGGGTGTCCGGGATCTGAACCCGCGAACCCTGGGCTGCCAAAGCGTGAACTTAAACCACTGTGCCACCGGGCCAGCCCCTAAAGTTTTAAATGCATAAAAATTTCATAAAGACAGAAAACAAAAGCAAAAGATACACGAAAAACTGGTAAAGATGTTGCCTCTGATATTGACACTGAATTTGAGGCAAGAGAGGGAATCTGCTTTTTTAGTTTATACTATTCTGTAACACGTAGTGCTTAATTTTTGGAAGGCAAAATGAAAAGAGTTGTTTGGGAAGTATAATTGCTGTATAAAGAGTGTAAGCCTTCAGTGCTGAAGAGTATTGAGGAAGGAAGAAAGCAGAGTGGCCTGGAATGATCAGGGAGGACGCCTGGTAAGAAAGGGCCTTGAAGATTGGTCAGAATTCTTTAGAGAAGAGGACAGCAGAAGCCAAAACCCAGGGGTAGAAAGACAGGGTGACTTGGTGACTGGGGAACAGTTCAGTTTGGCAGGAGCCTGAGGGTCAGGGAAGTGGTGAGGGAGGAGGCCTTAGCAGTGAGGAGCCATGGAGGGTGTGTAATAGGAGATAACGGGCTGAGAACCATGCTCCAGCATAATAAATCTGGCAACAAGGATGAGGGAGTTTGGAGGCAGGCCACAGGGTGGGAGCCTCTCATGGCCTCTTGTGGCTCCCAGGTAGCTGTCACTGATCCCTGCTAGGGTGTTGCCTGGTGAACAGGGTGATACCTATACACCTGATGAATTAAGCTCATGGCACTTCCTGTTCCTCCTCTCCCAGGAGTGTAGGCTTTGGAAGCTGGCCGACCTCTGCCGGAGCTCAGTGTGGTTCCTGTACCTCTGAATCCAACCATTTCAGAGGTTCTATTGAGCGACTGGCCATTGGCTGAAGTGTAGCCACCAAGAACAAGCCCACACTTTGGAGTCAGGCAGATCTGGGCTTGAATTCTGAGCTTGCCATTACTGGTTCTGTGGCCTTGGGAAGGCACTTGACCCCTTTGGGCCTCAATATCACCATTAAAATGGGGATAATATGATTTACCTTCTAGGGTTATTGTATGTAGCAGATTTATACTTTGCAAATAGATGTACCTTGCTTTACTTTTATATTATGGAGCCCACTCTGGTCTGTAGTTTTATGTGTTTATATTACTTACGTTTAATATATAAAAATATATTTATTTGTAACTATTTAAGACCATATCAGTTTATTCTATTGGATTGCAAACTCCACTTCGATGGGGATGATTATGTTCTAATCATTGTTTTACCCCAAAGCTCTCAGAGTGCTAAGCACATTGTAGGGCTAAATAAATGTTGGCTGAATGGAGTTTGTGCTCTTAGACCTAATCCAGTCCTTACAGCAATTGACTTGGGATTGATTAGGATGTGTCTGTAGGCTGGGGCCTATCTCTGTGGTTAAAACAAGTTTTGTCAAATGCCCTTGTCAGATGACCTGTCAGGATGGCTTGTGAGTTATTCATTCTTTCATTCTGCTGTGGCAGATCTATATTTTGTGGGGCTTGATGTTTATACAATTTGGGAGGCCTTCTTTAAAAATACATAAAATTGCAGACAGCATGTAAATACATTGCTAGGGCCCTTCTAGGGCTTTGTGAAAGTGAGGGGCCCGAGAGCATGAGCTTCATTAGGTTCACAGTAAATTACCTCTGCATTTAAAGATGTATGGAACACTCCCTGCAGGCACGAGCAGGAGTTAGGAAGGATGTGGAAATTTCTAAGAGGGAAAGAATTGTGGTAATGGATACAAGTTTTAGTAAAACTGTCATCCCAAGTAGAGTAGAACACAATCCCTGTAATTTTTTTTTCATTCAACAAATATTTATTGAGCACCTACTGTGTGCCAGACACTATGTAGGCATTGGAACATCACTGTGAAAACAGAAGTCCTCGTCCTGTGAAGCTTATGTGTCAAGTGGTCACTTGCCTTGGGACTTCTAGCCTACATGTACCTGCTAGTGGACTTGAAGAGCCACAGTGTTGATCTGAGGCTGTGGCGGTAAAGCCCCAGGCAGTAAAGGCCCCCTTAGGCCTTAGTTTCCCTTTCTAACCCCTCTCCCATTCTCCTTACCAGGCCTGCCCTGGGAGTGAGAGCCACATGGTTAAACTGATGCTGAGAGGACCTTAGCCATCCCAAGCAGTGATGAATGAAATCAGATTGTTACCAGGGGGTGTGGGTATGGTGGCTTGTAACTGCTTGGCTCCTTCCCTGCCCCAACCATATGAACTAGTGATAAAGGAGCCATCATTTCTCCACCAAAGGCTCAGCTTTGGGGCTGATTTCAGCCCCAGTGTGGCAGAGCAAAACTGAGTGAGCAATTTCTTTTGACTCCAGAGCTCATAAGTGAAGGTGTTTCTTATGTCCTGCTTCTTGGGGGGCAGGCAACCCCACAGTCTCAAAGAAGAACAGAAGACTCGGGACCTGGGAACACAAAGTGCGTGCCTCGCTGTTTACACCAGCCGGTGTTCTGCTTGGCCACAGCAGAGCTGTGACTCAGAGCTGGAACTGTGTTCCTGCATCATTGCCAGATTTTGCGTAGGGGTGGGGAGGAAGGAGAATGAATGAGTAGGAGCAAGTGGCTGCTGAATTTGTAACACCTTGGTTCTCTGCCCCAGAACCAAAATTGAGAGAGCCGGCGGGCGGGCTGGGAGCCTCCGCTTCACAGGTGGCTGGGCCCGCCCTCTCTGTCTGCTCTGGACTCTAGTTTTCATGAGGCCAAGGCTGGGAAAGACACAATCCTGAACATGGAGCTCAAGGAGAGAGTGAGTGTGTCTGCCGCGTTTCCCAGCGAGAACGGGAGGGCAGGTTAGTCCTGTACTGATTTCATACGGATTCAGTTTGCTGCGAGGTATTCTGATTCATGAAAGTCAAGTAATGACTGAGAGAAAGGGAGTTTTCAGTGGCTTGGTTGGGAGCGCCTGCAGTTAAAAAAAAAAACAACAAAACCCCAGCCAATCCAATTTATTTATTTATTTATTTATTTATTTTTTTGTGGGGAAGACCAGCCCTGAGCTAACATCTGTTGCCAATCCTCCCCTTTTTGCTGAGGAAGACTGGCCCTGGGCTAACATCCGTGCCCATCTTCCTCCACTCTATATGGGACGCCGCCACGGCAGGGCTGACGAGCAGTGCGTCCGCTGGCGCCCAGGATCCGAACCCGCGAACCCCGGGCTGCCAAGCGCGGACTAAACCGCTGTGCCACCGGGCGGCCTCCCAATTTAATTGGGAATAAATAGGACAAAAGTATCATTAACTACACTTTGCTGATGTCATTCCAAAGGATATTCTGTTGGCAAGTGAGAGGGGAGGATGGCTGTTCTGTCTCATTCCTCTGTGTTCTCAGTTATGTGTGGTGGTGTTACATTTCAGTCCGTGGCTCTGGCAGTAGTCTGAGATGAACCTCAGCGTCTTAAGATGTTATAGCTGAAAGATCCCTGAAACATCACCTGGTCCAGCCTTCTAATTTTGTACTTGAGGAACTTGACTTATTGAAGAGTATTAAACGGAAGCATAAAACTGGGTGTTTTCTGAGGTCGAAAATGTTTCCCGTGAAGTTTGAAATCTTTGGTAGAGTGTGTATCCTTGGCTCAGCGCAGCCTGCTGGGGAGGCGGTTTTTCTTGGGCTGCACTTTCTGAACCACGGGGCTCGACCCAATGAGGGACAGGAGTGTGGCTGAAGGAAGGCGCCTATTGATCTTGAACCACTTTGCCTGGCAGGCGAGTTCTTTAAATAGAAGTTTAAACAGGAGGCTGGGTGTTGTGCCTTAACTCAAACAGAAGAAAATGTGTTCTGGAGCCGCTGTCCTACAGCAGACTAATAACACTGGAGTTTGCAACATGGAAGAAGGCAAAGCAGCTCTGTTAGAGTGGAGTTTTAGAGCTGGCAAAAGAAAAATATAACAGGCACTGAGACTTGAGTGTCTGCTGTGGGCCAGGCGCATTATCAGTACTCTTCATAATAATCTTGCAGGGTTGGAATTGTCTTCTCTTTTTGCGGATAAAGAAACCAACACTCAGGAAGGTCACTAACTCATTCAAGGTCGTGTACCGCCTGTGTGCAGCAGCGCTGGGATTTGAACTCCATTCTCTGTGACTCTGAACAGCCTGGGGTTCATGCTCTGCAGGCCTCATGTGGCCTCTCCAGTAGGAGAGCCTAACCCTCTCATTGGACAGATGAGGAAACCAAGACCCAGAGAGGCTGAGTGTTTGCTTGGGGGCGTGGAATTGGTTGGTAGTAACAAAGCTGGCACCTTGACTCCTAGTACATTGCTTCTCTGCCTACTTCCTTTAAAAAAAAGTTAGGGGAGGGGAGGCTGTCGGGGTTTGATTTCCTAATTCTATCAGGAGTTTGGCTTTAATCTTTTCATGTTTATTGCGGTCCTGTGAAGCCAAAATTAAAACTATTAAAACTTGGTATTAACCAAATAGCAGTCTTAACTTCTGGGACCCCATGTGGGAAATCGGGAAGAAGACGGGTTTGCAGCAGACTCGGGTTTACAGACGGGTTTGTGGGTTACTGGGCCAGAAGAGGTAATTTATGAAATGAGTTGGACACTGAATGGATCTGAAAACATCTGGAGAGCCTAATGAATTAGAGAGCTTTTCAAATCATGCTGGAAGACTTCAGTCTGTTAAATCTAGAGTTTGGAAAGGACAGACTTCCCTTTTTGCAAGATGTGAGAGCTTTAAGTTTGTTCAATTAATTTTGTGGCTCTCATGCATGGCTCTGTCCGTGCCAGGCTCTGCCCCTTTTGGCACCTTTGGGCGAGGAAAGCAGTTACTGACCACCCCTCCGGGTGGTGGGTCTGGGGTTTGGCTGGATTTCAGTATCTCTGCCTGGTTGGGTGTGTGAGTGAGTCAGGTGTGGACAGTGTGGAAGTGCAGAAGGCCCTTCCTCAGTCTGTGCCATGCTCCCCAGGGCTGGTGGAGTCTCCCAGCCTAGGTGTACGATCTTTTATCAGGGCCTGTTGGCCCCTGCCTCCCCAACTCTTTCTGGGGGATCTGTGATATGTTAGGTTGCTAAAATCAGACAATGAGGTGGATTCTGCACAGCCTCTCTCTGAAGGTGACGTGTGTTTGTGCTCAGGTTGCTGAGATAAAGGAGTTCAAGTGCCTGCTCCGTGGACATTACTGTTCTGTGATGCAGGAGATACAAGAGAAACAAGTGAATGACTGCTCCCAGCCCTCCAGGAACTTAGGATCTTACGGAGGTAGGGGTGAGGGGGAGGAGAACAAACACATGAAATAGGCAGAGAGCAGTATGAGAAAGTGTATAATCAGTCACCAAATTGTAGGTTTCACACCAAATACTCTCCCAGTTCACAAAAGGGAGATACAGGTGATGCTTGTATTATCCTCCTGTGTGTTTTTAATCACTCAGTAATTTCCTCTCGGGTGTTTGCATTCCATTCTTTGATTCTCTCGGTTGAGTGTATAAACTCTCCTTTGCAGGAGTGGGGGAAGTTGCAGGGGAGGGCTAATTTCTCCAAATTATACTGTAATACATTTGGGAGCGAGCCAAGGATGGAGCGTTCTTGGCATGTTGGTGTCTCATTCTTCCTTCTGGCTGTAAGAGCAGAAGCCACTGCCTTCTGATGGCTTATGACCCTTTAGGTTCTTGTCTCTTGGTTACCTGAGTCCAGAATTCTGTAGGGTTAGCTAGCCTGTTTGGAGGCACGGCCTCACTTTAAGGTAGGATTCTCCTTAGTAATTTCTCATTCATTCATTCAGCAAGTATAACAATGCCAGACACTTATAGGCTGATGATAGCAGTGAAAAGACAGGCAAGGTACTTGCTCTCCTGGAATACATGTATTAGGGAGACCGACAATAATCAAACATCCCTAAATAAGAAAAATAATAGTTAGAACAATTAAAATAGGGTGACGTGATATGAAGTGACTGGGAGCCTACTCCTATGGGTGACTGGGAGAGACTCTGAGATGGTGATAATTCTGCTGAGGTCTGAATGACAGGGAACCAGTTATGAAAGTATGGGCAAAGAGCTAGTACAAGGGTTGTTAAATAGGAAGGAGCTCGGTGATCAAGGAGCAGAAAGGAGGCCAGTGTGGCTGGGGCAGGATGGGGAAGCAGGAGAGCGGTACAAGAAGAGGACAGAGCTGGGCAGAACCAAATCATCTGTTATCTGGTAAGCCAAAGTAAGGATTTTGAATTTTATTTCATGTGTGATGTGGAGCTGTTGAGGGTTTAAAGGAGTGTGATGTGATCTGTCTTACATTTTAAAAGATCAGTCAGGCTGCCAGTGAGGAGAATGGGTGGTACTAAGCCCAGGATGGGAGCAGGAGGAGCAGTTAGGAGGCTGTTGCAGTATCTTATCGAGAGATGACTAGGTGCTGGCTATAGAGATAGAGAGAAGTGGATGAATTCAGAGTAGAGGCAACAGGACTTGCTAATATACTATGTGTGGAGGTTAAGAGAAAGAAAGGAATGGAGGATGACTCTGAGGTTGTTGGATAGTGATGCTGTTAATAGAAATAGGGAAGCCTGGGGTCAGCCTGGTGGCCCAGTGGTTTAGTTTCTGCAGCCCAGGGTTCGTGGGTTCGGATCCTGGGCGCCAGCTGATGCACTGCTTGTCAGCCATGCTGTGGCGGTGTCCCATATAAAGTACAGGAAGATGGGCACGAATGTTAGCCCAGGGCCAGTCTTCCTCAGCAAAAAAAAAAAAAAAAAGAGGAGGATTGGCAACGGATGTTAGCTCAGGGCTGGTCTTCCTCACAAAAAAGTTAAACAAAAAAAAAAGAAATGGGGAAGCCTGGAGGGAGGAGTGTTGGGTTTGGTGGGAGCAAGGAGGCTCATTCTATTTTTGCCCTGTTAAAATTTAGATGTCT
Organism: Tapirus indicus; assembly: GCA_031878705.1. NCBI lineage: Eukaryota > Metazoa > Chordata > Mammalia > Perissodactyla > Tapiridae > Tapirus > Tapirus indicus. The sequence goes on from CM062924.1 coordinate 12,934,275, forward strand.
GTTAGTCACTGCCCCAGTCAAGGCACAGTCAGGTTTGGCAAACGTTAACTGAGTACTTTTTGTATGCCAGGCATTGTGGGAGGCTCGTTCATATATGTTCCCTCATTTTACCCTCACAATAACCTTTTGGAAGGATATTACTATTATTCCCTATTTGCAAATGGAGGAGCTGAGTCTCAGAGAGGTGAAGTGGCTTGTTCTAGTTTGAGCACAGATCTTCTGACTCCAGGGCCCTGGGCTGACTTCTTGCTCAGGGTGGATATTGAAGGAGGCTGGTGAGTGCTGTGTTGATGGCTTTCACTTGGAGAGAGGATGGGGGACCACATGTTGGCTCATCAAGGCCTGATTCCCATGCTTCTGGAAGAAGGGCATGTTAGAGTAATGCCCATGTGCAGCAAGCTGTTGAAAATCTTGACATTTCCCAAATTGTGCAAGCTCCAAAGACCACTTGAGTAAGATTCTCAGCCCCCTTACTAAGATTCTCATTGTTCTCAGTAGAACAATGAGTGAACAACGGTGACACTTTGCACTAAACGAGCAATTTTATAAAAGTGTTAAGTAAAATAAAACAAAAAGAGTTTAAGAAATGTTTTATTCTGTTCCAGCTCTTGGTTGCTACCTTTTTACTCTGCAGCCCAAGTGGAAACTGAAGATGTGGAGGCAATTTTTTGCGTTCTTGGATTTCAGTTACCAATTTTGGAACCTCACTAGGAGCATTATTAGGTTACCCAGAATCCTTGGTTTTCTTAAGACACTGGGAATTAGAACAAAGATAGTAAGTGCCTTAACAAGCCTGGAGGCAGTGCTGAATGTGGCTTTAGGCCTGCAAGGTGACTCCTCTGCGATATTCTGGGAGCCGCACTGAGGAGCCGGAAGGTCTGGAGTGGCAAATGCTGCCGAGCATACCAATGAGAAGAGCCTTGATAGAGTCCTGCCTGAGGCTTTGAGGCCGGACACTCTCCTTACATTTGAAGCTGTTTCTTCTCTTTATAGCATGGGTTAGATAAGAGCTGCTGCTGACAGAGCAGATCTGTCACACTCTCAGCATACCAATGCCACCCCTATCAGAAAACCTGATTTATCAGGGTGCTCTGACCTCCACTCTTTTTTTTCTTTTTTTTTGAGGAAGACTAGCCCTGAGCTAACATCCGTTGCCAACCTTCCTCTTTTTTGCTGAGGAAGACTGGCCCTGGGCTAACTAACATCCGTGCCCATCTTCCTCTACTTTATATGGGATGCCGCCACACGTGACTTGACAAGCGGTGTGTTGGTCTGCACCTGGGATTCGAACCTGCGAACCCCGGGCCGCCGAAGCGGAGTGCGGGAACTTAACCGCTACACCACCTGGCCAGGCCCTGACCTCCACTCTTCAACACCGTTCACATAACTCCAGAACTTCTCGCCATGCTCCCCAAAATTGCCATGCTAAATAATTGGAACCTTTATGTTTAACCAGCCAGAGTCACTGCTCATGTTATAGTCAAAATCTGTATGAATGGAAAAATAATCTTGCAAAAACATTACAAGAAATGGTAGGACTTGTTTATATTTTGACTTTCCCCGTCTGTGGTTGTAGGTGGGCTTTTCCTTATGTTGAGCTCAAGTCGATCTCCAGTTCTTCCTGGTCCTCACTATGTTCTCTCATCAAGTCTCTTGGGTTTGCTGTCAGACGACTTTAGGGCCTAACCCAAGTCCTTCCTGGCCCAGAGCTTGTGAAGATGTGCTTATTTTCAAGGATGATTACCCATGGCCTGCCTTCATGGGGATCATCCTTCCCTGCCACCTTCTATCCACGGACTCTGGTCTTCTCCTAGCTGAGGTTGGCTGCTGATCAACTTGGAGGGGCTGCTCCTTGGAGGTAGAGTGGGGCCTGAGAATAAAGGCTAGGTTGTGTTTTACCTTGTTTGCCAAGTTACTTTCTCAGTAGCCTGAAGAGAAACAGAAGCCCTTGTATGGAAGAGAGAGAGTTTCTATGCTCATTGAAATCAGCCACCTGGCTCCCAGCCGGGCCATCTCCATCACTACCAAGGAGCAAGGTGGCAATTCAGGTTTAAGAACAGGTATTTCAGGGGATTTGTCTGTGCCTGCTAAATGCGTCTTCAGACAGGGTGATAGGACATGAGATTCTTCATGGGTTTGAGAAAATCAGGAAATGGAGCAGGCTGGGGGCTTTTGAGCTGAGGGGTCAGGACAGCAGGTGAAGTCAAAGGACTTTGCAGTCTTCAAATGGGTGTGGGGATCCAGTGTTTAATAGGCAGTCTTCGTTTGGAGGATGAGCCTGGAGTCGTGGAAGGAGATTAGAAAGGGGGCGGTGTGCAAGAACACAGGAGTTGGCTGTTGTGGGGAAGTCATCTGCCCTTTCTGCGCCGCACTTTCCTCACCTGTGGCCTGGTGTGACGAAACACAGCGTGCCCTGTTGGATATTTGGGAAGATTGAATGCAATAGCCCAAGGACCTAACTGTTCTTCCTTTGCTCAAAAAGCGCTGACCCAGAAGCTCTGCCACAAGCAAGCTGGGCGAGTTTGATCAGAAATGATCAAATTTTAAGACCTCAGGAGGCATTACGCTGGTTCATCTCTTTTCTCAATGTATGAGTCTTTTTTTTTTTTTTAAGTTAGTGTTCCAGTAACATCCCATAACCTGGATCCTCAGTTTCCTTACGTGTAACATGGGGATAAAAATATCTGCCCTGCCTGCCTCACTGAGTACTTGGGAGGGTCAAATACAATGATGAATGTGACCACACTTAAAGCTTTGTGTAAATGCAGGAAATGGTGGTGATGATGCTGTGGTTGATAACTTTTTCGGCAAAAAGGACAGCATCCATATTAGGGAAGAAAGGTTGGGGAGCTGCCTCTAGGTCTGATCAAACGACAGCTGTATTTTTTGCCCCTTTTAAAAACTATCCTCCTTCTAATGTTAGAATGTAAAATGCATCTTAGTGCCCATACCTTCCAGCTCAGGATTCATTTACCCAAGACTCTGGGCTTATTTAAACTGGTACAATTTGGGTGTGGGGAGCCCAGGAGTTGCTATTAAGATTGTGCAGCATATAAGAAGTGGTCGCTGGATGCTGCTCCAGGCATATAGAAGATTCGCTCTTTGCCTGCATTTACCGGCGATCCACCAAGCCGACCTTGTGATAAGACCCAAGGCTGTTTGGGGGCTACTGAGTGCCACACAGATGATGTCATTCAGAACTTTGGCCCTGGGCCCAAGGGGAAAGAGAGAGAGAGGAAGGAGGGAGGAAGAGGGAGTAACAGTGGATGGTGCTGTTTTTCTGATGCCTTGTCTCTAGGGATTTCTGATCATGGCCAGGAAGCCCAGCCCCACAGACTTCTAAGGGAAGGGGACAGCAGGTTATCATGCAAAGAGCATTGAATTTAGAAGACCTGGATTCATGTCCAGTCATTTCTTATTGATGAAGTTGTCTCCAACAAGTCACTTAACCTCTCTCAGCTATTTCCTCATTCATAAAATGGGGATCAATGGTGTAAATAGCTAAGATGTGTAAGAAAAGGCCTTGTAGATTGTAGAGCCCTTGAGAGGTAATAGTGGATAGTGGTGGTGTTGAAACACCACTATCTTGTTTCCACCACTTTCTTGTTATTCTCATTATGAGCAGGGCATTTTTTCCCCTCCAGGTGGAAATGAGGCAGGCTTGGATTAGAGTTTGTGTTTTCAAATTCTCTAGTGAATGGAGATGAGTCTCTAAAAGAGCTGGGTGCAAATAAAGCCTAACCCTTGAACATGGCGCAAGGATTTCTGCAACAGGTGTTAAGGGAGCCTACTTCTCATCCTTATCTAGATGCTCATGCCTTAACTCTGCTGTTTTGGGACAATCAGGCTGCTGCCTGGCAGATGAAGTCATAGGATTCCAAGGGCTTGCTTGGAACCAGGAGCTAGGAATTCAGAGGCTGGCAGTGGTTGGGAGGGGTGAGAGGGTGCTGGCAGTGGCGCACAGTTGCAGGGCCAGGGAGCAGCCTGGCCTGATGGCTCTGCCTGCTTCACATTTGGCTTATTAGGATTCAGGCTGCTGTAACCTCAGCTCCGGCTTACTCCAGATGCCAGAACGCAGGACTCTCTGACCAGGCCCCAGGGCAGAGTAAGAGAAACTTTGTAGGCCTAGAGCTTTTTTTTTTTAACCTTTGTGCTATGCTCATTTACACCTGTTAATCTCCAGGGTGGGTCAATTTGGAGATGAGGCTAATATCTTAACACTACCAAACAGAGATGATATATTGACTCAGAAAGTGAAAGCATTTTAACCGTCTGTATTAGAAGCTTTAAAAATGACCATGCCTTTTGATTAAGTAATTTTATCTCTGGGACTTTAACCCAAGGAAATAATTTGAATTACAGAAAAAGCCTGTACTCAAAGATGTATTGAGTATAATAGTCAGGGAGGGCACCTAAAATGTCCAGCATTAGAAGACTGTGAAAGTTCCTAGAATGTAAACACCGTGGGTAAGGACTCTTGTTCACTCTGTGTCTTCAGCCAGGAAACACACACTAAAGCAGTGCCTGGCACACAGATGACCAGCAAATATTTTTTGAAGGGTTATAAGAAAAAAAATTTACATCCGTATGATAAGACTATTATTCACTTATTTCAAATGAAGACATCTTAATGACATAAGAAATTTTCTATGTTAATAGGATATGAAAAAAGCAGGATACAGATTTCTAAATACAGTAAAATCACCATTTTTTAAGAGAAGGAAAAAGGCTAAGAAGGAGAGGATACCCAGGTATAGTTCTAGATGGTGAGATCATGGGTGGCTTTTTTTCTTTCTATATTTTCTAAAATGATTATGATTTTGTGATTGGGAAAAACATTTTACAATAAATCATATTCTTTTAAGAAGAAGGAGGTTAGGTTAGTTTATTCATGGAGCAAACCAGCAGCCCCTAGAGGCAGCTCCTCCTTCCTTTCAAAGAACCAGGCAGCCTTTGTGAAGACACAAAACACCTACACACTTTGGTTGTGTCTGTCAGTTTGGCATGGAAGCTGATCCCTCCTAACTTCAAAAGGGTGATAGAGACTCCACAGTGTTGAAATTGTGCAGGTTCATGTTGCAGAGACATGCCCATAACATTTATATCCCATCACTGAGGTGAAGACATTTTGTAGTAGGGAGAAGAATTTTAAGAAGATAGAGTTTTCTGGGTGGGTGGTTAATTCTTAGAATTCTTTCCCTGGTTCATGGTTTTTGGAAGCTGTTGAAAGTGCTGTCTGCTTTCCTTCATTCTTGTTTTAGCTCGTGCCATCTTAAAGTCACTTTTTGCTGAGCAGCTCAGTTTGTTGGAGTAAGTATTTGATGGAATGCTCCTCTAAGATGCAGTGTTCTCATGGGGCCGGGACTTCCCTAGAATCAAATTCCCTGCATCTTAGGTGGGCTTTGGCACCTGAACTGGAAGTTCTTGGTTTTTAAATGCAGCTGGGTTCTGATAGATAAAGTGCCTCTTGGAGGAAAGGCCCACTGTCTCACCCAGGGAGGAATCTGTGATGATCAGGGGTCCTCAGAGCTTACTGACCTGTTTGTTGTGTCTGTAATGCTTTCCATTCTCATGTCTTCTCCTTCATTATCTCTTTCTTTCTCTTTAGCCATAACCAGCAGACCACAGCGTTCAGGCATCCTGTGAGTGGGCAGTTTTCTCCAGAAAACAGCGAATTTATTCTTCAAGAAGAGTAAGTACTTTTATAAATTTTCCTTTTCCAGGCAGAGTTTGGAAGCTTTAAGGAATTTGCTCAAAACAAAGCTTGTTGGACTATTTTCTCTCTCATATAGAGGGGCTTGGAGTGAGTTGGTTGATTCAAGGTGAAATGCAAGAATTTTGTTTTTCCATCTCTGTACCTCTCTCAGTGGGAAGATGTGAACGTAGGGAGAAGATACGGGGATGTGCTGTGATTGGTATTGTCAGAGCGTCGTAGAAGCTCTCTTTCCCCTGAATGAATCCTTTCCCCTCAAGCATCATCTAACACATTAGCTGTGCTCTGAGAGGACCCACTCATCTGATATGAAAGTACCTTAAATATAGCCTCAGACTGAGCTGAACCAGCTTCCCAAGGAAGCATCAAATAAGAGTCCAAAGCCAGGGCTTAGAAGAGAGGAGGGCTGGTGACACCCATTGTCCCTGAACACCTTGAGTTCCTTCTGCTTGCTTTCCTTTCTTGCTCCTGCATTCCATTTCAGCAGGGCCTTTCGGAGGCAGGTTCTGCCACCCAGTGCTCGTCTCCTTGAAAATGCACATACTGCCCCAGCAGGATGTGTTCTTCTCCCAGCAATGAAGGCAGAGAAACATGTGCATGTGGCTCTCTTCCCTTTCTGCTCATCTGAAACAGTTCTGTTTGAAGAAAACAATTCTGCTTGAGAAACTAATAGAGATGTTGACTTTAAGGTTTTTTTCCTTCAAATCATTTTTCTTCTGTTCAATCACTTAGACCGACTATCATCTTAAAATAAATTATCAGTATTTATATATTTTTTATAGCATTTCCTTCCCTCAGTACTTACACCTTTGAACTATTATGGAAAATTTCAAACATATGAAAGTAGAGATACAGTGATAAATCCAATGTATTCACTGCCCATCTTCAACAGTTTCTAAAACATGGCTGATTTTATTTCATCTATACTTTCCCCCTCAGCCCCTGGATTATTTTGAAGTAAATTCTAAACATTTCATCTCTATAGTATTTTCAGCTTAGAATCATTATCCTACAGAATTTTCAAAAACTAGAAATCTATAATTATGATAATACTGACATTCCTTGCATGTTTACTCTCTGCTGGGGATTTTACATGGATATCTCATTTAATACAATAATCCTGAGATGTAGACCATCCCCATTTTAGAGATGAAGACACTGAGACTCAAAGAAGTAAAGTCATTCGCTCAAAGTTGCATGGTTAGAAGTAGAAAAGTCAGGATATCATCCCAGCTTGATCTCTTTAGTCAGGTCTAACCCTTGTCCTAGTCAGAGGCTGCTTGCTAAATTATTTTGATGCTGGTGGCCCATCAGACGTGACAGCCAGACTCTGGGGTTGGGGGTCTGACTTTGAAAGCATTTATATCATTAGAGAGAGTGGGTGGAAGGTAAAGATTGTCTTGTCTCCTACATCGAGAAAGAACTGTTGTGTAAAGACAGAGCCAGAATGTGGATTCTTTGAATTCCAGCTTGGGGTGAGTTTGTTTATAGAATCCTGAAGGTCAGAAGTACTTGGGAGGTCATTCGGTTCAGCCCCCTTCCTTAGGCATCCTAGAGACACGGGTGCCTGTCATTAAAGGTCTGCATGGAGGACCCATCAGAACACTTTGCTTGGAAAGTACCAACTTTAATAAGAGCTTCTAGAGAAATCCAGACTTTCCATCACTAAACACCTCTGCACACACCTCATTTTCCTCATTGTTAACAGAAGACTTTGTCCCGTGGCCACTTCTGAGAAGGTAGTCTCTATTATCCTACGAACCTATCTCTGTAGTTAATCTCAATTCCATCCAGTTTCCAAGGAGAAGATATTCCTTCTTTTCAAGGGTCACTTTTTCCGTCTAGATCCCATTTCCTGGATGTCATAAGACAGGCTTGCTTGTCTCTCAGGTGGTGGGTCCAACTGTATGGGCAGACATTCCTTGAAGTGGGCAGAATGTGCTTTAGGCGTTGAGAGGAAGGAAGGATTCCTAGGAACTGATGTTGTGATTCCTGCACTTATTAACTGAATACTTAGTAAGTGCCTACACTGTGTCAGGGGCTGTGCCAGACTCTGCATTTCTGGCAGCAAGTGAGACAAGTGTGGTCCTATCTGTGAAGAGCTTACAGTTCAGTAGGGAAGATAGATAATTAAACAAGAGATCACAAATGTGATAAATGTTCTTGGTGGAGGGAATATAGGGTTCAATGGGAGTTGATGAAAGAGGGTTCTAACCTGGCTTAGGGATCGTGGAAGGCCTCTCCATCCTGGGAAGCGATGTTGTTTAAATTGAGACCTGTCCAGTCAAGCTGAACAACCTGGGCAAAGACCTGGAGGGGAAAGAGGGCAGAGCCTGGAGGATCTAAACCTGTTAAGTTAGAGTGAAAAATGAAGAGCCCCGGATGGAGTCTGCAGATACTCGGGTGGTAGAATTGACAGGACTTGGCGATTGATTAGCTGTGATGGGGATGAAAGAGAGGAAAGACTTTCTTGAAGTGTTTGGCCCTAAACTGGAGGAAGGGGGAGGATTTAGATAAGTGAAGATAAGTGTGCAGGTGTGTGAGGGTTGTTCACAGCTGAGGGAAGTGTGACCATCCTTGGTGGGGTCAGAGGTCAAGAAGACTGACTTGTAGTGGAGGTTTGCGAAGGTAAGTGTAGAGATAAGGCTAGAGAGGGAGATTGCAGCCAGTTATCTAAATTGCTTCCTTCTGAAATAAACCCAGATTTGCCTCCTGGAGGAACTCTGGAGGGTGAGTGAGGCATGATTTCCTCTCACAGAAACCATTTTTTTTAAATGTGCCAGCGAATAAGATTCCTGTTTTGTTCCCTTAAAGGAGCTTAATTTTCTTGTGTGGTGAGGAAAAAAGACAGAGATGACCATTTGTGTCCTTTGCACATCAGCTCTCAGATTAACGTGTTCAGTGGAAAAAGGAAAACTGGCTTCTTTTCCTTCTACAAAGAGGGCCTGTTAAGGCTACATTGACTCCTCTTGCCAGAGCCTCCTCCCTGGTTGCTTGCAGTGAATTCTTCTAGAACAGTGGTTCACAAAGTGTGGTCTCTGAACTAGCATCACCTGAGAACTTGTTAGAGATGCAAATTCTCGAACACCACGCCAGACCTACTGCATCAGACTCTGGAGGTAGGACCTGTAATCTACCTACAGGTGATTCTGATTCAGGTAAAGTTTGAGAACCACTGATTTAGACCACTTGCTATTCCCATCCCTCCTAAATTACCAGATTCTTCCTGCATCCTTAAGTCTTCTCCAGATACCCTGCTGCAGTGACAATCTTAGATGGATTTTAGTCAAATATTCTTGGGTTCCTTCTCCTGTGTGTGTGGGGGGAAAGAGTCTCCATGCTGACTTCCTTAGAGCATTACATCTCCTCCACTGTTGGCATTTGGGGCTCACCTGAGCTGCTTGGTGTAACAGGTGCATGCCCACCAAAAGATGGTGTCCTATCTTACAGATTAGAAGCATGGTGAAGAGAAATAATGTGAAAGCTATGACCTGGTGGATCCAGAGAACACGAGCTCTGCCAATTCTAGTTTCTGTGTTACTAAAAACAGAATCAGCAAGAATAGGCTAGGGTCTGCAGTGGTAACAACAACAACAAACAAAATCTCCGTGACTTAAAGCAGTTAAGTTTCCTTCTCATTTTTGCTTCTCACTTTTGTCTGTCACAGGTCACCTGAGGGGTTCTGCTCTGTCCTTTACTGAGGGAGACTCCATTTCTGTGCTTCCGTCATTGCCAAAGGCAAGAAAAAGGGAACTTGGGGAATTGTGCACTGGCTCTTTCACTCACATTTTTATTGGCTAAAGCAAGTCACATGACCACTCCTAACTTCAAGAGGGCAGGGAATTGCGTTTCTACCATGCACCTGGGAAGAGAATCAGAAATATTTTTTGGTCAGCACTTAATAACTTACAGTCCAGGTTTATTAAGGGAAACGGGACCTTTTGAGTCTGTCACTTCATTTGCTGCATGTCTTGAGTGTTTGCTTTCTCATTTCACCTTTTATATTATGATACCTAGTTCTTTGTCAGAACCCCCAAGGCAAGTGGGTATCCATCAATGGATCCTGCAGCCTTGTCCCCCATGGGACCCCCGTGCACACCTAAGCCAGCAGGCGTGTGGAAGTCCCTCTTAGAAGAGCCCATATAAGCTCAGGCTGCATTAATAAAAGTGTAATGTGTAGAGAAAGGGGGAGAATAGTTCTCGTATACCATGGGGTTTGTGGACTACTGCATTCATTCATACCAAGTTTATGGAGCACCAAGGACATGTCAAGCCCCAAACACTGTGATCTGGGTACTGAATTTCAAGAAGGGTGATGAACAGTTGAGATTCCCCTGAGGAGGGAGACCATTATGTTGAGGGGTCTGGAAACCCTGTCTTGTGACCTACAGTGTTTAGTCTGCAGGAGAGAAGATGAAGGAGGATGTACTGTAAGTCTTCAAGAAGGGCTGGCAGGTGCAAGTGGGGTACATTTATTGTGTGGCTGCCTGAGGCAGGCATCAGAGCAATGAGTAAAAGTTATAGGTAGGCAAAGTTCAGCTTAGTCCATTATTTTCTAGGAAAGAGGTTTTCCAGCATCCCTTGTTTCAGGGTCTAGAATTTCATCTTTAACATTAAATGAAGTAAAATACCTCCTAGAATAAGAGCTGGCTTTTTCCATTAATAATAATATTGTTATTATTTTTATAGCTAACACTTAGAGCCCTTACTATTTATTACAGGTACTTTTCTAAGTGCTTTACATGTAGTAATTTAATTTCCATAACAGTCCTATAAGAAAGATACCATTATTATCGTGGATACTGAGGCACAGAGAGGTTAAGAGTCTTGCCAAAAGTCACGCAGCTAGTAAGTGGCAGAGTTAGGATTTGAATCCAGATAGTCTGACCCCAGATGCTGTGCCTCTAACCTCTACACGTACTGCCTCTCATTTCAGTGGTCTTCAAGAGACAATCCCCTTCCTTGGCTGTACTCAGGCATTAATGTGCCAACTAAGCAGGCTATTGCTACTTAGAGAATTTAATTGTAATTGTATTTGCAGTAATGAAATTTGATCTAATAACCTCACACTTGCTTGAAAGATGCCAAGCCTCCTTGGTAGTCGTTTCTCCAGAAAATGTTCTCAAGCCTTTTTACAGGGCCTCATTTCCAGTGATGGGATCATTTGGGCTCCTCTTCTTAAGCTCTTGCCTGATTCTCAGTGATTTTCTTGAATTGGGAGCTGTGGCTTGCCCTTTGTGGCTTAAAGGGCCACACACAGGGGCCCTCCTGAAGGGTCAGTCATGGCACAGGAACTTCCAGGCTGTGGTTTTGGTGGTTGGTGCTGTGCACAGGAGCATTTTCTCCTCAGTGCTGGGCTGCCCAGGAAGCCGCTGACAGACGCCTCTGCAGCTCCGGGAAGAGGAGAGGAGCATTCCGGAGCCGTGACGCTGGCAGCTGACTGACAGCAGGCTGTGTACACTTATCCCCAGGCTCTGTCAAGCATTTGATGTTGAGGTGGGGCCTAGTTGAGAGAGAGTGTACGCTCTGGAAGTTCAGAAGCCTGCTGCCAGGCACCTGAGATCGCCTCGGAGTTTCCTACCTGGGAGAGGACCCTTGCCTGGCCTGCCTTTCCCGGCATCCTAGGGAGTTTAGCTTGTTCCTTCCGTTGGGTTCTGAGCAGCTCTCGGTTTTCTGATTGGATTGTTTGGGAAAGAACAAGTTGGAATTGCCTGGAATGTCATGAGTGGTGTTTGGAGGATACCACTTAAAAAGATATCTTGCTAAAGGTAAGAATTACCTTCCCAACCTTTGACCTCTTTGGGGGTTCATTTTGCAGGTTGCAGGGCAAGACTCTCCAAGGCATGTGCTGATTATGGGCCTGGGGGTGGGCCCTCTCCTGCTGCTAGGAGATGGCTGTCTCCCATCCCTCCTGCAGTTATGGGTTGGTAAAGCCTGGGTGAGGTTGAGAGCACAGGATGGGGTGGGGGTGCACTACAACTCTGAGCTCAGAGAAGGAGTCTGTCCTGTTGCTCATCTGCTGAGCCCCAGGCTGTGAGGCTGACGTGTTGCTATCTGCGGCTGATACAGCCAGACTGGCAGTCTTGGGCTAGCTTTGCCTGTTGCGTTTGGTTGCCATGGCAGCAGAAAAAATGAGGAAAAATGGAAACACCTGGCAAGCAGATGCAGAAACTTGGCTGTTCAGTTTTCCTTGCTGGTCTAGGAGGCAGCGTTTGTGACAGTTACAGGTAGGGGACGAGGTGGTGATGGTGTCCTCAATTCATTCAGACACCTGGGTATTGGCTTGGCTTTGATGTTGGTGTTTGGAAGGGCGCTGGCACTGATGTAGTCATTGCCACACAGCACCGTCCCCGGCTCTGGCTGTGCTGGTGAACACGCTGAAGTGGTGGCTTTGCTGTGTGTGGAAGGGAAGCTGCTGCTTGCACACAGTCAGTTTGTTTCTCCTGTGCCTTCCCTTCTTGTCCTCTTCTTTTCCCTCCCCCTAGTTATTAGAAAAGGCTCTTTTCTGAAGAGAGAAGTGGCTGCCTGGTAGGCCAGGAGGAGCAGATAAGCTGGCAGAGGGCTTGCCAAAGGCTCAGGTTAGAATTCTAGCGTCTCTGAAACAGCGCAGCAGAGGCGGGAGGGAGAGTGCAGGTCGAGGTCTGGTTCTCCCCGGCACAGAGAGAGACATGGAGCTTGGACAGCAGAAGAGACTGGCCCGGGGTCTTACCGCAGAGCAGGACTCAGGCTGAGTGCAGGGCAGGGGAGGGGAGCCCACGAGGCTCACTGGGTTATTTTCATGCCGGGTGAGGGGTGGAGTTTGGGCTGGTTTCCAGCTCCTGAGATGGGGTGTGGTGAGGGATTGGAGCCTGTGTTCGCAGAGGAGTCGGAGGGGAAGGAGAAGGAGAAGGAGCACAGAAAGCCATAGCTGAGTAATGAGGCCACAGTTGCTGAATGAAAACCCGTGTCAGACAGCCTCCCCCAGGGTGTTGGGAGTGAAGAGCGAGCGTTGGCGGTCTGTCTGTGTGTCTCTTTCTCTGGGAAGAGGGGGTGTGGAGGTGTCTGCCTGTTTGGGACAAGAACTTTCTTTTATTCCTGCTTTTCATTGTGCATTGCTTTTCCCAAACCCCTCAGGTGGTGGGTGTGAACGCCTTTAACAATTTGCTGGTTGTTTGTAAGTGTGTCTCTTCTTATGCACACCTCTGGACATAGCAATAATTTTAGCTGAGTTCTCTGTGTAGACTCCTTAAGGGCAGAGCATGAATTTGGGGGCCTCTTTTTCCAGGAACTAATGGGATCCAGGTGTCGTCTAGTGAGGTTTTCTCAATGAGAGATTCCTGATTCCCCATAGCTTTCTAACCTCCCACCATAGCCTTGAAGACTCTTGACATTATCGTTCTCCTGGGGAAAGAATGGGAGCCCAGTCCCCCAGCCACAGGGTTACGACACTTGAAAGAAGCTCCAGATGAGGTGTTTATAGGAAATGATTGTTGTTTAGAAGTTAGTCATTTGGTACCTTGAACTTTCTGGAGAGAAATGCCTTGGAAATAAAAGTAAAGTGTATCTGAGATTTAAATTCTGGAGTCTCCATTGGTAATAGTCTCAAATGGTGCTTTTTGTTTAGTGCAGTGCTTCATGGTTTTCAAAGCGTCATTTCAATCCACACAACCACCTTGTGAGATGAGAGTAGTTTTTACCCCATTTTGCAAAAATGGAAACTGAGGCCCAGAGATGTGATGTGACTTGTGGAAGAGTCAGTAAGCTTCAGAGCTTTGTTGAGACCCAGTTATTCTGGGTTTGCGGTCTTTACACCACCCCAGGATCCTCTTGGTTTGGGGGTTGGTCTTGGGGCTAATTTCTCAGACCTTGGGACTTGTCATGGGATGGTGTCTCTGTGGCAAAGTCTGGGTTTTGGAGTCCAGCTTGTGTCTTGGGCAAGTCATTAATCTCTCTGAGCCTCAGTTTCCTCATCTATAAAATGGAGATGGTAAAACTGGCTTTGCAGGGTTAAGTGAGATGATAATGCAGGCCGTAGTGCCTGGCACACAGTAGGTGCTGGACAAGTACAGCCCAGTCCCCCTGCTTGCCTGGCCTTGTGTACCTGTCCCTAAGGGTTGGTGATACTTAGGTGGTGACTTACCTATTGTGACAGCGATAGGGTAGGGAAGGGTCTTGCTGTGATCCCACTTCTCTCTACTCCAGTTCATGATGTTGATTAAGAGGCAGCTGAGGATCCCATTACCCAAACTTGCCTAACTTCAGACCCAACAGAAAAAAATGGCTTCTGAACCTCCCTTTCTTACGACATCTGTCAGTGTCATATGCATTTGCTCCTGGATATGTCCGAAGCAGAAGCAGCTCCTTTTAAAAATGGGGAAAGTGAGAAAAAGTGACTTCCTGCCCAGGCTCACCTGACACATCCTTGAGGAAGTTCAGAGTAGAATGAATTCACTTTCCTACTGGGCTTCTCCAGACTGATCTTTGCCTGGTCCTAACTTCTTTTGTTCATTTCAGATGGGAAGCAATTGAGTTAAAACTCTAGCTCGCTGTTTTGAATTCAGCCCACACCCCTCCAGCAAAATGATCAGCATTCATGTAGCCCAAGTCAAGGAAAGAGAAGTCTTTGTTCAAATCATCCCACTGTACTTTGGGAATCCAGATAGCACAGAAACCTGGCAAACAGGCTTTTAAGTTAATAGATTTTCTTTAATGACACCAAGAGTCTGCCTTCCTCTAGCCTGTGCAGGTTTTTGGTCTCCTCTCCCGGGATCTGTGTGACTCATGTGCCTGAGGCTGTGCTGTAGGGAACTATCACAGCTGCTCAGCTCAGGGGCACAGGCTCTTCTCTGGGGGAGGGGGACGATTCTTGGGTGAAACTTGTCAGGAGTATATCTTGGTCTGAGGAGTTGAGGACAAATCAGTGTCAACCCCTCCAAGCTCTTAAGTGGGGACGCGCCTGTAAGATGTAACTGGCTGAAGCAAATGTTCCAGAATGTGCACATCCAAGTGAGTGATGATCCCTTCATTGTTGTCTCTTCAGGAGGCTACACACATGCACCATTGATGTTCCCATTGCTCAAAATGTTGTGGTAAACAACCTCTAGAAGTTTCCATCAAAGCCAGCTCTTCAGCCAAGTGAGAAAATTGTTTTGGAGACTTTTTTTTTATATCTTCATTTTTGGATACCAAATGGTGTCCTAAGCATGACCACCATTTTTTTTTTATTAGTTGTGATTCTGGATAATTTCTAGTTATTCCAAAAGTCATATTCACCCATGGAGGACCTATGAGATCATTACCCATATTGAGGAGATTCAGAGGAACATCCTCTAAAGACTGCTCTTGTTACTTGGCTGAGTGGGTAGCTGTGTGTGCCTTGTTCTTTTAAAGAACGCAGTCAGGGACTGCCAGGTAATGGTTGAGTTGGGAGATGTCCTTGCCTGTGGGGAGCCCCGGTGAAGACATGCTTCTGTTTATAGAGACAACAGAGTTGGTTTGGACTTGAATCATATCTCCTGATAAGCCAGCTTTCTCTGGGTGTGGCTTAGCAGAGGTCTCTGTGGTCATGAAGAATGAAGTTGTCTTCCCGTGTTTCTTCCTCCTCCTCCCCTCCCCACCTCTACCACCATCTCTCCCTGATGTGCAGTTTTGGGGCCACAACCAGTCCTCTGGCTGAAATCTGTTCACAGCTGGCTCCCTAGGTGGTGCTCGTACCCTCTTTCCTCACCCACCCAAGGCTATCTTTCTTCCCATACTGTTGGCCAGAGGAGCTCCCTGGCCAGCCAGCATCCTAGAAGCTAGTGTGGGGAGGGGACGTGAGGTTAGAATGCAGGGAGATGGTTAAAGTTAGAGCTCAAGATTGTAAGGTGCAGAAATGGTGAAAGTGGCCATCTGTCCTGGATTTTCTGGGCCAGTCACAAATCCAGTTAGTCTTTGTCCCACAGAGGAGAAACAGCATATCAAATTGCTGGGATGTGATGCAGTCATTTAAAATCACGTGGATGAGTTTAAAATAATGGAGAAAATGTTTAAATTACAGTAAGTTGTTTAAAATCAAGATGCAAAATCACAAACACAGTATGATCACAATTATATAAAAACAAGAAAGCACCTCCCCCTGCCCAGGAAAGAGTCAGGCATATAAAAAAGAAGGGAAGTAAATACACCATGTGTTAAAAATGATTTTCCTTTGGGTAGCAGGACTATGGGTGATTTTTTTCTTTCCTTTCAGCTTTTTTCTTATATTTCTCAAATATTCTATAATAAGCTTCTATCAGTATCTTAAATGGGAGTGAATTAAACGTGATAAAATCCCAAACAAACCTTTTTTATTTTTGGACTTTGTGTCCTAACTTTCAGCTCAGAGATACAGCTGCCGTAACTGAGGTGACCTGAGAACTCTTCTTCCTCGTCTCAATGTCTGGTAATCTGAAAAGTCAGACTCAAGACCAGGTTCCAGGGAGTCCTTTTGGACATAGTTCTGCCTGGAGGAGGCAGGGCCTGGACAAAGCAGCCTCTCAGAGCCCCTTCCCACCCCCGGTCGGCGATTCTCTGTCTGCTGCACACAGCCTCTGCCAGCAGTGAGCGGGCTGGCGACATTCTCTGTGTGGGGAGCATAACAAAAGTCTGGCTGGGATGGAGGCCGGGGGTGGGGAATCTGGAGTGAGTGCCTGAGCTGATAAGGAGCCAGTGATCTTTCTGCCTGGTGGGACTTGCACCTCCAGCTGCCAGGCATCCAGCAGGGCCCAGCCCCTTGGAAAGCCGGTGCCCGCTGTAGAGGTCCTGCTGCTGGCACAGCTCAGAAATCACGGTGGTCACGGCTGCTTCTACGAAGAACTTCCCTAATGGTGCCAGGGCACCGGAGCTCTGTCTTGGGCACGGGAAGGATCGTTTATCCTTTGAATGGCCATGGTTTTTTAAGGGAGCAGCATATCTCCAAGGTGGAAGTTAGGATTTTTCCCTCATAGCACCTTTGTAAAAGTGAGCCTGGCAGACGGACATCAAGAGTGCTTCTTCCTCAGCTGTGTCTTGCCTGGATCCTCCATTTCCATCTCTGTTTACTGCCTCAGTTTACTGCAGCTGCCTGGATCCTGTTGCCCAGCAGAGCAGTGGACAAAACCCTGCTACAGAACGCTGGGACTTACAATTTGAGAAAGGCTTACTGATCCTGGAGTTAGCAGGATCTGGGAATCAGGCATCGAACTGTTCAAGGATAGGCGTTGAATTTGCGTGGAGGAGGCATTTGCCGCTGCCGCCGCTTTGAAAAATTTGGGCAAATGCTGGGGCTCTGTGGAGGCAGGTGAGAAGGGCTCTCTGCAGTGTCTCCTGAGTGCCATACTGAAATGTTCCCAGAATGCCAGCCCTCCGAGGGCAGGTGGAGCTTCTTGGTGGGAAGCCCGATGTCGCTGGATGCTGATGGGGATGCACCGAGGGGATCCTCATTGGGGACCCAGGCAGCCTCTAGTTCTTCGTGCTCTCCAGGCATGGCACAAGGGGTTAATATCTCTGATGGCTCTATTTTGGGGCAAATGGAGTGTTCCTAGAATAGGACTCTTTGTTAGTCTATTTTGGGAGGCAAGCCCCACTGGCATTTATGTAAGCGATTCTCTGTGTGTATCTGGGGGTGTGGATGTGTGCGCGAGTGATTTCTTGTTACTAATTATAAACAGCTTCCTTTGGGAGCCAGGGAAATGGAGGCGTGTGTGTGTATGTGTGTAAGGAGTATGGATTGCTCTTGCTCTGAAGAGTGGTGACTGTACCCATCTGGCTGGGCAGTTACCACAGACACTTGAGTAAGAGAATAAATGTGGGGACCTTAGGACAGTAGGCAGGAATGACTGCCTTGGCCTCTTTGTGGGGTGTCAGGCTGTGGAGATGTGTCCATCTGTCTTCCTCTTGATTCCCTGAAGCACATGGGTAGGCTGGACGTTGTGGCCCTCTGGCTGCAGTCTGGAGTCATGTGGTCTCCAAAAGATTGGTCCTGGGTTGTCTAACCATCAACTAGTTCTAACCTGGAATAAATCTCAGATTCTATACTTCCCACTGCAGTCTGGCACTTATTCACCAGATTCCCTTATGTCTCCCCACAGGCCAAATCCACATATGTCGAAGCAAGAGAGAAACCAAAGACCGTCCAGCATGGTCAGTGAAACGTCCACGGCTGGGACCACTTCCACTGTGGAGGCCAAGCCTGGCCCCAAGGTGAGTTCCTGGCTACTTGTTCCTTCCTTCATCTCTCTTATATTTTGCCAAACTCCTTCGTAACCAGAAGCCCATTTGACCTTCACCATAGTTTTGTGAGGGAGACATGTGAGAAGTATTCTCCCCAAGTGACAGATCAGAAAATTGAGGCCAGTGCGATTGCTGACAGAACCAGGACTGACATCGAAGTCCTTGGATGCATTCTTCATTTTCCTGACGTGTCTTGGGAGGGCCACACCTCTGTTCACACATGTGTTGGAGACCGCCTGGTGAGATTCATGACAGATGGGCCCAAGGAAGGATGCCCTTGAGAAGGGACCAGAAGTTTCTGTGCCCAAGATATGGGAGCACTGACTGAGGAACAGGGAAAAGAACCAGACTGCAGAGAAGGGGAGAGTGCTGAGAACTGAACCCAGATAGGAGGGATAGAAATCTGGAAATTAGCAAAATCTGTGACCAAGAAGTAGCTTTGCTCCAGAAAGCCATGATACATGTTAGGGCCAACAGCTGCTGGTGAGAGTTGACTGAAAAAAGTTTTTTCTTTGTGACCTAGATGGGAAGCTTGCTAGGTCTTGGGTTCTCCTTTTAATTAGAATGCTGTGGCCACGTGCACGTCTGTTCCCTGTCTCCTTGTTCTCTTGATCAAAGGCACTGCCACTTAGAGTCAGGCACAGGGAGCCTCAGCCTCCTCTCGTACAAGTGCTTTGTTGTGCCTCCCTGTATCTCCCCTGCTGCTAGAGTTCGAGTCTGCTCTTTCACAGATCGTAAAGTCCAGCAATAAAGTCCACAGCTTTGGGAAGAGGGACCAGGCCATTCGGAGGAACCCCAATGTTCCGGTGGTGGTAAGGGGCTGGCTGCACAAGCAGGTGAGGAGACTGAGGAGGGAGTGGGGGGACATTGCTCTTGCTGATTTCCTTTCTTTTACCCTGGCCCCCCAGAGCTGGGAATAGGCTTATAATAAGCTTTCTGTGCCTGAGTTTGTCTGAGGCAGGTAGATTCCACCCACCATGCTGAGTGGTTTGCTGTTCATTTTTATGAGTGGACCGTCTGCTCAATAGCTACAGCTTCCTTCCCTAAACCCATTTGACCACTTTGGCCCCCGGTGCTATTGGCTGCCCTGAGACCCAGGCCCTAGTGTGGGTGGGTCAGCATGAATCCAGCCTTGCTGACAATCCTCTGTCAGCACTTGCCTTCCTGATATTAAAGAGCCTTTGTTATCATTTGGCTGAAAAATCCCATCTTTTCCTCTCCCCAGTCTAGCACACATATCTAGCTCCCTGGCACCTCAGATTCCAGATCAGCCAAACTTAGCTCATCGTCTCCTCACCATTTACCTCGCTTTTCCCCTAACCTGCTTTTTCTGGATCTTGGTGAGGATACCACCATTCTCCCAGACACTTGCAATAGAAACCTCAGCACCATCACCAGTTCTTCCTTCTCCCACATCCAATCAGGAAGCCCTGTCAGCCCCATCTGCCCCAAGGCCGTCCTTCGTCTCTATCCTTACCACCAGTTGTTTTGCCTCTGGTCCTATGGCCATGGATAGGCTGTGAGCTCCCAGGGCCAGAGACCATCTCCCTTTTGTCTCCTTCCTTCTCTCTTTGCCATCCTTCCATCCATCCACTCACCAACTGCCTGCCATGTTGTAAGTGCTCTCACCGCAAGTATAAAGAGATGAATAACCTGTGGTTCCTGCCCTTGAAGAACTCATAGTTTGCAGGGGAAACAGACACATCCCTCACATGTTTTTACAAAAATGTTCACAATCACGTAAAATTTTTTAATAAATATAATGGTTGACATTTTAGAGGAGTAAAGACAGATTCTTGTGAGACAATTTGATAGCAAGAAAGTCCAAATCTCTTTACATTGAATGGAAAATCTAAAGCAAAATCAGTCCCTTAATGTAAAGAACTGAACTTAGTCAAATGAGAATTTTGCCTCATTGACTAATTAGCTAACTGAAACTCTTTGTTCTATACTATATAAATCAGCTTTCTAATCAGCATTAAGTGAAGGTATTTTACAGCATAGCACCAAAATCAATCAATAAATAACTTCCTTTTTGTTGAAAGCTGATTTCTTTCTTAATGGAAGAACTGTACTTTTGAATTCACATCTTCCTTTCTAAAAGAAGGATGCTTATAATATATTAATCTGTTTTCAGAAAACCTCCTGGGGATAAACCATCATTGAATCTAAGGTTATGCAGTAAAAATTCATTAATTTACTGAAAGAAAGTGAATATGGGCAAGTCTTGGTTCCACAATCAGGTTGTAATGATTGGGGAGGGGGGACAGTATGCTCAGATATTGCCCTAATTAGTTTTCTTTGCTTTGCAGGACAGTTCTGGGATGAGGCTGTGGAAAAGGAGGTGGTTTGTGCTTGCTGATTATTGCTTGTTTTACTACAAAGGTGAGCTGAGAGCTCTTTGTGCAGGAGGGGTATGAAGTGATGGAAATGGTGGTCTTCTCAAATCCAGTGATTGGACCAGTGGCATGAGCTAATTAATAACCTGTTGACCTGCCAAAGTGTTCACTTTTACATAAGTGCATGGTTAGTAACTTTATTTTTACCCATCCCGACACTGGAAGTGCCATTTGTTGAGTTAAAATAAATAGAATAGCTTCTGCCCGACTTGGGACATAGGCACACTATGACACAATCTGGAGAGGAGGGAAGTGTAGGTAAATCAATGTATTTTGTAACCTATTATCTGCATTTATCCCCTGTGATATTGGTTGGGCAACTGGTGAATTGACTTGGCCATATGAACGTTTATGGAGCTTCAGTACACAGAGTTAGGGGCTGTGCGGTGGTGAGAAGGAAATAAGCCTCAGAATATGGAGGAAGAACTGGCTTACTTTTAAGACCAGACTAGGCTGTGATAGATGCTTTAAGATAGCCAAGGTGCTTAGGCATTTCAGGGTGGAGCAAGAAGTTAATTCCATATTGGAGAATTTAGGGAGGCTTCTTAGAAGGGATGGGATTTTAGCTAGGCTTTTGAGGATGAGTAGAGCTTTGCCTGTGTGAGGGGGGGAGATGGGCATTACAAGCAGAGGAAACAACTTGAGTAAAGTTCTAGAAGCAGAAGTAAGTGGAATGACAGACCTGCAAGGCCAGATTGAGTCTTGCTTGGAGGACATACTAGGAGATATGGCTCAGGAGGTGGGTAAGGGCCAAAATTCTAAAGGACTATGACACCATGCAGAGGAAGTTGGGCTTCATTCTGTATCCAGTGGGCAGTCAGTAAGTACCTGTGATAGGAGAGTGACAGGACCAACTCTGTCGTTAGGAAGTTACCTCTAGTGATGAAGATGGTTTGGAGGAGGAAAAGAATAGATGTAGAAGGTAGGATATTTCACAGAGGCTCTAACTTTGCCTGTGAGGTTTGCTCCACCCAGAATACCCCTTCCCCATCATTTAAAACACTTTAAATATCACCTTCTGAAGCCTTCTCAGCTTCCCCAGACTGTGTGCCACTCCTGCCTCCACGTTCCTGCAGCTGGTCGTATACTGCTGTATTCCAGGAGTTAGCAGGTTGAGTTGAGCATGTTTGCATGCCTATCTCTGCCCTCAGGGAGAGGGCCCTGTCTCATTTACCTGTGTAGTTCCAGCATTAGCTGAATGGCCGATCAGTGATGGTAGTAGTCCTAGGGAGAGAGAAGGAGCTCTGAACTAGGGCAGTGGGATGGACCAGCCCAAGGAAGGTGCCACAGAAAGTTATTCCTGATGTGTTTTTGCATTCAAAGACAGCCGAGAAGAAGTGGTCCTTGGGAGCATCCCTCTGCCCAGCTATGTGATCTCGCCTGTGGCTCCTGAGGATCGCATAAGTCGCAAGTATTCTTTTAAGGTACTGCTCCTCTCCTCTAGTGCAGCAATTCATCCTAAGAAACTTTGTGTTCCCAAAAATGGCTTCAAAAAAGCAGTTGTTTTTGTGGAGAGGGAGACATTAAGAAGCTCAAGTGTTTCACGTTCATGTTAACAAACCTTATAGATTCTGTAAACAAGAATAATGTCACATCACAAGCACTTTCATTTGTATCTGAGCTTTTAAGTCCCCCAGCCTTGCTCAAGTATTTAGACCCCTCTTCTCTATCACAACTAGTCCTGTGATTATATATCAGACACAGCCCTTCTCCTGCTTATATCACTGTCATCAGCCAGTCTAACTAGTATCCAACCACTTAGTGCAAATGATGGTCCCTCATGATGATTTATATCAGTTATATTATGAAAACTGACTTTGAGGGTTAGGGGCTTGCATTGTTGAAGAGGTTTTCAGGTTTGTCCACTTGGCTTATCTTGTTGAAAAGCAATTAGAATCAAATTTGGTTTATTTTCCGGATCATTGAAAATTCCCAGGAAAATCTCTTCACCAGTAAAACCCCTTTTCTACTTCCTCTGTCACTGTGCCCTTTGGAATGAGTGGGGCCATGATAGTGATGGCAGTTCTTTGACGCCCTCTGGCATCTTTGAAGCCAGGCCCATACTTGGGGAATCCTGAGGCCATCTCCTTTGGTGGCCTCCACACGTTTTTTTCACTACTACTGTTTCTTGGGTCCCCTAGGGACCGAGGGTGGGTTGGGTTGAAGGTCCACTTTACTGGCAGTTGGAGTGGAAGTTTCAGAGAGCACTGACGCAAGTGGCCCTTGGTGCTAGTAGCCATGGGGAAACACCCTCTCACGCTGCTCAGGATACGAGACAATGACATGCATTTCAAGCTGGGGTAAGGGGGCTCCTTCCCCCACTATTCACATAGCTTGTCTTTTCCCATGTTGGGAGTATAAGATGAGTACTAGACAGTAAGTACTAAAGCAGAGGTTGAACAGAAGTCAAGTTTTCCAGTCATAGATAGTTAAAGGACCATGGGAAAGCACAAGATAAGACACCCACTGTTCTCTGGAAGGGTTAAAGGAAAGTGTTGGTATATGGTGTCCACGACATCACTGGAAAGCGATAGTCTGCATCAGCGTCTTGATCTGGAGTCCGTTGTGGTGTTGGTGGTGGTTGGAAAGTCACTCTCATCTTCCTCCTACCTTTCCTTTCTGAGCTGATGCTTCCCCTTTGTTCATTGACCGGTTTGAGCTGTCCTTCTCCTTCCCTCGACTGTCACTATCCCCAGTGACTCCACAGTTGCTGTGCGTTGAAGATTCTGGGATCCTCCCCCACTTCATGTTGCATGATATAGGATTGCATTATATCTGTAAAACCTTTTATGATTTGAGAAGTACTTTTATCCATGTTACCTCATTTAATGCTTGTGGGGAGCCTGTGAGGTCAGCATTATTAGCTTCATTTTATAGATTAGGAACGTGAGGATCAGAGAGCTTAAGAAACTTGTCCAAAGTCACAAAGCTGGAAGATGATGGAGACAGAACTCCACCCTGAACTCTATCCTCTTTCAATTGCGTTACAGGGAGTTAGGACAATTTCTTACTCTTCCTCTCTGTTTTTCTTCCATGTCTTATTTTGGTCACCTCCTGCACACACATTGCGGGAAGTGGTTTGAATTAACGTTTATTGTTATCATTTTAGGAATGCTCTTCTGCTTATAGTTCTGAGCCTCTCCTGCTTATTGCTGGCTCTGAAAATATTTTGTTCAATGGGTTTCAGACTGGTCTTCGTGGCCTGAAAGTCTTCCTTAGAAAACCTTCCTTTCTAGGGTTGAGTGTTGCTGCTGGGCAAACAATTGGGATAATGCTGTTGTATGTGATTTTTTGGGACAGCATTTGGAATATCCTCAAAGTAACTGATCACAGCTATATATATTTCATCTTAATACTTCGTTGGGAGGTGTGAAAACAGATTCTAGGGAAACATCTTTTATGTGTCGTACATTCTTTCCCTTTTTAAAGAAATTTTTCTTAGAAAGACTTCACCAAGAGTGTTCCCTAGATCTTTTGTCTGGGAGACAGAAGGCATGCATGTGTTGGGGGTGGGGGGGCGTCTTTGGAGGACTCCTCAGGGTCTGGGAGCAGAAAAAAGCTACTGCAGATCTGGTGGTGTTCAGCTGGTTCTCCAGAAAGGGCTGTGGTTTCCTGAGTGTGAAAGACTTCCCTTTCCCTTTAGGTTGCAGCATCATTCTTTTAGGGGTGAGAGTGGGCCCCTTGGGCGGTTCAGGATCCATGTTCTTGGGTGAACTGAGGAATGCAGTGTTGTATGTCCTGGACCTTACGCCTGCCTCTGATGTCAGTTCTTCTCTATTTCCAGAGCTGAAAGTGTCTGACTGTTGCTAGGGCACCTTGGCTGAGATTGTTCAGAGTATCTGTAGTGCTAGATAGGCGTGGCCTGAAAGGTTATATGGTCCCTTCCTTGTCTTCCTTTTCCAACTATGCCTGCAGCCTGGCAGCCCCTACACATTACCGGGGGGCTAGGTGCCAGATGGACCCTGAGGCACAGCTAGGTCTGCAGGATGAGCCAAGCAAGGCTCTCGGTGCCTCTAGGAGACATTCTGCCCTGCCCTGACCAGTAGGCCATTGATGCTCTGCTGGCTCACCTTTGGCCTCCCCAAAGAGCTCCTGTTGGATGCACAGCCAGCCTCAGCATGTTGGTCACCTCTGAGCAAGCTTGGCCCCTATCCCCTCACCTGCCCCTGCCCAGTTCTAACCTCTTCTCCATATTGCAGCCAGGGTGGTTTTTCCAAACAAAATCTGATCACATCACTCCCCACCTTAAACCCTCTAATAGCTTCTCTTTGCACTTGTAAATGAGACAAAACCCTAACGTGACCACAAGGCCCCACTGATCTGGCCCTGCCAACTCCAGTAGCCTCATTTTATCTTGCTCTCTCCTCCGTTTCTCTGTGCCTGTCACGCTGGCCTCATCTTTGAAACATACCCATCTTGGGGTCCCACACGTCCCCTCTGTGCTATTCCTACTAAAATGTCTGCTTTATATAGGAGGCAGCTGAAATGTCATTTCTATAGGTAAGTTCTTCTCCAGGTCAGGCCAGGTGCCCCTGTTATCCTCTCTCACAGCGTCCAGAACTTCTTAGTAACACTACAACTGTAGTTGTCCATGGTCCTTCTCTTCTGCTTGGCTGTAAACTGACTTGGCCTTGTTTAAGGCTGTCCTTTCAACTTGTAGTTCAGTGCCTTTCACATAAACACTCAACAAATGATAAATTATTGTTGTATGAACAAGCTAGAGAATGAGTCAGTCAGTCAGTGGGCCCTGGCCTTTTCAGTGCTTCTGTATTTCCCTGCCTCAGTCTTTCTGTTCCAAAGGCTGATGTTGGGGGCTTGATGTGTGAGCATTCCAGCTCCCTTCACTAGTGCTGTATCAAGACCCAAGTCATCAGAGCCAGGAGAGTGGTCATATCCTAGGGACGTTCTGTTTTTGAGGTCACCTCTTCCTTGTTCACATCCTCATTTCCTTTGGGCGTAGCCTGCTTTCTGTTCAGTCCTGCAGAGTTGCCTGGTAGGACTGTGTTAATTGGAAAGCCAAGAGCAGAGGGGAAGGGAGCATCTTCGAGGTGAGACTAGGGCAGGGTGAGAAGACTTCACATCTTCTTGGCTCTGGCATCTTCCTCAGACTCGGGGCACAGTGGAGTTGGTCACTTGGCCAGATGGAAAGGGAACTCCCTATACTTCTTGCCTTCACAGTTAATAAATCTAATATGCCCAAGCACAGGCAGAATGTAGTTGGGAACCTGTTCTTCAGAGCCGAGGGCAGCCAACAGCACATGCTGGCAGTTGGATTAGTGGCTGAGGCTATATTTGTGATCATGTGTCACTCCTCTGTAATGATGGATCTAACTCCCACAGTCCACTTTCAGACAGACATGCAAACTGTCCATGTTTGAAGTGTGTTCCATGTTGATTTCCTGGACAAGACTGGCTCCATGAACTCTTGTACAACAGGGATCTGCTCGCATACTCTTGAGGGTGGCCCTGTGTTTGGTGGAACGAGTACCTGTCCCAGAATCCTCTGTGGCTGGGCAGAAAGTCTGGGAGGGGGGCATCAGAGATCTTGTAGGGTCATTGTCCAGGGGAGCTTTTCCAGGAATGGCTACTGATTCACAGTAAGACATGCACAAGTCTCTTCTCATTCTGTTCTTATTGCCACATCTCCACCTTGCTAAAATAGGAGGAATCCTTCCTGGGACAGTGGATGACCCTTTACATGCAAGGAAGGAAATCAGGTTTGCTTTGATCACTGTAGCTGCAGGCCAAGTTTGCCTGTGCTCCCTTGGCACCTGGCTGGATGGATTCAGGTATGCGAATATCAGAAGCAGGCCCCTATTTTAGATGCATTTTGGACCTGGATGTTAGCAGGGGGAGGAGAAATAAATGCTGACAGTTCATCTGAGGGGTTTCATCCATGACCGTTAGTGATTCTAGAAGCATGACATTTTCCAGTTTCTAATGGGTTCTCTCATGTTGTTTCTGACTGGTCGTTGGATGAGGTCTGTCTTTCATTCTGGATCCAGATTATCAGACCAATGATCTGTACAGTCACACTCATTTCTGGATAGGACCTGGGAGCATCATACAGAGAAGCTTGGGCTCAGAGTTAGACACACCTGGAAGTGAATTCTGGCTCTAGCTCCTCATTCATTGAACACACATTTCTCAAGCACCTACTATGTGCCGGGCACTGTTCCTGGGGATATAGTAGCGAACAAAATAGACCTAGAATCTGCTCTCATGGAGCTTATATTCTAGAGAGAGGAGACAGATGATAAACAAATGTGTAAAATAAGTAATGCTAGGTAATGATAAGTGCCATAAAGAATCTGGTACCAGGTGTGGAAATCTGGGAAAGTTACTTAACATCAAACCTTCATCTGCCACATCTGTAAAACAGAGAGTCTGTCCCTACCTTTCCAGGCTGTTGGGATTAAAATGAGATTAAAGTTGTGGAAGTACCCAGGATATACATGGTAGGCACTCAGTAAATCTTCCTCTTTTTACACCGTCTTCCTATATAGGGAGTGAGGTATTTCCTCACTTCCTATATAGGGTGAGGTATTTCCTTGCGAATTTAAAGGACAGGCCCCTGCTTATCAGAGCACAAGGAGAAAAACTGGTGTTGCCTTTTGTTTGCAAACCATCCCAGTTGCTTTCCAGCAGTCATTTCCAGTACCTTTTCACAGGCTCTTGGCAAGGAGACATGTGAAAGCTCCTTGAGGCTTCCTAGCACATAGTAGGTGTGCAAGGATTTTCATTCAAATGTCAGCTCTGTCAAACTTTGTGCTGCTTTGGAGAGACAGAGCAGCAGCTTCTTTGATGGGCACACACCACATTTCATGCCCAAGCAGGGAAGCACAGTGAATATCTGCACCAAGCCACCTGCTGTTGCAGCTGATTTTTGACTCAGTTCCAGTAATTGTGTGCTTCAGAAGAACCAAAACAGGGATTCCCGAGAGTCTACTTCCACGTAATGAGGGTTTTTTAAGTCTCTTTCTCGGGGGCCGGCCTGGTGGTGTAGTGATTAAGTTCACAGGCTCTGTTCTGGCGGCTCAGGTTTGCAGGTTCGGATCCCTGGCGTGGACTGATGCACCACTTGTCAAGCCATGCTGTGGTGGTGTTCCATATAAAGTAGAGCAAGACGGGCACAGATGTTAGCCCAGGTCCGATCTTCCTCAGCAAAAAGAGGGGGATTGGCAATGGATGTTAGTTCAGGGCTAGTCTTCCTCACATACAAAAAAGAAGGCTCTTTCTCATGTAGCCTTGACCATGTGCCCCTGGCTGCGCAGGAGTGAAATAAGTAGGAAGGAGGTACAGCTGCACAGCTTCCACTGTGGGGAACAGGTGCAGCCATCACTGGGCCTGACTGTGCTGGGAAAGGGGAATCCAGGTGTGGGAACAAGTTGGGTGGTGCTGGGCTCCTAGTCTGGAAGAGGGGAGAACCTGGCCTGTCTCCTTGTTTTTGCTCCTGGAAGTGGAATGTGCCTGACCTCTCTGACCTGGGTTTCCATCTCATGCTTACAGGCCGTGCACACAGGGATGCGAGCGCTTATCTACAATAGCTCCACGGGCGGCTCTCCGGCCGAGCAGTCAGGCATGAGGACCTACTACTTCAGTGCCGACACCCAGGAGGACATGAACGCATGGGTCAGGGCCATGAACCAGGCTGCACAGGTGCTGTCTCGATCGTCACTGAAGAGGTCAGTCCCTATGGAGGGCCCCTGTCAGAGCACCTCCTATACTAGGATGGGGACCCAAATAAGAACTCTTGGTGCCCCACATTCCACCGTCATTCACTCCTATTCAGCATTGCCCTCTTTTTGAAGTCTGTTTTAATAATGAATTCTTCTGGGGGGAGAATGCATACATGGCTAACACATGTTGCCTGTCTGAGCTGGAAGGTCCCCTAGAAGTTATCTAGTCCACTCTCCACAATAAACAGAGAAACACGAAGGCCTCAAGGTGAAATGACAGCCTGGGATACACAGCCTTGGAACCTGGTGTGTGTGTTTCTCAGGTTTTCTTCTCTTATGTGTGGTGGAAAGGACAACCTAGGGGCACCAAATGGGAGAGGAGGAAGAGGACAGGCAAGAAAGATCTTGCAAACCGAACATGTGCCACAGACTGCCCACCATGTTCCTGGGGGCTGGCCTGTTTTCCAGCTGCCCCTTCCCTTAAGTGGGCAAACCAAGGGTACAATCAGGGATCTTGAAATTCCTGAGTCTGTTGGCCATGGACAATTTCCTGAGAGAAAGCAGAGGAGGAATATGAGTGGAGTCAGGGGCTTGGAGAGGGTAGGGTAGCCCTGGAAAAGTCAGGGTGTGCCTTTAGCCAATCTTCATCTGACATGGGCCCTGTTCTTCACTATCTGGATACCTTGCTCTGCTTAGAGGCCTCTTTGACAATGGTCTTTTAGTGGGCCTCAAAACAAAAAGATTTTCTCCAGCAATCTAAAGGCAGGATTTTTCAGTGATTGCAGTTGAATTTCACATGGTGTGTTTTAGCTTGTCAACCTTTCCCATCTCATGTGTGTGTGATTTTTGGTATTAGTGGTACTTTATAGATTCACGCTCTCTTTCTTGAGGTGAGCAGACCTTCAATATAGATAATGACCTCCTTTAAGAGGCCAGGGGTCCGGCCCTACCCTCTGGAGCTTCCGTGACACCTCAGTTGAGCATTTGTCACACTGGTGTTTTTTCCCCCTTCTGTTTACTTTTCAGTATCCTAGGCTTCAGGCAGGGACTGTTTATCTTCTGCACAATATCTGACACATAGTAAGCGCTCAAATGTCTGTTAAGTGAGTGAGTAAGAGATTGAAAACAGGACGGGACCAAAAAGTGTCCTGGCAGCTTCCACATGAGCCCTGAATCAATAACTTTTAACTACAGGTATTCAGTCAAGTTTGACTCTACCTCCTAGCGTTGCCATTCAGCCTGAATTTTCCTCTCATGTCCATGACAATGACATGAAAGGCTGTGCCTTTAGCCACGGGCACTCTGTTCATTGTGACTTTGTCATTGTCTTCATCAGCCCAGGAGAAGGAAACTGGGCAGGTTTGACACCGTCTTATTCCCAGTGCACATGCTGGTCCCTAATGCTTGCCATTTCCTAGTCTTTGTTTTTCATTCATTAAAAAATATATGTTGGGGCCGGCCCGGTGGTGTAGTGGTTAAGTTAGGTGCTCCGCTTCAGCGGCCCAGGGTTCACAGGTTTGGATCCCAGGCGCAGACCCATGCACCACTTAACAAGCCATGCTGTGGCAGGCATCCCACACATAAAGCAGAGGAAGGTGGGCATGGATGTTAGCCCAGGGCCAATCTTCCTCAGCAAAAAGAGGAGGATTGGCAACAGATGTTAGCTCAGAGCTAATCTTCCTCTCAAAAAAAAAATGTGTATATATATATATATGTTTATTTGATTATAAAATAAAGATATTCTTATGAAAAATGCAAAAAAAAAAGACAAAGTTATCCTTAATCACCTTCCCAGGGTATTCCCAGCTCTGTTATCAAGCTAATGGGGATCCTTTTAAACTGTTTTCTATTCATTTATACGTATATATATATATATATATATATATATATATGCATATATAAATGCATATATATATATATATGCATTTACAGAAACATAGAGATTTCTATTTTGCTTTTTTGAAGCATGAATAACGTCTTGGAAATTACTCTATGTCAGTGTATATAGATTGACTTTACTTTTGACCCTATGGTATTTCATAGAGTAGATGTACCATTATGTATTTAAGCATGTGACAAATCTTGCATAGATATTTATTTTCTAATCTTTTACTGTTATAAATAGTCCTGTAATTGAAAAACCTTCTACAAGCCTCTGCATATATGAGTCTTTCAGATTGCTGGGTCAAAATACAATGCATTTTTAATTTTAATCAATACCACCAAATTGCCCTTTAAAGAAAGCTATATATTTCACCAATGAGAGTGCTCATTTCCCCACATCTTTGCCGACAGTTGAGTTATCAATCCTTTTGATTTCTGCTGAGCTGCTGCGTAGATAAATAGCATCTGGTTGTTTTAATGTGTATTTCCACGATGGTGGGGATCTTTTGTGTTTACTGGCCGCTTGTATTTCCTCTTCAGGGAGTTGCCTGTCTTCCTCCTCTGCCCATTTTTCTCCTGAGCTGTTTGCCTTTCCTCTGTTCTCTGCAATTTGCCCAGTTAAGAATGCGGCTCAGCCTCTTGCAGAGGTTGGTGGTAGGCTCTCCAGTCATGTGGTTAATGGAATCCGTTTTTCCCCTCTTTTGAAAATCAGAATGCTGTTTGCCAGTCTCTAATATTCTGGCCTTTTTCCTGTTCTCTGATTCCTCAGAGATCACCTGGGAGGTTTCTTGAGCCCATCTCTGAGTTCCTTTAGGCCCCTAGGGTGCTGACAGCTGGGCCTGGAGCTCAGCTGCAGGAGGCTGGGCCTTTCCCATCTTCTTCCCCATCTTGGAGAAGACTTGGAGACACCTTTGTGTTTCTTAACCAAGGTTGTTCTCCTTTCCATAGTGAATCATTCTTCTTGATGAAGATATAGAACTAAATGCAGAAGTTGAAGAATTGAGCTTTATGCTGTGTCATCTTCTCCAAGCAGAGACACTTGTGTCTCATAATTTTTTAAAGCCCTCCCCTCCTTTATTTTAATATTAGAAAAATAGAAAGTTTTTGTTTTGCATTGCTTTAAATAAACAAGCTTCAGCTCCTTCTAGACTTCACCCTTTTGCCATCGTTCATGTAGGCCCATTCCACTGAGGATTTGTGCTTGATTTTGTGCCCCAGCTTCTGTCTCTTGTGTGTGTCCTTTTATAACTTGAGCTCTGAGAGCTCCCTGTGCTGTTACACTGGTTTCTTTAGACCAGCAATGGCAGATGGGTTCCTTCTTGTGTCCCAACTTTGCTCAATCCATCGTGGCTGATTAGGGCACTGGGTCAGAGATAACTTGAGAAGGAGATTGGGCTTAACAGGAAAAAAGGAGATTGGGTTTAACAGGAAAAAGTGGTATGATTGATAAGTGATGTCTGCCGTGAACGATTCAGGGTTAATTTGCTAGCTGCGATTTGGATATTTTTTACTTTTTGCTATCTGAAGATTTTGTAATTAACTATCAGATTTTGGTCTTGGAAGGGCTCCATCCTTTGTCTTTTGGGCTGCCTTCTCTTGTGGGGTCTCAGGACATTGTATTGTCCCTAGATTTTCTCTGAACTTTAAAAATGTGTTATTATGATGCTCTTAATAAACTCTTAAAATCCCATAATCTTGTTTGCCCAAGGTTCCTTCCTTTAAAAAAAATTGTTCTACCTTCTGAATCAGAATAAAGGCAGAATAGCATTTCCTCGTATCTTTCTGAGAGATGAAATTGTCAGCCAAGCAAATCCAGACTTATTAAATGTTCTGTTTTTCCAGAATAAGATGTTCAGACATTTGGTTAGTTGGAATTATTCATCAAGCAGGACTGCATCTTGCCTCTCCTCCAATTTGGTGATCTGCTTGGAAAACCTCTCTCTGTTAAGTGGGTGGCCCCAATAGTAGCGCTTCGTTCTCTCCCCTCCGTGATTTTTACCCAAATGCTTCTATTCTTATTCATACAGGCAGATGCTTCTTTGTGAATGTGGTATATTAGGACTCCTGATTGCACATAACAGAAAATGCAGGCAAATTTACCTTAAAAGGGAGGGAATTTATTGGTTCATGTCACTGAAAAGTTAAGGTAGATCTAGCTTTAGAAACAGCCGGGTTCAAGGCTCAGACAGTATCATTACAGGTCATTCTCTTGGGCTCTGGGCTCTGCCCGCATCTGGGTTGGATTCATTCTTTTTTTTTTTTTTTTTTTGTGAGGAAGACCAGCCCTGAGCTAACATCCGTTGCTAATCCTCCTCTTTTTTGCTGAGGAAGACTGGCCCTGGGCTAACATCCGTGCCCATCTTCCTCTACTTTATATGGGACGCCGCCACGGCGTGGCTGACAAGCAGTGCGTCGGCGGGCGCCTGGGATCTGAACCTGCGAACCCCGGGCCGCCAAGCGCGGACGAAACCACTACGCCACCGGGCGGCCCCCATGGGTTGGATTCATTCTTAAACTCCGTGTCGAGGTCCCTGGCGGATCTCGGATCTGGTGGCAAGATAGCTGCAGTAGCCCTGGACTCATGCCATCCAGGTTAAAGTCCAGGAGGAAGGAGCCAGAGTCTTGTCCAGAAGCTCTGAGATCCATTCTGTTTAGAGAGGCATAGGTCATGTTTATACCCTCAGCCATATGGCTGTGGAATGCACGTGCTGATGGACACAGGCCTGGGGCACATGCTTCACTCTGAGAACCAGACCACGGGAACTGAGAGGAAGGTGGGGTGGATGTCCAAGTGAACGTTAGGGCTCTGGGCAGAGGAAGGAGAAAGGACTAGTTGAGGTGGGATAAAGGAGGTGCAAACAACCAGTGTCCAGGCACTGATTTACCCCTCACTTCCTACTATATCAGCTTCTTATACCTTGGATATCTCCTCCCAGAGCTTAGTCTCTGAAGTCAGATAGACCTGCGTTCAAATCCCAGCTCTAGCTGTGTCACTTGTGCAAATTAGGTATGCTTTTTCAACCTCCGTTTTTCTTAGTTCATAGGGTTGTTACAAATATTAAATTAAATAAGTTGAATATAGGGGCCAGCCTGGTAGTATAGTGGTTAAGTTTGTGTGCTCTGCTTTAGCGGCCTGGGGTTTGCGGGTTTGAATCCAGGGCGTGGACCTACACCACTCATCAAGCCATGCTGTGGTGCATCCCATATACAAAGTAGAGGAAGGTTGGCACGGATGTTAGCTCAGGGACCATCTTCCTCAAGCAAAAAGAAGAAAATTGGCAACAGATGTTAGCTCAGGGCCAATATTCCTCACCAATAAATAAATAAATAAAGTATTTATTAAAAAAATAAATTGAATATATAAAGTGCTTTCTTAGCATGATGCTGAAGACATAGTAGATACTCCATGTCAGATGTACTAGCTTCCATAGGGTTTGATTTCACAGTATCATTGGCTCTTTTTTCTTTTAAGTCCATTGTTTCCTTGTTGACTTGTTGTCTGGATGATCTATCCATTGATGTAAGTAGGGTGTTGAGATCCTCTACTATTTTTATGTTGTTGTCAATATCTCCTTTTACGTTTTTTAATAGTTGTTTTATGTACTTTGGTGCTCCTGTGTTGGGTGCATATATATTTATAAGTGATATGTCTTCTTGGTGAAGGGTCCCTTTTATCATCATATGTTGCCCCTTTGTCTCTCATTACCTTTTTTATCTTGAAGTCTCCTTTGTCTGACATAAGTATGGCAACTCCTGCTTTCTTTGGTTTGCCATTAGCTTGGAGTATTGTCTTCCATCCTTTTACTTTGAGTCTGTGTTTGTCTTTAGAGCTGAGATGTGTTTCCTGGAGGCAGCATATTCTTGGATCTTGGTTGTTAATCCATCCTGCCACTCTGTCTTTTGATTGGAGAATTCAATCCGTTGACAGACTGATTATTGATATATGAGGGTTTAATGTTGCTATTTTATCACTCATTTTCTGGTTCTTTTGCATTTCCTTTGTTTCTTGTCCCGTGTGTTTCGGAGTACCAATTCAGTTTGGTAGTTCTGTATGATGAGTCTCTTTAGTTTTCTCTGTATTTGTCATATGTGATTCTGTTGGCTGATTATTTGTTTAGTCATTACCATGAGGTTGGTGTAAAAAAAATCTCGTCAATGAGATAGTCCATTTTCTGGTGGCCTCTTGTTTCCTTAGACTAAGTCAATTCGATCCCTTTCTTTTTCCCCTTCTAATTTATTATTGTCACTACTTATTCCATCTCATGTCGTGTGTGTTTAAAGTGATGAGTTTATATTCATTCTTGGTGTTTTCCTTCCCTTAATCTTAATTTTTATAATTAAGTGTTTCCTAACCTGTTCTGATAGAGAGCTGCAATTTTTCTGGTTTAGTCTCCTTATTTTTCTCCTTGCTCAAAACTTTGTATCCCCTTTCTCTCTTTTTTTTTTTTTTCCAGGCATAAGGGCGTTCTTGAGCATTTCTTGTAGTGGGGGTCTTGTGGTAATGAACTCCCTGAGCTTTTGTTCATCAGGGAGAGTTATTATTTCTCCGTCATATTTGAAGGATATTTTTGCTGGATAGAGTATTCTTTGGCTGAAGGTTTTTTTGTCTTTCAGGATTTTGAATATATTATTCCAGTCTCTCCTAGCCTGTAGAGAGCCTGATGGGGATTCCTTTGTTTGTTATTTTGTTTTTTTGTTTAGCTGCCCTTAATATTTTTTCTTTGTCATTGACTTTTGCTAGCTTTGCTACTATATGCCTTGGAGTTGGTCTTTTCATGTTTATATATTTAGGAGCTCTATTGACTTCATTCATTGTTATTTCCAGCTCTTTCCCCAGATTTGGGAAGTTCTCAGCTATCATTTCTTTGAACAAACTCTCTGCTCCTTTTTCCTTTGTTCTCCTTCTGGAATACCTGTTATCCTTATGTTAGATTTCCTAATTGAGGCTGATATTTCTCGAAGAATTTCTTCATTTCTTTTTAGTCTTAGTTCTCTCTCGTCCTCTGTCTGGAGCATTTCTGCATGGCTATCCTTGATAATGCTAATTCTTTCCTCCATATTGTCAGTTCTGTTCTTTAAAGATTCCAGATTTTCCTTTATCTCATCCATTGTGTTTTTCATCTCCAAGATTTCTGATTGGTTTTTCTTTATGGTTTCAATCTCTTTTGTGAAGAAATTCCTGAATTCATTGAATTGTCTCTCTGAGTTTTCTTGTAATTTGTTGAGTTTTTTTTTAATGGTAGCTATTTTGAATTCTCTGTTTAGGTTATAGATTTCTGTGCCTTCAGGGTTGGTTTCTGGGTGTTTGTCATTTTCCTCTTGGTCTGGAGATTTAAGACACTTTTGCATAGAGCCTGTGGATTTTGCTGTACTGTTTCTCATGGTGAGGATATCTGGTCGCAGTTTCCACCTGCCACCACTGGGTGGAGGTATGAGCTCTGTGTTCTGAGCCTGCTGCGGTTCCCCCCCTCCCCCCGCCCCGGGGGGGGGGTTGTGCTGAAGCACAGGGCGTGTGGGGGGAGGGGCTCTCTCTTTCGCCTGCCTGATCCTGGGGGCCTCTTTCTTCCCTCACTATCTGCTCTCCCGGAGTGCTTGGATGTTGACCTCACCCCTGCTGCAGTTCCATTGTCGCTTCCCTGTGGGAATCCCTCAACAGTCTGTGAGAGCACCTGGAGGGCAACAGTCCTCTAGCAGAGGGCTGCCCCTCACTGCTCTCCATCCGCAAGCTCAGCATTGCCAGTCGGGGAAGGGGAGTATTTCTTCTTACCTCTCCCCAGCTTCCTGTGCTTCCACCTTCAGATGTCAGCTGTGTGGGTCTCTTAGAAGTCTTTTGTGGTGTATGATTGTCCTCTGTTGCTATGCAAATGATGTTTTTGTTGTATCTTAGGGGGCAGAGATTCAAAGGGGAGAGCTCACTCCACCATGATACTGCCGTCACTCTGGCTCTTTTTTCTTTACACCCTTCCAGTTTCACCTTTAATCCTCTGGGTCACACTGATGATGAGTCTCCTGTGAGCAGATTGCACTCTCTCCCTTGCCAGGATGTGCCCAGCCCCTAGCAGTGTGAGTTGTGGTTCAACAGTGCAGGCTCCCTGCAGCACCATCCCTCAGCCTGCTCTTCACCTCCCTCCTCCTCCAGCCTCTCCCTCCATCATTCCTCTGACCCAGAAGCAGAGTGAAGCACCCTCACTGCACCTCCTCTCTTTGTCCTCTTGTTTCCTTCACAGGCCTCAGGGTCCCTTGATAGACATTCATTCAAGTGTTCCTGAGACCCCACCCCACATGCTGTAAGGGGCACCAAGCGCTGCTGCCAGAGGCTGCTCTCTACCTCTTCCTGTTCTCAATCCCCCTCCCCGCCCGTTTCCATGTTCTTCCACTTGCCAGACTTTGGACTCTGGTTTCTGATTCCCTACAGCCTCCTTGAAATCTGTCTTCCCAACTCCTCCCGTTGGGCTGCTTTTTCTCTCTTGTCAAAGGATGCCTTGTCCTCTAACAAGCTAAAGCACTAAGCAAGGAGGTCAGTCTGCTTTTACAACTCACAAAACTGACAAGCTACTCAGATAAGAGGGCCTATTGGAAGACAACTTATCTCTTCTCTCTGTTTCCAAACCTCTCTGGTCTCTGGTGTCACTATAGACTTATCTTAGGACTGAAGGAACTTACAGTCTAGTCACCTTTGGAGTAAAAGCCAGTTTCCTTAGCAGGGCTTTTGAGCACTGCATGGGTCTGGTCCCTGCAGACTTTTGCTGTTTCCCATTCTCTGTGCCCCAACCATACTGAATTTCTTGAATCTAGTGCATTTGTTCATGCATTCATCCATTTAGTCTTTTATTCTACAAATATTTATTGAGGGCATATTGTACATCACATACTGTTAAAGATACTGAGAAATTCTGCATCATTGAAAGAGAGAGGCAAAGTCCCATGCATTCATGGGTGGGGGGTGGGGGAGACAGACTATAATCAGGCAAACAAATCAACAGGATGATTTTCCATCATGGTTTATGCATGAAGGCAGTAAAATAGGGTGATGTGATAGGGA
Organism: Tapirus indicus; assembly: GCA_031878705.1. NCBI lineage: Eukaryota > Metazoa > Chordata > Mammalia > Perissodactyla > Tapiridae > Tapirus > Tapirus indicus. The sequence continues at coordinate 12,971,202 of CM062924.1, forward strand.
CTATGGGCCAAGGAGTAGCCACTTTTGTTGGGTGATCAGGGAAGGCCTCTGTGGGGAAGATGTAGAGATGAGGCCTGATTGATACAAGAAAGTCACATATACAAAACTTTGAGAAAAAGTGTTCTAGGCAGAAGGAATGGCTCCCTCCCTGAGACAAGGATGAGCCTGGTTGGAAAGCTAGGGAGTGTGGCTGAATCAAAGAGAGCAGGGGGAGACTAGGCTGTGATGAGACGTGGAAGGTAGATAGAGGTCATCTCATGAGGCACCAGGATCCCCTGGGCCTTGCTTCCCTGGCCCCCACCCTTATTAGGACACCTTCAGCATATCCTTCAGGTCTGAGCGTACGTGTAATTTCCTCCTTCCTTGGCCCTCAGAGTGTTAGATGCCTCTGCTTGTAGCACACTGTCATTCCGTATGCATCGAGCTTTCATGTTAAAGTTGTGTTGGCCTGCTTTCTCATTGTGACCTCTGCTGGACTGTGAGCTCCTTGAACATGAGAACAGTGCCTGGCACGTGTAATCGTTCAGTCAGTGGAAGAGTGCATGGATGTTTGGCTGGGTGGGTGGGTGGGTGAGTGGATGGATTAACAGAACAGCCATAAAACCTGTACCTGTCAGACGTTCAGATAAAGACTGGGGAGGCCTGAGAGCCGTGTGAACACTGCTGTAGGGTTGGCCTGGGGGAATCAGCCTGCTCAGATATGGTCTGTACATTTCTGGCTATTTGCACTCTCTTCAGAGAACTAAATATTTGGCCTTCCAAACCCTGACCATTTTGGGTAAAGTGTGACAGGAACACTTGAGGTTGGACAAGCCCTTTGGACCCTCGGCAGACATAATTTATAGGCATATTTTCAGCCAGGTGCAGGGCTTTGGAGTCAGATCAGATGGGGTTCAAGTCCTGCTTATGTCACTGGTCATGTCATCCAAGGCAAGCTGGTTAACCTCTCTGAGCTTCACTTTCATTACCTGTAATGAAAGAATAATAGTTATCTCTAGCTTTGTGGGTTTGTACGATGATAAGAAAAGGTAACATATTTAACGTCCTTAGCTCAGGGTTTTGCATTTGGTGAGTGCTCAGTCAGCAATGGCTGTTGCTGCCATCATCCCTATCTTTCCGTAGAGATGATTTATTGTAAGTAATCTGCTACTCAGGTGAATGCCCTCAGCCAATCTGGGCTTGACAGTACTGACCTTACAGGATTGTTGTAGGGATTAGAGATGGTCTATGTCAAGTTCCTGGCACACAGTAGTACCCAGCCTATGGTAATAATAACCAAACATTGTCCACAGAAAATGAATGACCCAGAACTGTGACTGCCACAGGGAGATGGAAAGTGGGTGAGCTTGGCGTGTGCCAGAACTGCAGACTGGCTCAGGTTGAGCTGTGGCAGTTGAGCATGACTTGCTCGGGTAGGAGGGAGAGGGAAGGATTCTCCAGGGCAGGAGTGAACAGTGAGGAGACCTGGCAACCACTGAACGTCTTCCCTTTCTTCTTTGTCTGGTTTGTCCTTAAATCCTTAAAACTTCACAGGAGACTTTGCCAATAGCCACTCTGCTGAGGCAAGAGGCACCACAGCTTGGCAGGCTGATGTTTCGTTTATTCTTCAGCCTCGCTCTTCTCTGGTGGAGGACAGCCTGGAGACTTGGGGAGTGTGTCGTTAGGGCTGTCAGGCCCTCTATTGTTCCTTTAGAGCAGAGCATGAAAGGTAGCAGATAGCTTCCGCCATCCCGGGGGAACTGCCCTGTTTAACTCTGGGGAGAAGAAACCGACTCCTGTCTCCGTTGCTCTCCAGCCATTTTCTTCCTCAAATACTGGGAACTAATTGAAGTCGGCACGGCTGCCTCAGGGCTCCTGAGGTACTCAGGGCCTCTTCCTCTTCAGCCTTTTTCAGAAGTCTATGGACTGTGCCCAGGGTGGGTTCTGGTGTTGAGTCCACCGTCCTCCTGAGCTTGCGCTCAGTGCTCAGGACCAGCGTCTGTCAGCACAGGCTGAGCTGGTTTCCCAGGGAAAGACTTCCGCCACTGACCCAGCTCAAACCAAACTCTCCAAGAATATCTGTGTCCTGGCCCTTGTTCTTGGCTGCTGGTTTGGTCATTTAAGTATGATGAGTAGGGAGGGATCCTCCCGTGGGACTGCGAGAGAAGGGCAGTGTCCACCAACAGGACCAAGACCCAGCCAAGCCCCTACAAGCTGTCATTCCTCTTCCCACCCGAGGCTTTGAATGAGATTTAATGTGTGGTGCGTGTGTGTGTGTGTGTGTTTAGCATTAAGATAGAGGGAAATATTATTCCTTATTTCCTGGTGAGATAAAGGGTTTGGAGGCAGGATAAATTGATCATCAGTGCACAACTGCTTGGTATGATCTGTTAACTTCCAAGTTCTTGTGAAGAAAAGAAGAGAGAAGGATCCCCGGTCTAGATGTGTGCTTTTCCCACTTGCAGGGGAAAATGAGAATTTGCTCTAAGCAGACACATAGCATTGCTGTGAGGTGCTGAAAACAGAGGGCCCAGTCCCTGCAAATAATAAGTTTAGCCCCTTGTGTCAGTTAGGGATTGTGCTTGGTTGCTATAAAAAACAACCCAGTTTGGGATGGCATCATCAAATTGGGTTTTAGTTTTCTCACATAACAGGAATCCAGAAGTCAGGCTGGTATAGTCGCTCCGTGCTGCCATTAGGGACCTGGCCTCTTTCCCACTTTCTACCCAGGTTTTAGCAGGTGGCTTTCATCCTCGTTTTTGTCACCTTGCAATTCAGCATAGAGTCTAAATTCCAGACAGGAAGAAGGGAAGGGTTAGCTAAGCCAGCTAAGTGTGCCTTCTTCTAAAGACTTTCCTGGAATTCCCACCCAGCAATTTCTGCATGCATCTTTTTGGCCAGATCTATGTCATGTGATCACCCTCAGCTCCAAGGGAGGTTGGGAAATGTAGGTTTTTCTCTGGGTATGCTGCTGCTTTGAAAAAATTGGGGCAAAAAAGGAGGAGAGAATAGATATTGGGAGTCAATGCCTTTGTATTTGGGGGCATACTGTGTGCCAGACACGGTGCTGGGCTCTTTCTGTGCATTGTCTCCTTTAATCCTCACAGGCTGAAGAGGCAGGGGCTGTTGTACCCATTTTGCAGATGAGACCAGAGAGGTCAAGGACTTGCCCAAGGTCATGGAGCTTTTATTTGGTTGAGCCAACTCTTGACTCCAGGTCTGACTGGCTCTAAATCCTACACCCTCTGGGTTTGTCATGTTTGAGGAGTGACACATGTGGCCAAAATGGTCACCGAATGTCAGGAATTCCCTGCATTTCTGAGCAGTTACTGATTACGGGTGATCACGATGACAGTAATAACGTGCACAGGAAAGGCTTGTGTTGTCTTAGCTAAACATCTGTGCCCTGCACAGCCAACTTCTCTAAATGACACAGTCATTGACAGCCGAAGGGTGCTTCATTCTTTCCCACCATTGTGCTGAATGGAGCATTGCAGATCTGTTTTGTGACAAGTCTCCTCATTTGAGAAGTCATGTGTTAAATTGTTGGTAATGCAAGGAGACAGGGAGAAAACTGGAAAACATTTTTGCCTTAAATCCCGTAACTTAGTAAGTGAAGTGTTTCAGTCGGGTATGGTGGGGCAGTGGGGAACATTATGTTCCCCTTGCTCACCTGCAGCTACCGCCTGAGCAGAGGCATCTTCTGTAAGTCCCAGCAGCCATGGGAATAGGAGCTGTTCATAACCCCAAGTCTTAGGGCCTAGAAAGCTACCAGGTGGCAAGCAGGTACCATTCTCTTAGCCACCCTCTAGAGGTTTGTTTTGCTGTAAATGGCTGCTGTTAATCTGAGAAAAGGATTTATCATTCCCTATCAACTTTATTTTCAGAGAGTACTGAGATATATGGGGATGTGTTCACTCATGTACACACACAATAAGGACTAAGATTTATAGTTATAAATTAGCTCCAGTGTTAAAAGAGACTGCCGAACTCCGTGATTTGGGGTCAGTTTATGAGAATGGTATTAAATGTGGTTACCGTGATTAACCTGGGCTTCAGTGTCATCTGGCTTTGACAGCAGAGGCTGTCTTCTCTACTACTTTCTTTTACCCCCAGGTGCCCATCCCTTGGGAACATATAGGTTCTCAGTCATGCATGGAAGTTGATTGGTGAAGAAAGAAAAATCCCCATTCCAGTTGGTTGGACTGAGACATTGTACCACAGTCCCTGGGTCCTGGAGTTGAAGAAGCCCTTTTCCCTTCAGTTCTAATGTCACACATGTGGGGGCATATGTTTCACTACCTGGCTTTTATGACAAGGTGCTGTTTATCTCTGGGATGGGGCTAACAAGGAAGTACAGTTACTTAGGTCTCACAATTGGAACCAGGTTATAAAGCTTTGGTCTCTGGGCCGGGGTGTGACCCAGAGGGCAGCCAGAGCTTGAATCTTCTAGGCAGCAGCCTTAGCACATCCTCTGTGGTTGGCTTCCTGAATTTGAGAAACAGTAAAGAAGATAAAGCCAGCTTAGGCAACTTGAAGGCTACTGGTTGGGTTTATACTGACATGGTTATGGAGGATTAAAGGAAAAAAGGAAAGACAGAGTTAAAACCTATAATGTGTACATTGTGGAACAGAGATGTCTCTTTATAAACTTACAGTAGGAATTTCTTTTTCTTACAGTGTAGGTAGGTCCCTGATATTTCCTATATGTTCCTACTACTGGAGCTTATAGATCTACTGAACATTAGGAATGGCAGGGCCCTCAGAGATCACCATGTAAATGTGTCATTATATAATGATGTAATAGGACTCCTTTCACTATAAGTAAGAGAGGCCAAACTGAAACTGGCTTAAGTGAGAAAGAGAATTTATTGGTTCACAACCAAAAAGTCCAACAATATATCTGGTTTAGGTATGGCTAAATCTGGAGCTCAGGCCAGGTCTTTAGGATTCTCTTTCTTTCCCTCTGCTTTCCTTGGTGTTGGCTTCATTCTCAAGTAGCTGCTTCCCACAGAGTTGCAGCAGCTTAAGACCAGCTCCAACCAAAGTCCCAGGGCTAACTCTGATTGGGTCATGGGTCAACCCCTGCACCAATCCTGAGACTTTGGAGCCTCTGTTGGACAGGGACTAATAGAGTCAGCAGCACCCAAACCACATGGACTGAGAGTGAGGGAGGGTGATCCCCAAAAGAAAATTGAAGCACTGTTACCAGAAGAAGGGATGGCAGGTGTGGGGGAAAGATGTCTCCTGATGATGGATAAAAGCAGGTCCAAAGGAGCATTTTTCCACAAAGCTTTGGGTTTTCATGGAAAAGGCATGAGTGCATGGACAGTGAGATTGCCTTTCTCAGTTCTCCAGGCCTAAGTTAGGCCAAAGAAGCAGACCCTGTATTAGGGGTTGTAGTTTCACTTTATATTGGGATTCTAACTAGCTCCCAGACTGGGTTGATTCTGTCCTGAATCTGTGCTGATTATTGGTAGCTGAAGTTCTGAGGTTGTTGCAAGGACACCTGGGCTCTGGCCGCTGAGATGGAAATGCTGCAGCATTTCCTTCATATGCTCTTGTGTTGAAATGGAGAACCCTCTGGCATGGCCTTTTCAAGGAGTGATGAAACTCAAGGCCAGGACTTTTTACCAAGGAGTACAAGTAGACTGCCCCATCCAAGGGTCCCTGGTCATTTGTCTGGTCCACCTGGGCTAGAGTGTGTTCCTCTGCTTCTCCAATCTAAGTTCCACAAAGCTTGTGGAGCCGCTGCTGTGTCCCTGGTATCAGGTAGTGGGGATGCAGACATAACTGGGACCCTGCCCCAAGGAGGTGTGAAGAGAAAGATGGCCTACAGTGGGAGACAGGCCATGAAAGAGGACTCCTTGTCTGCCCCAGAAGCCCTTCCGCCAGCCTCGGTTCACACCCTGACCTCTCACTCGCCCACCCCGTTCTCCTTTACAGTTTCCAGGTGTGCATGTGTGTAGTCTGTGGACACTCATATGGGGAGGTGGTGGCTCAGGCACAGGGGCTCTGCGGTCTACCTGGGATTAAGCCCTGGCTCCACTCTTCTCCAGCAGTATGATCTGGCCATTTATCTTCTCTGCCTCAGTTTCCTTGTGTCTAAAATCTGACTAATAATTCTTTATAGAACTGTGGTTAGTGAGTGTTCTTGTGGGGTCCTGTCTGAGCAGTTCCCTGGTGAGATAGATAAGTGGTCATATGAAGAGGCGCCTCTTCTCTACCCTCCTCTTAAAAGAAGGTTCATTTTGCTGCCAGTTGTACTTTGGGCTGTGCTGGATGACACTGGGGGAGGCCCTGGGCTCAGGGGCCATCTATCCAAGCCAGACTGCATCAGACAGACACACAGACAGATAGCAAAATGGAAAGGCATGAGAATGTCACGGGCATCATTTATTCACTCGGTAGTATTTATAGAGCCCCTGTTCTGTACCAGTCATTGCACAGCTCTGGGTGTACGATGATTGGCCAGGGGGGCCTCTGGCCTGAAGGAGCTCGTAGTCTACTTGGGACCCAGAAGAGTAAACATGCAGTATGGGCCAGTGTGATTAGTGTGACAGTGGAGTTAGCTAAGGTCCTGATCTAGACTGGGGGTGTGTGTCTGGAGTGGCTTCCTGGAGGAGGTGACATTTAAGCCAGATCCCAAAGAAGTAGAACTTAGGCAGGCAGAGTGAGGGACCAGGCATGAAAGGTGTTCCAGGCAGAAGGAACAGCCTGTGCAAAGGCCTGGAGGTAATTTGAGTGTAAAGTGTGTTCACTGGGGAGTCTGGGCTGCCAGTGGTGCTGTCTGGAATGGGCTGAATGTGCTGCTGTCATTGCAGGGACGTGGAGAAGGTGGAGCGGCAGGCAGTCCCCCAGGTCAACCATGCAGAGTCCTGTCGTGAATGTGGCCGCGTGGGACCCGGACATGCGAGGGATTGTCCTCATCGTGGCCAAGAGGACTCCTTCGGCTTTGAGAGGCGGGAGCAAGAGGAAGAACGGTACCATTCCCAGAGGGACCCACTGGAGGGCAAGCGGGACAGGAGCAAGGCCAGGTCTCCGTACTCACCAGCTGAGGAGGATGCCTTGTTCATGGATTTACCTGGTGGCCTGAGAGGCCAGCAGGCACAGCCCCAGCGGGCAGAGAAGAACGGCACGCTGCCCGCCGCATATGGCCCAGGAGAGCAGAACGGGACTGGCGGGTACCAGCGGGCCTTTCCTCCCAGGACCAACCCTGAAAAGCACAGCCAGAGGAAGAGCAGCCTGGCCCAGGTGGAGCAGTGGGCGAAGGCCCAGAAGGGGGACAGCAGGAGGTCAGTAATAGACTCAGGATCGCCACTACTAATGAGTATAATAACGTGATAGCGATGGCTGTCATTTACCCAGCACGTCCTGGGCAGATGCCGGCCTTAAACTCTTTCCCTCCATTATCTCCATAAGTGCCTGTCACAAGCCTGCAAGGAGGGGTGTAGTATCCTCAATTTATAGACAAAGAAAGTGGGGCTCAGGGAAGTGAAGGAACCTGCTCAGGGCGCACAGGTAAGTGGCAAGGCCAGAGTTCACACCGGGTCTGTGAGCCTCCCAAGCCCGCAGGAGATTACGTTAAGGCGCCTGTCTGTTCCCCAGAGAGTGCGCCTTGAGACAGCCAGCAGTAGGTGGTAACTGATCTCCTCCTCCTGTGCTGCTGCTTCCCTGCATCCGGGAAACATTTGTAGAAACTAGAGTAAATACAGCTTCATTTAAAATTCCAGGCACATAGAGAAGTGCTTCGGCACTGTTGACATTGGGCTTCTTCATACCCATTCCTTCAAGAAGTGGTTTTTAATGTTTTAGAGGACATGCATCTCTTGGTATTTGCAAAGCACTGTCTGTATTTTATTATAAATTTAGATTAATTAGGACACATTTGTGAACATGAAGAATTCAGGGTCACCCAACTTCCCCATTGTCCCCAGAAGCCAATATTTTGTCTTCATTGTGAAGACAGTAAATCTCCCTTGCTATCCTCAGGTTTCTAGAACAAACTACTGACTGGATAGGAGATAGCAAAGCCATGGTGCATTCAGAAAGCTCCCCAGAGGCTGGAGGGGCCGCAGTGGATGTGCCAGAGCTCAGACCAAGTCAGCCATAAGCCTGATAAACATGTTCTAAATTGCCACTCTTCATTCCCCCTGTTGACTTTCCACCTGTGGGCTCTGGAGGCAGTACTGCTCCTAGGGGAATAGCCTAGGACTCTTTATAGGTCTGTGGGTGTGGTGTGCATATGTGGGTTGTGCAACATCTTTAATCTGGTTCGGGTAGGCGGTTGTGAGGGTAGATGGTAGAGAAATCATAACGGAAACCCCTTAGGCAATTGGTAGACATTGTTGTGGGACAAACTAGGAGAAAGAAGGCCTTTTGTGTTGTAGCTAAGACACCTTCCCATTCCCACCTGGGACTGGCCAGGTGTCAATTCTGTTTGTTGAAATTTTGTGTCTTACCGAAAACGAAAAGCTACTGCCCAGGGACACAGAGGAGGGAAACTGCTCTTCTTGGTGCTGGGCTAGCTAGACCCTCTGGGAGGTGGTTCTGAGTGAGGTTGGAAAGCTGGCAGGGGTTGTGTCATACAGATCCTCATACTCCAAGGGAAGGAATTTGGATTTTATTTGAACAAGCAATGGGGGAGCCACTGGAAGGTTTTAAGTTGGTAAGTGATGTGATCTGATTAATAATTCGCAAAGATGATAAGAGCCAAGGGAGGAGGCTACAATCATCCAGGATGGGGATAGTGGAAATAGGAAGAAAGAAATTTGAGGTACATTTTGGAGGTTGAAACAGCAAATCTTGTCAATAAGTTGGACATGCAGGATGAGAGAAAGGGAGGAACAAGGATGATCCCTAGAATTTTGACTTGAAGAGCTGGGTGGTTGCTGAGATGGGGAAGGCTAAGGAACAAGCTTGGGGAAAGTCAGGGTTTCCATTTTAGACATAGGAGTTTGGGAAACCTATTAGCTATCCTAGGGGAGATGTCAGGTAGGCAGTTGAGTATGGATCTTGGTGTTGAGGTTTGAGGTCTGGGCTGAACATACTACTTGGGAGCAATCATCACACAAATGGTACCCCAGCACTTAAACTTAACAACAGAACGGGGAACCCAGGCAATGGCGAATTGTCTCCCTGACTTGAGGAGATAGACTTGGGAATTCAGAGAGGCTAGAGTGTGAAGGGCATATTACCAGAGAGGAGAAAGTGGCACAGAGAGAGAACTCTAGAAATCTGAAGAGTATTCACCTTGAGTACTCACCGGAGTACTGGTCAGAGGAGAACAGCAGAGGAGACAGTGTGGTCAGAGAGAAGCTCCTTGTGGTAAGTTAGCCATTTCCTCTTATAAGTAACAACTCTTAGGAACTGCAGTCAGTATGGGGCTCACTAGGGGAGGTAAAAGCAGGAGAAACCAGAAATAGGGGCAGATGGGAAGGGCAAGGGTTTGGCTCTGATGAGCCTGTGATTCCCATTAAAGAGTTTGGATTTAATCTTGAAGGCCCGTGAAAGTTACTGATGGACTTTAGACAGGAGCCTGGCATGATACTATCTATTATTAAAACAGTGATTTGAAGGGTATTGTCAGGGAAGAGACATCAGGATCACTTGGGGAGATTTTGCAGACTAGCTAGCCCTTACCACGTCGCAGTTATAATACAGCAGGTCTGTGTACGTGGTGAGGAAATCTTCCAGGTGATTCTGATGTTCCCCACCCAAAATGAGAATGGCAGTTTTAGTTACCCTTGTTTTTAAGATTTTTGAAATTAAAGTTAGTAGATGTACATAGTTTAAGGATTTAAGTAATATGACCTCCATCCATCCTTACTCCTAATTCTGGCCCATTTGAGGCAACTTTTTAGTAGTTTTCCCTATTTACCTCTCTATTTCCAGATAAGATACTTAAATACTGCTATTTCTTGGTTTTCAGTTTTAGTTATCTATTGACATTCTACTCTAGAGTATAAGGATTTTAGTTTCTTATTCCCCCCTTCTCTTCCTTTCCAACAGACATACTTACCCTTATCCCAGCTTCACAATATAGTTACAGCATAATTTTTGTTTAGAAGTAGTCAGTTTTTACATTATTATGACCATATAAATATTCACAGCTGGACCATATGGTGTACTGTAATTAAATCTCATTTGTTGTACAATTTTTTGTTTCCTGGTGTTGATAATTTTCATGCTCGTAGTTTGCTTAGTTTTCTCTGTACTGATTACTAATTCACCACCAAATTCATATCTAGTTGTGTAAATCTCCCTTTGCTTAGTATCCTCAAATAATCAGTAATCTACTCACAAGGTAAAAATCCAAACAATACCAAAGGGTAAATATTGAAAATAAGGGTCCTCCTATTTTATTTCAAAAATTTATTTCTACTCCCCAAAGACCAAGGATTCTGTTCTTCATCTTGCATTTTTCACTTAATATATCAATAACTATTATGTAATATATCTTGGTTATCTTTCCGTATCAGTGCATACAGCCATATATAATTAATTTGAAATGGTGTGGAGTACTCCATTGTATGGATCTACAGTGATCTTGATCCCCATTCCCTGTTGATGAACGATTAGGTTGGTTACAAATATTTGCTATTACAAACTATGCTGCAATGAATATTCTTGCTCAGTTGTTTCTGTGTACAAGTTCAAGTGTATTTAAAAGACAGATTACTTACGGTGGATGTAGGGTCAAAGGATGTATTCTGTTTTAATTATGATAGATATTATACAATTGCCTTCCAAAGACATGTTTCGGATTATACCCTACCAAAAGTCCCTGTTTCCCCACCCCTTTATCAGCACTGAGAACTGTTTTAGGTTAATTCTTTGCTCTAGTGACAGTATGGAAGATGGTTTAGATGGAAAAGAGCCTGGAAAGAGAAAATGATCGAGTATACGGTGGTCATAGTTTGGGTTGGAGTCGAGGAATACCGAAACAAAAGCAGTGAAGGTTGTGAGGCTTGTGAGGAGGGGATGGGTAGGATACATAGATGTTGAGGTTGGGCGAATTTAGGACTTGGTGAACTGATTTATCTAGGCCTGGAAGAAAGGGAGGACCACAGGTGGAGCTGAGGTTAACATTCACGTTTGGCTTGGTTAATCAGTAGATGTGGTGCTGTGCACAAGATGTGAGCCTAAGAGAGAAAAATGAGCTCGAAGAGGAATGTGGTACCTGTGGAGCGGCCAGGTGGAGATGACCAGTGGGTTATAGGGACTGTGGGTTCAACTTAGAGAGAGGTTTGGCCATCAATGCCTAGCGATGGTAACTGATGCCCTGACAGTAAACCACCCAGAGTGGAATGTTTAGAGCAGTGGTTCTTAATCCTGGCTACACAATTTGATCATTTGAGGCCCTGCCTGAGATTTAGATTAATTGGTCTGGGGTGAGGTCCAAGGCATCAGTATGTTTTAAAATCTCCGCAGGTATTATCAGTATGTGAATCACCTGGAGAGGTTTGACTTTTACTGAGGCTTGGGTCCCACGCCCAGACATCTGATTCCATTGATCCGAGTTGCAGCCTGGACATCAGGAGTTTTAAAAACACCCCCTCCCTCTGGCGATTCTAACGTGCAGCCAGGGTTGAGAATCCCTCGCAGCAAGTGAACAATAGCAGAGGGCCAAAGACAGAACCCTGAGCATCTCCAGCCCAAGGGGTGGGCAAAAGCAGAGTCTCCATAAAGGAGCCTAGCAGGAGATGGAGGAGGAAGACCAGAGTGTGGTGAGGGGAGTTTCATCTGGAGGGAGTCCAGTCAGCAGCATGAGGTGCTACAAATAAGGACTTCCCCTTGGGGGTGGTGCCTTCTGAGGAGGCTGGGCACTGCTGACGAAGAGTCTGGAGCCTCGGGGTCTCTGCTGGTCTTTCACTCAGTTGCTGAGGACTTTGGTTCCACTGAGCTGCTTTATGGGCTTAGATGGGCAGACCTGAACTGCCTTTCGTAGTAGAGCTAGACTTTTAAAGTTAGGTCAGGAGGCAGAGTAATTGAGGAAGATGGGATGAAAGCAGAAAGATGGCACAGCCAGTGAGAAACTCTTTGTGGCAGGGGCGCAGAATAAGTTGTTGGTTGTGAAATGTCTCTACATAACTTGTTTCTGGCAGCCCATCAACCTATGTTACTCTGCTGCATACCATGGCCTGTATTTAGGGTGGGGGGCACATCCGGGGGCTAAAGGACGAGAAGTCAACTGCAAGGAGACAAGAGGTGGTTGGGGAAGGCATTGGACTGTCCCTCGCATGTGAGATGCAGTTTGAGCCGTTCTTATCTAAGGGGCAGGGTGACATTGAGCCTGCAGATGAAAACAGTTCATTGGCCTTGAAGGTCACTGAGCCTCAGGACGAGAGGAATTTCAGTCGAGTGGTGGAAGATCTCAGTGGGCTGAAAAGTAAAAATGAGGACTTTGATGACTAGCCTTTTGAGAGGAAAGGGACTGTCAGTCCCTGAGTAAGCAAAGTGCAGTCTCTGATCATTCACTTGTATCTTGAAAGGACTGCATCTTGCATTCCCAGAGGTTTTTTGTTCTTAAAGATATATTTGTAATCTCTTACAGTCAAGTAATAAGTCGATCTGGCTGCTTAAGACAGGAACCTCTGCCATGTGAAAATATAGAAGATGGATGTCTCTGCTTTGTGTATGATTAATACTGTGCTGATTTCATTAGATTGAGCATGTTAGACATTGAAAGGAGGATTATTTAAACAGTAATATGATCTCATATTCGTGGCTCTAGACTGCACAAGATATATATTATATTTCACATCATTAAACTTCTTTAGAATGATGATTTGTGGAGGACAAACTGACCATACACTTAGAATCTTACCCCGTTCTAAAAGATTGTTTTGAAATTCTAGCTTTCCATTTTTTTCCTGGTATTGAAAATAATACACACTTGTGAAATAAAAAGGTGGGGGTAGGGGTGGAGTCAGGGACTCAAATATTACATTGAGGAACAGAGTAGAAAGTGAAAGTCCGGTTGATACAGAAGCACAATTGATACGGAAGTCAGGGTGAGGAATGTCTGCTGCATGAGTGATTGGTTATAAAAATTGATCTTACATTTCACTATGACCATTTTGTGGTGGCTGTATCAGAATATCCTGTTTGGTACCTTTTGAAACAGGGAGGCCCCATAGCCACAGTGCAGGGTGTGAGGTAGGAGACCTTGAGCCCTCTTTTTGGGCAAGTCTGGAGTTGGGGGCCAGGAAATGGGATCTGCTGTCAGGGACAAAGCTGCTCTGGGAGCTCCTGCCTGCTCTCGGGGGCATCTTTACCTCATCCTACAACCCTGCCTTCTGTGTCCCTCCCTCCACCATCAGTTAGTTACCATGGTTTGGTTCTGGAGTCAGGACTCACCACTGCACTGGGGTCTTTGGGGTTGCCCCCAAATGGCCAGCACTAGGGGGTTGGCAGGCAGTGCATAAGCAGAGGGCCCAGGCTAGAGGATGAGCTGAGGACTTTGGGGCACTGCCCTGTGGGGGCCTCTGACCATCCAGACATTGTAGGCAGGCACTGAAAGTGGGCTGCCCAGATGGAAGGGGTGTATGGTGGGAGCACAGCTAGGACATGCTTTACATAGTCTGCATTTTGCTTCAGGCCTAGTGAACAAGGACTAGTAAAGTCATGTACTCCCAGGGGAAGCCCCCAGCCTGGTTTGTGCTACTGCCTCTACCACTGTTTGAGGACTCAGGCACACATTCCCCTCTGAATTTGGGAAATCAGTAGCAAACCCTGCCACCTAGTGGCAAGCAGGCACACTAGACAGACACCCTAGACAAGTCTGGGTTGAAGAGATCTTAAAATTACCTTCTGTAAATTGCAAAGATAATGATAAAAAGGAGGAAGAAAGGTACCATTTTTGAATGTCAGTTATTTCTTATCCTCTCAACAATCTATTAAGTGGTTCTTAGTATCCTCATTTTATAGTAAGGAGTAAGGACATAAATGACACCTAAGGTCACATAACTAGGAAGTGATTAAATGAGATGAGTTTAAAAACAATTAGAACAGCATTTCTCAAATGTTAGCCACCTGCAGGGCTCATTAAAACACAAGTGGCTGGGCCCCACTCCCAGGGTTTCTGATTGGCAGGTCTGGGGTGGGGCCTGATAACCTGCATTTCTAACAAGTTCCCAGGTAGTGCTAATGCTGCCAGTCTGTGGACCACACTTTGAGTAGCACTGACTTAGAACAATGTCTGGCACATGGTGAGCACTATATAAAAGTTTGTTAAATAAAATTGATAGATAAAGGCAGAGTTAGGATTCCAACCCAAGGCCTGTCTGACTCTAAAACCTGTTTTCTTTTTGCAACGTCATGCTGCCTCTCAGGTTAGACTTTTATGGCTTAATAAAACTCCATACTTTGCCCCTTTCTGAATTTTTCTTCCTTCTCTTATTTTCTAATAAGATGGCTGGTTGGTGGTAGTTTTCACGATCATATCCAGCTTTTGTGTGCAAGAGTATTTGTTGAAAGGCTGGTTTGCATCAGGACTTTCTCAGACCATGGACAGTATCACAGAAGTGAGACACGGCTCCTGCACTCCAAGGATTTAGAGCCTGGCTGCGGAAGCGAAGTCTTGCAAGTATGAAAAGCTTATGTCAATTCAGGACCTTGGAAAAGTTACAGGCCGTACAATAACTAGGTCAGAGCAGAGCAGGATCCCTGAGGGCTGCGGCCTTGCAGAAGGCCTCTGTGAAGGGGCGTGGGACAGTGTCCTGGAGAATGAGAGATTTGAGTGAATTTTACAAGGGGACCCTGTACAGGTAGGGAGGGAGGAACAACCTTATGAGAATACGGAGAGGCGGAAGGGAGCCCCCGCTGGTGAAGCATCTTCTGTGCATCAGGCATGGAGCCCGCATTCTCTCATTTGTCTCCTTTACTCCTCAGAACAGCCTTATGAGGGGGACCTGTAACGGGTCCTTCTGTTACAGGTAAGGAAGCTGAGGCTCAGGGCAGTCAGAGAAGCTGCCTAGGGTCACATATCCAGTGGATGGGAGAGCTAGGATTCAACCCAGCTCAGACTGCCTCTGCTGTTTCCATTGCGAGAAGTTGCCCAGGTGTGTAGGAGGCTGGGCTGGATTGAGTGAGACTCACTCTCATGTTCTAGCAAGTGCAGAGCTGCCACCCTAAATGCTGGGCCCTGGCTGCCTGACTTGCCCCAGCCTAGTCCTGGCCCCAGTAGGAGGAGCAGTGAGAAAACAGCAGGACTACAGGGTGGGTTGAGGTCATGTGCTCGAGAGCGATGCATCCCGGGCACAGGTGTTTAGATTTTATTTCATGAGCAGCGGGGAGCCATTGAAGTTTTTGGCATATAAGTGATTGGGGGGCTGGCCTGGTGGCGCAGTGGGCAGCCCGGGATTCACAGGTTTGGATCCCAGGCACTGGCCAACGCACTGCTTGTCAGCCATGCCGTGGCAGCGTCCCATATAAAATAGAGGAAAATGGGCATGGATGTTAGCCCAGGGCCAGTCTTCCTCAGCAAAGAGGAGGACTGACAATGGATGTTAGCTCAGGGCTGGTCTTCCTCACCGAAAAAAAAAAAAAAACCAGAGTGATTGGATCCAAGCGGTTGACTGTGTACAGTGTGAAAACTAGTTAGGAAGTTCTCAGAGTTGTCTGAGGGGAAGTAATTAATCGGTATGTGGACGAGAGTAGGAGAAAGAGAAAGGAATTGGTGCCAGCCCCTTCCTTTAGAAACCTTCAGAACTTGGTGCTGGGATCCTGGGCAAAGGGAAAGTTGGTGACCTGGAGGACTGAGAGGTATTTCCTAGAAACATGCACACCTGTTGGAATAGCTGACTGACGGCAAGAGGGGTGAAGGAGAAGGCAGGTTTAATCGTGTTGCACTTGAAGTGGTGGGCTTGAGGTAGCCACGTCAGCCTGGTTAGGGGGGTTGACAGAGAAAAATGGTTTTGGAGTCCTCTGCAAAGGGAGGAAAGTGGCTGAAGTCCTGGATGTCTGCTTTGATTGTTCTTTGGGGATCTTACAGGGCTCCCTCACCTGCCTGGTTTTTGTAGATTTACTTAGCTGTGTTTCTAGAAGCCTGGCAGACCCTTGCTTGGTTGTCTTACCCACCCTTCTCCTTTCTCCTCAGCCTGCCTCCAGACCAGACCCTTCCTCGCCAGGGTCCTGGCCAGTCCCTGGCCTTCCCAGAAAACTACCAGACTCTTCCCAAGAGCACCCGACACCCCTCGGGGGGCTCCTCGCCCCCTCCCCGCAACCTGCCGAGTGACTACAAGTACGCGCAGGACCGAGCCAGCCACCTGAAGATGTCGAGCGAGGAGCGCCGGGCACACCGCGATGGCACCGTGTGGCAGCTCTACGAGTGGCAGCAGCGCCAGCAGTTCCGGCATGGCAGCCCCACGGCACCCATCTGTGCCGGCTCCCCAGAGTTCACCGACCAGGGCCGGAGCAGGAGCATGCTGGAGGTGCCCCGCTCCATCTCTGTGCCTCCGTCTCCCTCAGATATCCCTCCCCCGGGACCCCCGAGGGTATTCCCACCCCGGCGGCCACACACACCAGCAGAGAGGGTCACTGTGAAGCCACCGGACCAGAGGAGGAGTGTGGACATCTCACTGGGGGGTTCCCCCAGGAAGGCGTGGGGCCACGCCACCAAGGTGAGGCTCTGGAGGCCCCGCCAGGCTGCTGGGGTCCAGCATTAGCGAGATGGGAGCCTCACATGGTTTGAGCACAAATTTGAGCAATTTGGTATAATTATGATAGCTAACACTTTTCAGTACTTTTAGGTGCCAGGTGCAGTACTAAAGGCTTTACTTTAATTCTTACAACAACACTATGAGGTAGCTGCTATTATGCCCATTTCACAGATGAGAATTATGAGGCATTAAGATACGAAGTGGCTTGCACAGGGTCACACAACTAGAAGTCTGCTTCCTTGCAACTTGGAAGGCAGGAAGAGATGTCTGTGTTCAGTCAGTTTAGTTGTTTATAATAACTCAACTTAAGTTTTACCTCTCCAAGGGGCTTTCACAGTTTGTAGTTATAACCTGGTGAGAAAGGTGTGTGGCCCTATTTTACAGATGAAGAGTCTGAGGCTCGGAGGGGTGAGGTGCTGTGTGGTAGGCTGCCCTGGGAGTGAGAGGCAGGTTCCGGCCCCAGCCCCGGCCTCCTTGCCAGGCCCTCGGTGTGACTTCTTGTTTCCTCACGTGCAGGACTCCTCTCACGTGGACCGGCGCTCCATGCCCTCCATGGGTTACATGACCCACACTGTCAGTGCTCCTAGCTTACACGGAAAATCGGTAAGCAGCTCCTCTGCTCCCCCTCCAGGGCGCTGATCTGATACAGCTCGCAAATGGCTCTCTCCTGGGTTTTTTCCCTGACCAGTCAAGTGCAGCCCGTAGGGCGGTTATCAGCTGCCATTTTAGGGATGACGAAAAGTCAAGTGACTTGCTCAGGCTCATCCAGCTGGCATTGGGTCCTCCCAGAGCAAAGAGCTTGGAGGGAGTGGAGGAGAATGTTGGCCTTCTCTTCTCTTTTGACTGCATTTTGCCTGCAGCCTTTTCCAGCCACCTGCCTTTCTCCTGTTAGCTCCTCTTCTTTCTTCCTGGTCTTGGCTTTGATTAGTTAACTCTGTCTTCAAAGCTCGAGCCTAGGTGAGGTTGCACTCTTGGTTGCTGTTTCCTCAAAAAACTCCTTCCTGCAGCCCTTTTTCTGCCAGTGCCTTTATTTGTCCTAATGACAGAGTTAATGCGATAATTGCTTAACAGTGTCACATCAGTGCTGTCTCAGTGCTGGGGTGAAGAGTAATTATAGCGTCATGCTCCTACGGTGGCTAATTTCCTCGTGATGTGTCTCCACACCTGCAGCTGGAGGAGCTCTCACTGCTTCTCACGCGCTTACGGCGGCACCAGGCCAAGTTGGCCAGTGTGCGAGATTTTGCCATCAGCCAGTTACTGCAGCACCAGCTGACCTTTCCCACCTTCCAGGTCAGGGCCGGGGGCCACCCTAGGGGCAAGGGAGTGACCTGCTGGCCTGCGCTCTAGTCTGTACTTGCTGTCTGGCTCTTTCCCTCGTTCCCTGCCTGTTTGCTTCTGGATGCTCCTGCCAGACACTGTGCAGTGGTGGTGAGCCCATGCCCCTGGCACTGGGGAGGAGGCTGCATGTGGTGTGAGGGACCTGAACTGTGGCTTCTCTGGCTGTGAGTGGTGACTGCCAGGCTGGTGTGTGGTCATGTCCAAAGGGCTGCTCTGGCTGTCGTCCTTGTTGCTACCTGGGGCAGTCCTAGGGATGCTGAAAGATGTGTGTCAGCTTGGAGGAAGGAGGCATAGTGCCCTCTCTCATCTGGACGGTGCCCTGCTGATTGACAGAGCATCCTCACGTCCCTTCTCCTGCTGAACCTCACAGTAACCTAGGAGAGGTTAGCTGGACAGGGTTTATTACCACACACGAGGCAGTGGATCCAAAAGGGAAAATGACTTGCCCGGGATCCCTCAGCTAGTGGCATGCAGGCTAGAGCCAAAACCTGAGTCCTATCTGGCACAATGTTCTAAATTTCTAGGACATGGGGTTTGCAGGCAAGCTCCTCGAGGAATGGCCAGGCAGTCGCTCTTCTGGGCATCTTGAGCCGCTTAAGATGCTGGTCCACATGAGGCGGGCCCTTCTGGGCTGCACAGAAATAGACAGAGGACAATCCTGTCACCCTCCTTACCTGTCCTGTTTTAGTGGGATCTGAGGGACTCAGGAAATATATTCAGAAAAATGAATGTAAGGGAACACTTGCAAAAACCCTAAGTTTTGAATTTGGGAGATTTTTAATAACATTCCTCTGCTCTGTCCTCCTTACTGCTGTGGAAAGTGTATAGGGACTAGGCTGATTGGGGAAGTAGGGATGGGTAAGGGGACAGTTGAGGGACAGAAATAAGATCTTGCAAGCCACTAGTGTCCTTGGCAATGATCCTTCAGGCCTTCTCATGCTTAAAAGCAGGGCCTGAACGTGTCACAGTTTTTATTTGTGTGTTTGTTTTGCATCAGAGCTGTAAACAGGGACCACCTTCCCAGCCCTGGCTTGCTTGGCTTTCTGGGAGGCCTCTGAGTCTGCTGAGTGGTGCCCAGACCATTTTTCTTAGGTCCAAGCTTTCATAGCCCGTCTGGCTCACAGTTAGCTTCTGTGATCCATTACATGGGAAGCACAAATTCTAGGAAATAGTCTTTTCCTTATTGTCACTGTTCCCAGTAATTATACTGAAGAACTTAACAGACTGTCAGAGATGACACAAGCAGATGGGTCTGACACTGGACCTTCCACAACTAGCTCCTGACACGGCCATATTGGCTCCATGCTGAGCAAAGGGAGCCAAAACTTCCAGGAAACTTCTGGTGGCTGCTGGTGCTTATTGTTCTGGAACCCAGGGTCTTAGAGGGACCTCCCTGGGTCACCTAGGTCATCTCCCTGCCTCTTCTAAACATCCATTCACACCAATCAGGGGGTCATTTGCTTCATTCATGTGAAGTGACCCAGTGCAAAGGTTTGATGACAAGAATTGGAGCGTTGGTGATCAGTGGGACCCTAGCTCAGGTGTAGCATGTCCTCTTCCAACTAGACCTCTCTAGTTCCATATCAGGAGCTCACCTCCACCTCACTTGCATTGTCATCCCAACCCTCTGATGGGATGTGTACTGTCTGCCTCCTCCTCATCAAACTGGCCCCCCGGCCAATGGGGGGACAAGCTGGCTGTCCCCACAGGGACCTGCAAGATCCACCATGCTGACAGAGGGCTCTGAGCTGCACTGAGACATTTGTGCTTCCTCTGTGGTCCCAGATGTGTTGGTCTGCTGTCGTCCCTTGCCCCCGAGGCTGCACGATGTAAATGATTCGCTTGTGAAATCCCAAGTTATGGAAACCCTTGGTGCTCATAACTGGCTTTTTTCTCTCTGTGCTTCGTTTGAAGGCTGACGACACCTACCTCCAGCTGAAGAAAGACCTGGAGTACCTGGACCTAAAGGTGCGTGCTGTCAGGGGTCTTGCCTCCCTTGGACACTCCCCTTTCTGAGAGTGTTAACCTCACTGGAGGCGAGGCCAAAGCCAAAGGCCCTGCAGGTCTTATCAAATCTGGATCTCGAATGAAGATGTCTCCTGTGTGAATCAGAAGAGTCTTGTTTTGTTTTTGGTTTTTGATGTTGCTATGGCTTTTGAAATTTTCATTTTTTTACTGAGATATAATTGAGATATAACATTATATTAGTTTCAGGTGTATAACATAATGATTTAATATTTGTATATATTGCAAATGATCACCACAATAAGTCTGTTTAACATTGTCACCATATAGTTTATAAATTTTTTTGTGTGTGATAAGAACTTTCAAGATCTACTCTCAGCAACTTTCAGATATGCAATATGGTATTATTAACTATAGTCTGTACATTTCATTGCCGTGAGTTATTTATTTTATAACTGGAAGTTTGTACCTTTCAGAAGAGTTTTATTTCTTACAGCCTCAAACTCTGGGCTCTCCTCAGTTTCTTGTGAATTCTTCTGTAAGGTCTCTGGCTTACAGAATGAAGGCACAAGATCTTGGTCTCTTCCTGTCATTGGTCAGAACCAAAAGGTCCCTCCAAATAATAAGCAATTGCTTCTCAGAGCCCCCAGTGGGGGTGGGGGTGGGTTTGATCATAGGGTGCCACTGGTGTGTGTTTTCAGCCATATGTAGTTTGGGGGGTTGTTTGGTTTTGTTGCTGGGGGAGCAAGTTCCACGTGAAATTACGTGGCTCTGAGGCTCACCGTAGTCTCCCATCTCCGTTTAGGAAATGAGCACTGGGCCCCTCCCTGTAGGTGATAAAACTCAGACTCAGAATCAGCCTCCATAGCACAGAGAGAGCCTGAGAAAGCTGCTGTAGAAGCGAGAGGCATTCTGCCTGAAAGAGAGCTGCTATTGTTTCGTTCCCACAGCTCTCTGAAAGCTCCCACTGTGAAAAGCACTTCTTATGCCTGAGCCACGAAATAGACTGAAGGAATGTGACCTTTAATTAACTGTGGGTGTGAGAGGGTGGGCGAGGGGCCTGTGGGAGGACACCCAGGCGACTGCCTCCCCCACTGCCCGTGTACCTGTCTTGAGATTTTTTTAAACAGGGGATCATCATTGGCTTTGTAGAAGAAGGGGTACAAACATTAGGCCGTAAGGTAGCAGATGGGGGGCCTCCCCACACTGAGGCAAGATCAGGCCTTTGATTAAGAATCAAAGAGTTAATTTATGTATCTGTTGAGCACTTGCTGTGTACCCAGCTCTACAAAAGCCTAGGGGAGATGCAAGAGAAAATTTGAGGCTCTCTGGCTTTGAGAAACTTCCAAACAGTCTGGGTCAGGGAAAGAAAATATCCCCGAATAACACAGACTTTACTTCCAATGACCTGTCTGGCCCAGGGCTCAGGACTGAGATAGTGAGGGTCATTGTGGGCTGCAATGCTGGGAAGCTTCGGGAGGTGGTGGCATGTGTGTGGTGCCTTGAAGAGCCAGAGGGTTTGGGTTGTTGAGATTAAAGGGAAGGGAATGGTGGGAGCTAAGGAGAGCCAGGGTGAGGGCAGGCAGGTTGTCCAGGTTTCTGAGTCTGTCCTAGGCTTTAGGAAGGAAGTTGGGGTGGACAAAAGTCAGACTTGGCTTTTGGACATGAGCAAAACAAGGAGGATTCTTTCCAAATCAGGGCATTTACGTCACATGGAGCTTGAGTATTGTAAGTAAGGTAGTAACGCCTGAGGGTGCAAAGTGCTCAGACACGGCAGAGTGGGGTGACTGTGCAGTCCAGCCCATCATCCTGCACTCTCAAACTGGGGATGTCCTTCCACCACACCCACCACCCCACGTATCCTGGAGGGAGGTCCACCAGCCCTGGCCTCCACCTGCCCTGTGTACCACTGCGTCCTCATTCCTTTACCTCCCCAACAGCCAGTCACCAGGCCACCTGCTCGGTTCTTCTCACCCCTGCCCTGAGGCCATGCGGTCTGCACAGAAGTATTTGCAGAGCATCCACAGTGTGGCCTGTGGGAGAGGCTTGGCTTACAGCAGCACAGGTGTACCATGAAACGCTCTTCAGAGTGCTTGGTGCACAGTGCACGAGAGAAATTAATAAAGTGCCTGCGCCAGAGTAATAGGAAATATGTGTCTTCTGATTCCTGTTTGTGTGGGGTAGTTGAGACTCACAGTTGTTCCTGGAGAGAAGATCCAGCTCGGGTTTATTTTATTTCAAGATTGTAGAATTTGAACTAAAAGGGATTTTGAGAGAGAAACTGAGGCATAGGGTAGCTGAGTAGGTCCAGAGTCCCTGTGTGTCCTGACTCCCAGCAGAGGGCATAACGTGTGCCAGTCACCATGTTTCACTTCTGTTATACTGTGTAACCCCTGCAGTAGCCCTGTAAGGGAGGTGGTGGTATCTTTTTTTTTTTTTTTTACTTACTGAGGCTCAGAGAATTAAATGACTTTCCCAAGGCCCTGTAAGTAGTTCCTGGGGAGTCGATATTTGGAGGTAGCTCTGACTCAGCTCACGCTCTTAATCACCCTTCCTCCCAGGCTTTTTTAAAATGCTGCTTCTACTACTGTGGACACAAAGGCATTAAGTTTTTTATAGAGCTGAACTGGGGTCATTATACTGGGAAACATGTTTGGTGTGATAGAGAGAGGCGAGTGTGTCCTTGGGGTGTTTCACCAGCTGGGAGCTCTGTGTGACCAGAACATTAACTAGTGATTGGAAGTTGTCACTGTTTGCCATGGAAAACAGCTGTGTTGATACCAGAATTTCCCTGGTCTTGTAAGCTGTTCCTCCAGTTGCCAAGTTCCTCTCAGAGAACTAGTTCCCCAGATGAACTGCCCAGCAGGCGAGAGACACTTGGCTTACCAGCAGCACATGTGGGGAAAGATGCTGGAGTTTGCGCTGCATGTGAGTTGTTGGTCTGGCCTGGCTGCCAGAAAGGCTGGCACCACCTTGGCCTCCCTCCAAGGGACAGGGTGCCCAGATCAGGGAGGCAGTGGGCATGCTCTGTTCAGACCCAGCTGAGGTATAGGGTTCCCAGATGGGTGTCTCACTTCAGGATCCAGACAAGGGAAGGTCTGGAATCCAAGGAGAGGTGTTGAGGGCCTGCAAGAACCATGGCTGAGGAGTGTATTAGGCGGGATGCTTTTGTTTGCAAGTGTCCCAAACCCAAATCAACCTGCTAACCCAGAAAGGGAATATACTGGTTCACAGAGCCTCAGGCTCTGTTCCGGGGGCTCAGGCCACGTCATCACTGTTCTACTTTCCCTGGTGTGTGGGCTGCCTCCACACGGCCAGGCAAGAAAGGTGGCCACTTGCAAACCCAGGTTTACTTCGTCCAAGCCCAGCCTCCCTGTGGCATGTTAGAGGGGTTCCCTAATGGGAAAGCAAGCTGGGCAGAAACAAGAAACACAGCAGCAGCTAGCACAGCTACTGTGTGGAATGGTCAGAGGAGGTCAGGGTGAATCAGGGAAGATGTAGAGATGGTCTGTAAAGCTTTTGTGGCCCTGAGGGGGAATTAAGTCCAGTAGATTGTAGCTACAAGTAGACAAGGTTCAGTATAGTAGAAGAAAGACTTTTCTAAAAGGGCTCGCTTAGGTCATGGTGAACTCCCCATCACTGGGGTGTGACTGAAGCTAGATGCGTACTGGGTGGGATGAGTGACTGGATTAGGAAAAACCCCTGGCTCACCAGCTCTGGAGATTCTGTGACATGCTAGACAAAATGAACTGATAATGAGCCCAGCTGGGGTCCCTGAGATGAGCCCTCTGTGGACACAACTGAGTGGGCCCTGTAGCCCAGCCTGGGCATGGAGACAGGGACAAGCACTGCCCTGCTATGACCAGCTTCTTGTGGGACGTCCCTCAGGGGAGAGTAAGGAGGTAAGCCTCTCTGGAGAAGGACAGTCTCCCCGTTCCCACCAGGTCAGCCTAGGGTCCCCCATGTCCTTGTCCCAAAGGCCATGGACATAAGGATACAGAGCCTCTCCCCCCGCTATCAGCTGATGCTCAGCTTCTGGGTTCAGTTGGTGGTGTTTGCTTCCCACACGTTGTGGGGCTTTTTCTTCCTGAAATGAGCATTCCTGCTGTGGTGCCAAGTGATCACACAAAGGCATCCTCCCCTCTCTTAGCAGACACTCTGTATTAATGTTCTTTGTGGAAATGTTTACTTCTCTGGCATTTTGCTTGGCGGTGCCAGGGTGGAAAGGAGTCCACATTGACTAAGCATCTGTTCCTGCCTGGCAGTGTTTGGGCACTTGATGTTCATTATCTCACTTAATCCTCTCAGCAACCTTGAGCAATAGGAATTACTGTCCCCACCTTACCAAGCAGGAACCCACGTATTAGAGAAGTAACTTCTACAAGGTTATGTGGTTGGGATTTGAACCCAGTTACTAACTTCACACCTGCCTTCTTCCATGTACCGTGTACCCACTCTAAAGTTGTATTCGCAGAACTGTATTTCTGCCGTTAAAGTTCTGCTCTTTAGAACTCTACACCCTGGCTAGGTCTGAAGAGGGGGTGTGGGGGTTCGCTGTTGTTGGCAGTTTGAACTGTTTTTATGCAGCTGGGAGGCACAGCTGGGAGGTGAGGTGGAAGGAAGGGCATCTGCTGCTGCTCAGGTGGTGCCTTTGTAGGTGGAGCAGGTTGCAGTCAACCCCAAAGAGGCTCTTGTCCCTGATGGGGGAAGTGTCATCAGTGGCTCCAGGTGCCTGGCCCCAGGACTCTTCCTGACTCTTTGAGCCTGAGATCAGGGCTTCTCTATTCAGGGCCTGTTTCCAAAGTTAGCTTCTGGGGCAAAGTTTCTTAAGCTGTGGTCTGGAACACCACCTACTTCAGAATCACTTGGGAACTTGATAAAAAATGGCAGATCTTGAGAGTTGTGTTGAATTAGAACCTCTGGAGATTGTGCCCAGAATTCTGCTTTTTTTTTTTTTTTTTTTTTTTTATCAAGCTCTGGGGTGATTCTTGTGCACACCAAAGTTTGAGGTCTGTTGTTCTGGAGCAGAGATTATTAACCCTGGTCATGAACTAGAACAACCAGGGAAGCTTTTTAAATGAATATGGATGCTTAGGTCCTACCCCTTAGAGCCTCTGATTTAATTGGTAATACTCAGTTGTTACTCTTAAAAATAAACCAAAACTCTCCTAGGTCTTTCTAATGCATAGCCATGGTTGAGAAACATTGTTTCGAAGCAGTGGTTCTCCAAGTGTGATCCCAGACCAGCAGCATCAGCAATACCTGGTAATGTGTTAGAAAGGCAAAATCTTGAGTCCCACCCCAGACTTGCTCAGTGAGACTCTCTGGGGGTGGGGCCCAGCAAATCTGTTTATTAACAAGCCTTCCAGGTGATTCTGAAGCATGCTAAAGTTTGAGATCCACTTTTTTGAGTAGTGATTCCCAATCCTGGCTACACATTAGAATCACACAGGAGGGCTTTTAAGAATCCCGATGACCAGGCCCCACCCCAGACCAATTACACCCAAGTCTTTTTGAGTTGGGACTCAGGCATCAGTACTTTTTACAGCTCCTCGCCGATGCCAGTGTTTGAGCCAGGGTTGAGATCCACTGTCTTAGTGGGTGGGGACAGTGTTCCCTCAAAGGAGCTGTAAGCATTTGGGATCATTGGTAAGACATAATTATGTAGATGCAACACAGATGTGGAGGCAAGCGTCTGAGGGATTGAAGGTGGAAAATGTTGGGCAGGGTGAGACTAAAGCATGGCACCATTCTCAATTCCAGATTCGGTATCTCACCGTATGTGATGAGGGAGGGCAAAGGAAGAAGCAAGGTTCCCTCTTACCTTCTGTGCAGAACCAGGGTGGAAATGGACACTGAAACTGGCATTCTCAGTAAACTAGCCTGCACAAGGGGCCTTCAGGCAGAGCTTATTGTCCCCCACTTTAGAGGTGAGGGGCCTGAAGTCTGGAAAATCTAACAACTGGAAAGCAGCACAGCAAGACTGAGATGCAGTCACGTGAATTGCACAGCACACGTCCTCCCTAAGGTTTCCCTCACCACTTCCCCAAATTCTGGCTCCTTCAAGTGTCATTTGACGTCTCACCTGTTATGTTTTGTTGTATTTGCCTTTTTGTTTGGAACAGATAAAAAATAATGAACCTTTGATCAACGTGCTTTACAAAGTGCTGAAGAAGTCAGCACCGGGCTGTCGGCCCGGGAGAAGCGTAAGATGATCTGATCTGTGTCTCCAGGCGGGGCCATTCCATTGCTTCTGGCTCCGTGCGGCTCCATCACTTGCTTATCCCGGGGCTCTCCTCACCGCCCCCAGGCTTCCTGCAAGTCATTTTGGTTTATTTTCTTTCTAGTGAAGCTTCTCAGCGTTTTGGCTGGTGCACCAGGCTGAGCCTCTCATCCGTGGTGTTCTGTGACTCCATCTTTTGTGCTGCCATGGGGGTGGGGGGCTTGCCTAGCTTGCCACCAGCTTGTGTCTTGTTCCCATTCTGTTTGTCTGCCTCCATGGCAAGGGCTGACCTAGACAGAGACCAGCATGGTCTGTGTAGTCGAGCATGAGTTCCTTGCGGGGAGCAGCAGTTCCTGGTCACCTTGGAGGAGCTGGGGCATCCTCAGATTCCACCGTGGGCCTGAGATTAGCGTGGCTCTTCTTTGGGGCAAGGGGCTGATGTTTGAAAACAGTCTGGAGCTGGACTAGAACAAAACGGGCCCCCCACCCCCCTTTGAGTGATGCAGAAGTTGTGCCTGAACGTGGCCGGCTTTTACAGCATTCCAAGGGAGGCTGCAGGTTGGGAAGCAGGTGCTGTGTCCAATCGTCCCAAGCCCTGAGAGAAGGGGTCTTGGAATGTAGTGGCGGAGGGTAGATGCCTGAGTGGCCTTTGATTCCTTTCTGATGCAGAGACTCTTTCAAATGGATAAGTACCCACTGCCTTTCACTTTTTCTGGTGACATATTTAGACATTGCTATCACAAAGCCCAATATTAAAAGGAAACTTAGATGTAATATACTACTTGTGGATATGTCTTAGTAGCCTCAGCTGTCTGGAACAAAGCTAAATTCAGCTCAATGGGCCTCTGAGATGTGTAAAGACTACTATGGAGCCCGTGCTCTAAAGCCTGTGGCCTTTACTCCATAGGAAGTGGTCTTGGACCCTGAGCACAGCCAGCTCACCCTGTTTCGTTACATTCACAGACTCAGTAAGTAAACATTTCCCGAATATCCTCAATATGCTGGGCCCTGGGCTGGGCTCTGAGGATACAGAGGAAATATGTCACGGTTCCCACGGTTACCCCTAATTAGGTTCCTATCTAGTGAGCAGAGGTGGAATACATCATTTGATGTACTAAGGCCCATGGTAGTGGGAGACACAGGGTGCAGGAGAGTCTCCCTTGATGGCACCGAACCCGGCTGGAGAGAGGGAGATGGGGAAGAGCAGCAGGTGTGTCACCTCTGTTGTGTTTCTAATCCTGACAGACTCAGTCGTTTGAATTCCTAACTCACAGCACCTTAAAAGGGGACAAGAGAAATTTCTTAGAAAGGAGGGAGCACTAATATCCTGAGAAAAAAGAAATGTATGTCAATCTAAAATGGAAATGAAAGCACAGAAATTTGGGAGCACTTAACCAAGGGGCAAATAGTCCTAAACTAGCTTCTAAGAAATTCTATATTACTGATTTTTATAATGATTCTGATTCATCCAAAAAAAAGGTTGAATTTATATTCAGTATTCTATGAAGGCAGCAAAGGACATCCTTTTAGAAAGCTTTCCATCGAAAACTATAAAAGACTTGGCTTTCTCAAAATGCCTTTTTTGTGTAGAATACCCCATTCCTTTCCTGATGGTGCTGGATAAATGAAGCATTGCTCAGTTAGATGCTCTGCCTTGCTATTTCAGCATCCAAAAGATGTCATCTGTAAAAAGCTTCAGTGAAATAAGGGGAAGAGTTTTGCTAGGAGGAAAAATCCCTGAAGCATAGCTTAATTTGAAAATGATTTCTTCCTAGGAAACGAGCCAAGGGTCAGTCAGCCCCTTGGAAAGTAGACAACCTCTCTGTCCCTCACTTCGGTGAAGGACTGTGACAGAGAATCAAGACTTCCCTACCTATACCTGCTGGGTTCCCCTGAGTTTGAAGGCCCAAGTCCTGCCTGGGAAGTTCTGCCATTTGTGGTTGACCAAGATTAATTCCACCTCCTCCCCTTCCTCTTCCTTCCTCTCCCCACCCCCCTCCACCCTTGCGGGAGCCAGCACAGTCTGTCTGTTTGTGGGTTGTTGCTGTAGTCAGTGTGTTCTGTGACTGTGTATGTACATGTATGTACACATAATCTGCCAGTTGGAAGAGCAGAATTTGGCTGGAGTTCTCCTTTTTCCAGGCACTCTACAGCACTGACCTACATGGGTTTCCCTTTGACCTACCTGCAATGCAATAAGCATTTGCTGAGTGCCTTCCACATGTCCAGGGCTGACGCTGCTTTGATAAAGAAGACAGTGGTACCTGCCCTCTGCTGTGTGACCAAAGGGAGCATGGGACTGGGTGGGGGCGAGTCTGCAGCCCAGACTCAGTCCTCAGCCAAAGGCATGGAGAGGGCATTCGACCTTGACCTTGACCTTTGGATTTGCTTACGATGCTTGTCAGGGAGAAGGAGTGTAGGACATTTAGCCACATGGGTAGCTTGAGTTGGAGGGAAATTTTTGCCAATGTCTTTCTGCTTCTGATTCACACTCACAAACTTACTGGACGTCCCAGATGGAGTATGGAGCAGCTTTCTGTCCATCCACACCGGGATGCTCTGCGTAGTCCACACACCCCCTATCTCTGCTGTGATTAGCTAGCTCCACCCTCCATTTCCCTGGTCAGATCTGCAAAATACAGTTCAGCAAGATGGCCTCCCCTCCACAGGGCACATCCTACCTGGCTGTCCCTGACCATGGCTTGGCCGTGGGGTGCATCTTTCAAAAAGTACCCCCTTCCCCTGCACAGCTTTTGGCAAGGAAGAGATTTGGGGGAAATGAAAACATGGGCTAAAGCGTTGAGTTTAGCTTCTTAGGAGTCAGTGAGAGATGGGCAACGTGTTGCCCATGTTGGGTCAAGGGAGGGATGGGAAATGTTGTGAAATTCCACTGGCCCATAAGTTCAGGTGATTTTTGTCTGCTGCTTTGTGGTTTCCTTTCTTGAGAGGACAGGGTAATTTGTAACTTGTTTTATAAGTATGGCTTAGCCTCAGCTATTCGGGGATCAATTAAAAACCCCAGCCAGGAGTTATCCAGTTTCTTCTTCCCTTGGCCAGAGCCTCTTCCCAAATAGTGTAGGGTGAGGAAGGCTGATCTCACTCATGGGGAGGTGGGCTGCTCAGAGACTTCCTTGAATTAAGGCTTGACAATGCCCAGGGGATTTGCTTGTCCCTCCACCCTACTGTCCTGGGCGTGGGTCACAGTCTTCTGTCACTTGTGTCCTACCCCAGGTTCAGTAGCAAAACTCTCACTTATCAGTGGCAAACTTTCCAAGATTCATACCAAACTCATTTTGGGCAAATATAAGCTTCTACAATTGATGATCCTGTAACTTGATTGTCTGCATTTTCTTTAACTTGCAAAATTTACAAGTGCTACTAGGTTCTCAAAAAGGTTTTGGTTTTTCCCTAAAATGAAATAGGCATAAAAATAAAGCAGGTACTGCCCAAGTTTCTGCCCCTTCTGTGCCGTGACCCTACTTGCCACTGCCGAGACCTCCACACCCATCCATCGTGGGGTAACTTTCCTTTCCGAGTTCTGATCCCGAACCCCGTGGTTAAATCTCCTTTAAATTGTTCGCCTCCCAGATGACAGGCCGGGACCTTCTCAAGGATCGAAGCCTGAAGCCGGTGAAGATCGCCGAGAGTGACATTGACGTGAGTGAGCAGAGTGACAGGCCGACCCTTTGGCTGCCTGCTGCCCCCAGGCCCAGGGTGGGCAGCTTCAGGCAGGGTCTGGATGGTTCTGTGGCCAAAAGTCTTTCTGATCACACTCCAAGGCCATGCCCTTTTCTCATCGTCCCAGGCCCTCTCCAACCTGTTCTTGCTCACAGGTCAAACTGAGCATCTTCTGTGAACAAGACAGGATCCTCCAGGACTTGGAAGACAAGATTCGAGCCCTCAAGGAGAACAAAGTATGCATCAGTTTTCCTGATCCTGGGCTGAGTGGAGGGGGGTTTTGTCATCCTGTCTTTTCTCAGACGTAGACTGGGCTGCCATGTTGGTATCGGACAATAGGTGTTAGTTTATCCAGAACAGTGTTTTTGGATTTAAAGGGTATTTCTTTGGGGGTTTCTGTCTGAATTTGGAGGAAACCTTATAGGGAAATCTCAGCCTACTTATTCCAAGTACTGTCTCCCCTGTAACCTCCCTTAATTCTGCTCTGGCCCACCTCTTCCTGGAGGCCCTGTGAGGTGAGTCTGGGAGAGGAGGGCTCCACTGGCTTGTATGTGATGCCACCAGGGAAGGGGGACTGCCTTGGAGAAAGTGGCCACAGTCATAACAGGGCAGAGACCCTCATTTCCTAAAGCTCCTTTCCTCCTAGGATCTAGGCTATGGAGGAAGCAAGTCCAGTTGGAAGGGCAGGAATAGGCCAGGGGGCTACCGATGTTGGGTCTCTTAGACCATTAAAGTGAAGTTTTTCTTTTTTGCATTTTAATAAGCCTTTATATTTGTGATGCTGAAGGTTTATAAGATGCCACCTTTCCCTGGAGCTTAGAGAGTTTTCTATCTGTTCTTTGGTTTATCCTCATAGTTTATCTTATAGGAGTTGATGGCTTTATGCCCACTTTACAGATGAGGAAACTAAGGCACAAAGCTTTTAGGTGACTTGTCCCAGGAGGCCACCCAGTGGTCAGAGCGAGGGCTGGAATCAGAAGCCCTGACTCTCAGGACCCAGCTGGGTCTGGCCCCTTAAGCCTCTGTTAGATCAGCAGGTTTATTTCCTGGCCTGGTATGGAGAGGCCTCCAGGGACTGTCCTGCTAGCCTCTTGCTCTTTGGCCCTTGCCCGGTGCAGGACCAGCTCGAGTCAGTGCTGGAGGTGCTGCACAGACAGATGGAGCAGTACCGAGACCAGCCCCAGCACCTGGAGAAGATCGCCTGCCAGCAGAGGTTGCTGCAGGAGGACCTCGTCCACATCCGGGCGGAGCTCTCCAGAGAGTCCACTGTGCGTAAAGGGCATGGAGGGAGGCAGACACTTCCCCTCAGGATGCGCTGGCAGGGGCTGCTTTTCTCGTCACCCAGGCTGTAGTTGAGTTGGTGGCCAGGGACAAGTGTCTTGAAGTAGCAGAACTTGCCCAGGCTGCCTCCTGACAGTAGCTTACCTTGTCCGGGGGTGACATGTCTGTCTGTACTGGTGCCTTTGGATGCTTTCCATCAGCGACTCCTGGATGGCCACAGTGACAGAAATCTCAGAGCAGCCTGCACAGCTATTTCCCTGATCTGTGCAGTTAATTCTAACATGTCAGAATTTCCACTTTTTTATTTGTCCATCTGATGTGATGCAGGCCTTTTCTGCCAGACTGGGACTCAGAGCATCCCCAGAGGTGGGAAAGGGGACAGTTCAGGTGACCAGGACAGAGCATGACTAAGAAGACAGCCCCTGTCCTTCTCTCACCAGGCCTGCCCAGGACCCGCGGGGCCCCCTTCTGGCTGGGTCGGCAGTTGTCAGGAGCACAGGTGCTCATGGAGCCTTCTAGGGGGCAGGGGGTAGCTAAGAATCAGAAGCGTTTCCTTGGCCAACAGGAGATGGAAAATGCCTGGAACGAGTACCTGAAGTTGGAGACTGATGTGGAGCAGCTGAAGCAAACCCTGCAGGAGCAACACAGGAGAGCCTTTTTCTTCCAGGTGACCCAGGAGCTCTTCGTCCCTTCTGAGCTCTGATTTCTCCTGAGATCCTTCACCTGTGGGTGCTGTGAGCCCTACCCAGGGGCCTTCTCTTCCTCCACCGGGACAGCCTGCTCACCACCCCACACTCCCCCAGCCAGGCTGTGAAGAGAAGCCTCACCTCAGCTCCCCCTGCCTCTCTGCTCTCAAAGACAAACTCTTGGGCATTTTTGTAAGGGTTTCACTGCTGGTCATTTGGGGAAACAGACACGAGAGGAGACAAATACCAACCTTACAGAGACTTGAGAGTGATCTGTGTTCTCGTGGTTCTTGGCCCCGTCGTGGGTTCCTAGCTACTCACTTACTGGCAGGAAGTCCTCGCCTCCCTCACTCCTCTGATTCCTGAAGATAGATGTTACCAAGCCTCCACCCGAGGAGCAGTGTGAATTCAGGTCCATGAGGTGCCTCTGGTCTCCAGGAGGTCATTTGCATTTCTGGAGGCCATGCTGGGAGATTCCCATCGCTGTGGCCCCTCCCCCACTCAGGAAAGGCAGCCTTAGAGCCCTGCCTCCTTTACCCTTAAAAACCAGGCCACCCCGTTATTAACTGCCTGAGCCCCCACAGGTGAGAGAATGAAGGGCCCTGTGTGGTTTTCCTTCTTCCAGGTTGGGTCCTCCATTTGCTCAGTGTTCTCCCATTGCAGTGCCCAACCAGGCTTCCACCCCACCCTCAAGATTTTAAAAATGGAAAATAACCTGCTTTTGAACCCAACTTCAGATCAGGGCCCTGACATAAATTTGATTTATTTGACTTCAGCAAGCATTAATTGAGGTTGCTTGTGTATGAGCCACCGTGCTAGGCCAATTTTGGGTCTAGGCTTATTAACTGATGAACTAGCTCTAGCAAAGGCTCTTCATTCAGGTGATTTAATGAATGTGTTGACTCTCTGGACATTAGCCTCACCCCAGGGAAGGCCTGCAAGGTTTCCTAGAACTAGAGTGTCTCCTGCTACTGTTGTTTTTTTTCCCATAGTTCCCCTTCATTTGAGCTAACATTTTCCAGTTCTTTTTCATATCCCCAGCACTTAGCACAATGGCTCAAAAATATTAGGTGAATATTGTTGACAAAGTCCTTCAAACGATTCTTTCTAGTTACTAGTTCTTTAAACTGTCCTGTCCTGTTATACTTACCTTCTTGAACTTCAATTATCTACATTAATTTTAGCAGTAATTTTTTTAAGCTTTTCGTTCATCACGTTTCTATAATTATGGAAATGACACATGAATGCACCTCTCTGAAAAGGCCAAGCAATGAGAAGCAAAAACAAAAAAATGAAACAAAATCTCCTCTTCCTCCCTCCCCTCTGCCCCAGTCCCATCGCCTTCCCTATATGTAATCCCATCAATTTGCATTGTCTTCCAGACCATTTTTTATGCATTTCCAAATGTACTGCACATACATAGAATCATGTTGTTTATTTCGGGGTGGGAGTTGGGTTTACTTAAAGAGGAATCATACTTACATATTGTTTGATAACTCACTTTTTTGTCATAACTTTATGTTGTGGAAATCTTTCCAGGAAAGATACTCCCAAGTTTATGGTACCTAATATGGTAGCTATTTAAATTTAAACATAAATTAATTAAAATTAACTCAAAATTAAAAATATATATCTTAGTCACACTGGAATCATTTCAAGTGCTCAGTAGCCACATGTGGCTAGTGGCTACTGTTTTGGACAGCACATATTATAGATTTCCATAATCTCAGAAAGTTATATTGGGTAGTCTTGGTCTAAGTAAATGAAATTAAATTTAGTTCTTAACTGCTATATAGTATTTCATAGTCTGGATGTTCCATAACTTTATTTAGTCATTCCTCTTCTGATGGGCATTGAAGTTATTTGTAGTGTTTTGCTTTTATAAACAGTGCCACAATGAGCATCTGTGTAACTGCCTTTTCAAGCTCGTTTACAAGCACTTATCTAAGATAGGCTCCTAGGACTGGACTTGCTGGGTGGAAATAAGTGTGCATGTAAAATGTTGACGGACACTGCCAAATCACCCTCTGAAAGGTTGTACTCATTTGCCCTTCCACCCATAGTGAATGAGAGTATCCTTGCCAGCACTTGATGTTGTCAGTCTTTTTAGTTTTTGCCAGTCTGCTGGCTAAAAAAGGACATCTTGTTTTAATTTGCATTTATTTAATTACTAGCAGGTTAAACATCTTTTCATATGATTATTGGCCATTTGTATTTCTACTGTGCCTTATTTCGTGGTGATTTAACATACAGGAGGCCCAGAATCCGTTTTTCTCCTCCAAAAAACAATGGGTACAACGTAACAGGTCTTGTCACAGACCCCCTGGAGAACTTAGCCCTGTAAGTTACTAGAAGGTAGGCTACTTCGGGGCCTGGTCCCTGCAGCTTGATTTCCGCCTAGCCTGGTGGCATTGCTCATGCTCTCCCTGAGTGCACAGTGAGCTGTGAAGCTCACAGAGCCCTTCTTTGAGCAGGCCCTGTGCTCATTTCTTTGGTGTAATTCTAGGCCAGATAAGCTGTGAGAGTCCTGAATAAATCACTAACGCCGGAGATAGGCTTGCAGCCCCGTGTGCAAATTCCCAGTCGTGGAGCTTGGAAACTCACCTCCCTTTAGCCACGTTTGGCTGTGAGAAAATTCATAACCTTTTCAGTAGAGTGGCTTTATTTATGAAGATCCTCATGGCCACCTGGGCACGGAAGCCAGTGGATAAAAGAACATCCAGGGAACTGCGTGAGAGGCAGCGATAGGTGAGGTTCCCTGTAGGTGTCCCTACTTCTGGATGATGAGTTCAGCCTTTGCTGAAGGCAGTACATAGGAGCCCTTCTGTCCAGCGTAGTATGAGGATACAGGAATGAAACCCCACCTCCTTGCTCCCCAAAAGCTTTCTTCACCTTGTCATTAAGTTCTGAAGTTCTGTTGCCTTTGGAGAAGGAGAGGTTCTCTGGCCACTGCTCCTCTCTGCTGTTCTCTTACATGTGGGGGTGACAGAAAGTCAAGATGGGGGCAGGATTGTGGACTGATGGTCGAAGTATGCGAGGTAGACCGCCAGAGGAGGAGAGAGAGTTGATTTTAATCCCGTGCTCCTCCTTCACCTGTCCCCAGCTTCCACTTGGGGACCTCAGCCCTACATATAATCCCGTTAGCTTACATACACACTCTGGGTTCAATAACACATCTGTTTGAGGACACTCATACTTTAGTGTGGAGCTGAACATCAAACCTATTATTCGCTTGTCAGCCCTGAGGGTGTGCGATGGTGTTGGAAGGGTGGAGTGAGTATGAGAGCAGGAGCCCCTTAGGATGGGGGGCTTCAGACATCTGTTGTCATGGCTGTTGGAAAGTATTGGATCAAGGAATTTTACATGATTGGTCCTTTATTCATTCAACACACATGGACTGAGAACTTGCTAAGTACCCAGCCCTGCGGGGATGTCAAGGAGCACATAGTCTAGTTGGGTCTGTAAGTATCACACAGTGTTAGGAGAGAACTCTTCCAACTGAGGGCGGCCAGTGCCTTGAGAGGAGGTGGGGGTGTGAAGTCTTCCTTTTTAAGTCCATGGGGTGGGGCCAAAGCTATCTTCCCCCATTATAACTTAGAAATTAAAAGAATACTGCGTCTTGGGGCCGGCCTGGTGGTGTAGTGGTTAAGTTCGCAAGCTCTGCTTTGGTGGCCCAGGGTTCACGGGTTTGTGTCCTGGGTGCAGACTGACACACCGCTCATCAAACCATGCTGTGGTAGCATCCCACACACAAAATAGAGGAAGATTGGCACAGATGTTAGCTCAGCAACAATCTTCCTCAAGCGAAAAGAGGAAGATTGGTAACGGATATTAGCTCAGAGCCAATTTTCCTCACCAGAAAAAAAAAGAATACTACATCTGATGTTTAAACAACTATTAAAAGATGCCCACAATCCTTAATCATGGCAGACCCTGCTCACCTCTCTCTAGGGCCCCTTCCCATCTAATTTCAGTTGTAACTTGTCAGAGTATGTATGTGATTGTGTAGATTGGCTCTTTTCCCATTGTACTTTTTAAAAAATAACACTTTTATTATATAATTCACATACTATAAAATTCACCCTTTTAAAGTATACAATTCAGTGGTCTTTAGAATATTCAGAGTTGTGCAATCATCCACACAATCAATTTTATACCATTTTCATCATCCCAGAAAAGAAACTCTGTACCCATTAGCATTCATTCCCCATCTCCACCCCTGCTCTGGCCAACTGCTAATCTGCTTTCTGTCCTTATGGATTTACCTTTTCTGGATATTTTATATAAATGCAATCCTCCAATATGTGGCCTTTTGTGTCTGGCTTCTTTCACGGAGCGTCATGTTTTCCATGCTCTTTCATGGTGTAGCACATATAGTACTTCATCCCTTTTATGGCCAAGTAACATTCCCCACCATACTCTTAACTAAACCTCAAATCCTTTGACTCAGCTTTGTCTTTTGAAAAATGCTCTTTAGATTCTCAGGATGGCATAATCTCTAGTCTGTGCCGCCTCTTCCGTTCCGTCATGGTTTCCTAAGACCATCTATTTTTTTTAAATTGTGGTAAAATATACATAACATAAAATTTACCAGCTTAACCATTTTTAAGTGTACAATTCAGTAGTAAGTACATTCACATTGTTGCGCACTCAATCTCCAGAACTCTTTTCATCTTGCAAAACTGAAACTCCATGCACATTAAACAACAATCCCCATCTGCAACCCCCCCTGCCACCCGCCCCCCCACCAGCCTCTGGCAAACACTCTCCTGTC
Organism: Tapirus indicus; assembly: GCA_031878705.1. Taxonomy (NCBI): domain Eukaryota; kingdom Metazoa; phylum Chordata; class Mammalia; order Perissodactyla; family Tapiridae; genus Tapirus; species Tapirus indicus. The sequence goes on from CM062924.1 coordinate 13,007,790, forward strand.
TCTGAATCTGACTACTCTACACACCTCATGTAAGTGGAATCATACAGTATTTAAGGCAGTCTATTTTTAAATTAGCTGGAAATAGGCAAGGTGGACTGGTGAGAGCTCTGAAATTTCTCCCCTGGGCCCTGAACATTTTCCATGTCTGCGCTTCCTTATGAAGCTGTGAGGCAGGCTTGGCTCTAGCCCTGGTGGGGTTTCCAAAGGGGATGCTGCCCCCCAGGGTGAGGGGCTATGTCTGAAATGACAGCGTAAATCCTAATAAGAAACTTCTGGTAAGGGGCTAAGAAGGAAATGAACCACCACCTCATCTTCCCCAGGAGAAATCGCAGATACAGAAGGATCTCTGGAGGATTGAAGATGTCATCGCAGGCCTGAGTGCAAATAAAGAGAACTTCAGAATCCTGGTGGAATCAGTCAAAAATCCAGGTGAGTGCGCCATCTTCCTGGGGGTGGGGGTGTTGGGGGCCAGCATCCAGGTGGGTGGGATGGTCCTGGGGTGGTCGGGTTTTCAGGTGCTGTCACTCCTCTTGGAGGAGGAGGCGGAGAGTCTTGGTTCATCCCGTCCTGTGTTTCATCCACGCCCCTAGAGAGGAAGACAGTGCCTTTGTTTTCTCACCCGCCTGTGCCTTCACTCTCAACCTCGGAGAGCAAGCTGCCCCCGCAGCCCAGCCCTCCCACGAGCCCCGTGCGGACCCCTCTGGAGGTCCGACTCTTCCCCCAGCTGCAGACCTACGTGCCGTACCGACCTTATCCGCCCCAGCTGAGGAAAGTGATGTCTCCCCTCCAGTCTCCAACCAAGACAAAGCCCAAAGTGGTGAGTGTTGATGACCTCTCCACCAGATGACTGTCCCTCTGTCCTTAGGTCAGCCTTTCTTGGGAGAGAAGCTTCTGGGGAAACTTGGGGAGATGGAACCAGCCAGAGTCCTGAACCATGACTGGTTAAGGAGTGGTAGCGCCCCACCGTTGTGCCTTAGACCCCCAGAACTGGAAGGGCCCTTAGAGATGGTCTAGCCTAACCCTTGCGTTAGGCGGTTGGGAGAGCTGAGGCCCAGCAGGAGGAAGTGACTGTGCTGAAGAGGTGGACTTCGTCATCTGCACCATGCAGAGAGGTGTGTGCTGCCCCATGCAGGGCTCCGTGCAAACCTGCAGTTACACAGGCCTGTGGGCGATGGGCTCATTTCAGCAGAAGAGTAGCCTTATCTTCACCTGCAGTTCAGCACTCTGCTGGGTTGTAGGACAAGTTTGATCTTCACAATAACCTCATGGAGTATAGACAGGAAGGTCAGTATCCCCATCCCACAGATCAGAGAACTGAGGCCCAAAGGTGTTAAAATTGGTTGCAGGTCTCCATGTTAGTGGATCCAGTCCACATCTCCTGACCATTCTCGGTGCCGTCTGCTGTCTAATTGGGTATTCAGCCCAGGTCCTCAGGTCAGGTCCGTGGTCCATGTGGTTGCCTGGGCCAACTCCGTGGCTTGCCTAGCATAGAGAGGGGCCAAGCCTTAGGCAGAGTCTGGGAGCACAGGAGGAGACTTTAAGGAAATAGAAGATGTGGTCAGGTATTGTGACAGCTCATATCTCCAGGGCCAGGCCAGCCTTGGCTGGAGAACACGAGGGGTCTGGTCCAAGTGACAGGGAAGTCATAGCAGAGGGGACCTTGGAATGGGGACCTCCAGGTCTTTGCCAATAAAGGCTTAGAGGAGCTTTGCCTGGGCACCATGTGTACCTAGGACCTCTGACAAGGGCAGTGTTCAGCACTGGGTAAAACATGTTCCCATACCCATCTCCTCACCGTGCACCTGCTTCCAGCCATGGCCCAGGGCTAGAAGACGGGTCCCAGGACCCAGAGTCATTGTGAATTTCTTCATCTTGAGATCTCTTTCCCAATCCCAGATCTAAGAGGCATAGGGCACCAGCCACCAAATAGGAGGCAGACAAATAGCAAAGCAGTAGGAATGGCTGGGGCAGATGTTGCTGACATAAGGCAAGATGCCTGCCAGCCAGGACGAGGAGCAGAGGGAAGAGGTGCTAGCCTGGGAGCTGGACCACCTGGATTCCAGTCCTGTTCTCTCACTGGGTCCTTGAGCAAGGCCCATCCCCTCTCTGAGCCTCCTCAGTTTGCCCTTGTGCAGAACAAGCAGCTTGGAATAGATGGTGCCGAAGGCTCCTCTTCACAGCCTGGTCCTCTGGCTCGGGCTGGGCTTTTGACTTGGCTGAGCATCAGGCTCGCGAGGGGTCTTCTCTCCCTCCTTCTAGTAATGTATGTGTGCTCACCAGTTTTTGTTTTGTTTCTTAATTTTTTTGTGAGGAAGACCAGCCCTGAGCTAACATCCGTTGCTAGTCCTCCTCTTTTTGCTGAGGAAGACTGGCCCTGGGCTAACATCCGTGCCCATCTTCCTCCACTTTATATGGGACGCCGCCAGGGCATGGCTGACAGGCAGTGCGTTGGCGGGCGCCCGGGATCCGAACCTGCGAACTCCGGGCTGCCAAGCGTGAACTAAACCGCTACACCACTGGGCGGCCCCGTGTGTTCACCAGTTTTACTGTATTTTTGTTGTTCGTTTGTTTAAAATTTATATTTGTGAAACAATGATATTCATCCTGAAATTGACATAAAGCATGAGTATATAATCTAAGAAATAATAAAAAAGAGACCACCCATGTTTTACCAAACCCAGACCAAGAAATGGAACTTTGCCAGCAGCCAGAAGCCCTCGGGCCTGTCACTCCCTTCCCGGTGCAGGCCCTTTCTGTCTTCCCCCACCACCAGTTTTAATGGGAAATAATTGACAGCACTATATAAATTTAAGGTGTACAGAATAATGACTTAATTTACATATATTGTGAAATGATTACTGCAATAAGTTAACATTCATCATCTCATATAGATACGAATAAAAGAAAAAAGTTTTTTTCCTCATGATGAGAACTCTTTAGATCTACTATCTTAACAACTTTCCCATATATCATATAGCAGTGTTAACTATAGTCATCATGTTGTACGTTACATCCCTAGTACTTATTTGTCTTATAACTGGAAGTTTGTACCTTTTGACCACCTTCCTCCAATTCCCCTACCTCCTACACTCTGCTTCTGATAAACACAAGTCTGATCTCTTTTTCTTTGGGTTTTTTTTTTTTTTTTCGGATTCCACATATAAGTGAGATCATACAGTATTTGTCTTTCTCTCTCTGACTTATTTCACTTAGCATAATGCCTCAAGGTCCATCTATATTGTCACAAGTGGCAGGATTTCCTTCTTTTTTATGGCTGAATAATATTCCTTTATATATTCCTTTATCCATTCATCCATCGATGGATAATTAGGTTGTTTCCACGTCTCGGCTATTGTAGATAATGCTGCTGTGAACATAGGGGTGCAAATATCTCTTTGACACAGTGTTTTTGTTTCCTTTGGGTATATTCCCAGAAGTGGAATTGCTGGACCATATGGTAGTTCTATTTTTAATTTTTTAAGGAACCTCCATACTGTTTTCCATAGTGGCTGTACTAGTGCAGGCCCTTTCTGCCAGAGGTAACCACTATCTTGACTTTTTGGATAATTCTTTTTTTTTTTTAGTTTTACTACTTATGTTTGCATCTCTGAACACTTTAATTTTGCCTGTGTATAATACAGTCATGCACCGTGTAATGATGTATCTGTCAACGACGGACTGCATATACAACAGTGATCCCATAAGATTAGTACCATAGAGCCTAGGTGTGTAGCAGGCTATACCCTCTAGGTTTGTGTGAGTACACTCTGTGATGTTTGCATAACGATGAAATCACCTAATGATGCATTTCTTGTTAAGCGACACATGACTGCTGTATTTATTCTTTTGTATCTTGCATTTTTCCTTCAACATTATGTTTATGAGATTCATCAACATTGTTGCACATAGGTATAGTTCTTTCATTTTTGTTTGGCTTATTTTCTTGAATTTAATGTCATTTACTTTTTTATCAGATAATACTCTCAGAGGGTACAAAATTGAAAGATATAAAAAAGTATATAATAAATATCTCCCACCCACCCTGTCTCCAGACATTCTATTCCTTTCAATCAAGGGCAATCAATGTTTTGTGTCTATCTTCCTGGGGAGCTTTTTAAAAATTGGTGATTCCAAGATCTTGTAAGGGTTGGAAACAACTGATGCTCAGAGAGCCTAATGGGTATCTTGGGTAGGCAGCTTAACTTTCACACAGTAATGAAATGTGTTGCGTTAGAAGAATGCTGATAAACCTTTGCAAGACAGGCTGCAGCACCCTTTCCTGAACTCTGCAAAATTCTGAAAAACAAAGCAAAATTAGACTAAAAAAGGAGGAGTTTAGGAGGAAAGAGTCTCTGTGGTCCTTTGTCCCAGGAGTGGGTGTTCATGGCACTCGGGCCAGGCTGTTCGTCTGTAGAGAGGCCACAGCCCTCAGAGCATTGTGGACAGGGGGTTTCAAGGAAAATAGTTACATTCATCATGACCCAGGGAGTGGGCCGCAGGGTAGGCAGTGAGTCACCCATCCCAACTGCCTATTCAGTCCCTGAGCCCGGAAGGAGGAAATATTTTGTAACCATGCACATTTCTGATAGGGCAGGAGGGTATAGAGTGTCCTTGCTCAGATCCCCAGCGTGCTGAAGGATCCAAGGACTGTGCAGGGACAGTGAGCCAGCTCAGCCTGAGCACTGTGCAGTGGGGCAGATGATTGTTCTCCAGGTGGTGGTGGAAGAGGTGCTGTCATAGACTTATAAATAAGTGCAGAGTTACCAGCCTGCTCCCGCTATGGTACACTCCAAGCAAGTGGAGTAAACGTGGACCTGGGAGACCTGAGTTCTGGATTTTGTATAGGTAACACTGAAAAATAGAAAACATGTGAGTCAAAGGGAAGAATGGAGATGGAGCAGAGGCGTTCCTCCTTCTTCAGAGGTCAAGCGGGGGAAATGGTGGCATCTTTTGGCTGAAGTGGTCATGCTGTGCAGGCCCGAGGTGGCCTGCTCCCCCTTTGGGCCACCACACCGTGTCCTCCCTCCGGCTCCCTCTCACTGGGCACTGGTTCTGGTTCTTTTTCTGAGCAGGAAGACGAGGCACCTCCCAGGCCCCCACTCCCTGAGCTCTACAGCCCGGAGGACCAGCCCCCGGCCGTGCCACCCCTGCCGAGGGAGGCCACCATCATCCGGCACACGTCAGTGAGGGGCCTCAAGAGGCAGTCGGATGAGAGGAAGAGAGACCGGGAGCAGGGGCAGTGTGTGAACGGGGACTCAAGGGTGAGCAGGGAGGACCCCTGGGGTTGCCCCGCTGTGTGTGGGGGAAGGAAGGTGGCTGATGCAGGGCAGGTATGACAGACTCAGACTCTGCCCACAGGTGGAGCTCCGGTCATATGTTAGTGAGCCTGAGCTGGCGACCTTCAGTGGGGACATGGCTCAGCCCTCCCTGGGACTCGTGGGCTCTGAGAGCAGGTACCAGACGCTGCCAGGCAGAGGTAAGGCAAGACTCTCCATGGAGTCTTTCTGGGAACCCCCACCACCACCACAGCACTGCTCCCCAACCCTCACCCAGTACCTCGCACCATTCTGCCTACAGCTGTGGGCCTCGGCCTGGGCAGCGGCTGCCAGGGAGGGCCTGTCCTTCCCTCTGGCCCACATCCTGATTCTCCTCTTTTATTACATCTGCCCCTGGGAACAACAATAATGACAATTAGCGTGAAGCCTGGCACTGTTTTAAGCACTTTATATTTACCTAGTTAATATCCATAAGAATCCTCTGAGGGAAGTACTGTTATTATCCCCATTTTAGAGATAAGAAAACTAAGGCTCAGAGAAATTAAATAGCTTGCCAGTTAGCCAATAAGTGATGGAGCCAGAATACAATCCCAGTGTTCTGGCTCCAGAGCCACCGCCCCCTGCATGCTTACATTGTGGGGCGAGTGGGACAAAATCTATATAAAACACTAGCACAGTGCCTGCCTGTTACATAGTAAGCGCTCAATAAATGTTTGGTCCCTTCTTTCCCTTCATTCATTTATTCTTTCATTCGGTCAGTTGGTCAACCAGGCATTGTTGAATTTGCAATCTAGTTGGACAGTATGTTGACACTGTGGTCAGTGCAGTAACCAGTGAATATACTGGGGATATAGGGGATAACTAATACTGCCTGGGGCATTTCAGAAGCCTTCACACAGGCAGGTCTTCTGAGTTGGGTCATGCAGATGCATAGGAGTTCGTCAGGAAGAAGGGATAAAGGGCATTCCTGCCCCTCCATCCTTTCCACTTGCCAAGCAGCCCAGGTCTTCTGCATGCATGGAGGGAAGACTAGGGTAGTCTACAGATTTGCAGGGACACTGTCCCCCACTGGGGACAGAGGGCAGCCCTGGGCTGGCCCCTCATCCTCTACCCGGGGCCTCCCTCTTCCAGGCCCTGGGGAGGAAGAAGAGTGGGTTGTTGGCTGGGACGCGTGGTTCCCTCACAGGAGTGGGAGGGGCTGGTGGCCTGTCCACCCCACCACAAATATACTTGCATTTCTCTTTCCTCACTAAGGGCTCTCAGGGTCCACGTCAAGGCTCCAGCAGTCATCTACCATTGCTCCCTATGTCACCCTCCGGCGGGGTCTCAATGCGGAAAGCAGCAAGGTGACCTTCCCTGTGAGTAGGCTTGAGAAGTTCTCCTGGGGCTCGCTGCTCCCTCATGCAGAGGGAATGGCTCTGAAGTGAGCCGTGACTGGTGATCCTGTGGGCCCTGGGAATGGCCTTTGAGGTGACCTCAGCCCTTCCTGAGCTCAGGGTCCCTGTCACCAGTGCTCAGTGATGCCTTCCCCACTGCTCACCAGGAAGGGCATCACACCGCCCTCTCCATTTCCCGAGGATGCCCGCCTTCCACCTTTCTATTCAGTCTGTCAGGCTTGCAGGAGGGAGCCCAGGAAATCTGCACCCTGAGTTCTGGCCCCATCACGTGCTACATGTGTGCCTGACTGAACAGGCCTGGACCTCAGTGTCTGCATCTGCAGAATGGGGTGCTGCCATGGGGAGCAGGATACCAAGGGTATCGTGAGAGAGAGAGAGAGAGAGAGAGAGAGAAGAATGGGAATGAAGCAGGCAGGTTGGCTGCCTTCTGTGTGTCCAGCCCAGCAGCTCTGTCTGTCTCTTACCGTTTGCTCGTCAGAGACCCAAGAGTGCCTTGGAGCGCCTGTACTCAGGGGACCACCAGCGGGGCAAGATGAGTGCAGAGGAGCAGCTCGAGCGCATGAAGCGGCACCAGAAGGCCCTGGTCCGGGAGCGCAAGAGGACGCTGAGCCAAGGAGAGAGGACGGGTCTGCCTTCGTCCCGCTACCTCAGCCAACCACTCCCCGGAGATCTCGGCTCAGTATGTTAGGAGGGTCCAGGCAGGCGGGGCTGGGACAGGGAGCAGAGCTTCCCTGAGTCTCCCAAACAAACATGTCATGTCACACCCCTGAGAGAGTGGGCCATTGACCTCGATGGCTCAGAGAACACCCCATGGGCCGATGCAGAGAACACCCAGGCTGCATATGTGACCTGGTCAGAGGGTGACCCAGAATCAGAGCAGGAGTGAGGATGTCATGGCAGGAACCTAGGAGCCAGAGAAAATGTCCAAAGTCAGTCTTCTGAGCTGAGCTTGAGAGAGGGCTTTGTAGGCCTTCGGAGTCCCTCAGCTGAATCAAGGACTTAGGAATACAGGGTTTGAGAAGTGGAGGAGGAAGAAGGTGATATGATTTGAGGAGGAGCACAAGCCAACCAGCCTCCCAAACCTCCAAATGGATGCCCTGTGGGGCAAGTGAGCACAGGGTCGTGCCCCACAACTCTGAAGGCTGTGGTCTCCCACAGCTTGTGGTGCTGACAGGCCTCATGGTGCCCCAGGAGAGCCAGGAAATCTGTCCCCTGGTGGTGCCTTCAGGCACTGCACCCTGCCCACAGTCGCCTTAGGTCCCTTTTGGAAACATTCCGTGTGACTTCCCTCTTGTTTGAAATCCAGTGTTTCCCGAGACCTCTAGCCTGACTGTTCTTTCCCTAATTCATTGCACAAGCTCTTTTGCTTTTAGTGTTACTGCTCATTGCCTCTCTAATCCTGCCTGATTGTGTTTACAGAAGCTTCTAATTTGCATTGAACATTCTCTAACTGGCCTGTGCTCTCTGTTACCAGGCTTATAATAGCAGCTCTTGTCCCTGTAGCCTAGCCAGCACTCCCATATGTGACTCACCTTTCTCCTACCCCCTTCATGCAGGCCTACTGACTCATAATTTACTCATCCCAAAGGCTGCCCCGCAAGGCTGAGCCAGCCCGCTGTCTGAGGACCGTGATCATTGGCAGTGGTCTGGGCATTATGAATTTATTAAAGTCCATGCCTTACACCTGGACAGTAGACACGGACTTCAGAGATTGCACGTTTGAATAAATTCTACCAAGTCTAAGGTGGTTCGGTTTTAATTCCGCCAGTCCCATTGCACAGTTTCTTATGGGAAACTTTCTGTTTCTAGTATTTAATAACTTGAACAGATAGCAAGAGATATTATGTTCTGTATTCAGAGGCCCTCTGCAGCTGTTAGCTCAGACACCTAAGGGGTAAGACCCAGGACACTCATCCTGAAAAGCTGCAAAGCCAATAAGTTTTAAACTTTATGAGCAAATGTCTTATGGGGTGACACTGACCTTTTATAACCTTGATGTCTCAAATGTAGAAAGATTATCTAAAAACCGTAACTTGAATACCTTGTAATTTTTTTCTTAAAAAGACTTGTGTAAGTCTCTGCATCAACGCCAATAAACGTGTTGCTTAATAATAATGGATTGGCGTGGTTCTTCCCCAGGATACATTGTAGAGTCTAGTGAACTTTTTCTGTTTGTGGAAACAATCAGGCTGGGTTTAAATGAGGACTTGTCTCTATTTGGGCACTCGTGAGTGTGTAAGAAAATGTGCTTTTCTTTGTGAATCATTAAATTAGTTTTTCATCCCTCAAACTTCAACTGCCTAATCCTGTCATACTCTGGCTGGAAACCATCACCTAAGAGTGATCACATCGGTTTTCATCAGTATCGAGAGCTTGTGCATGAATGGGGAAAATGTGCTGATATGGCTATGGGTTTGGGGCTTTGGCGGGAGGAGTTTGAAGGGGCATCAAAGATGATTGTGACTGCTTGGGGCTCTGTGGGGTGGATGGGGTGGGAGGGAGGAGGCGACCTGGGATGGAGAAGCATCTGCTTGGAGATACTGAAGAAAAGAGAGGCTTTGAGCCTGTTCCCTCCTCTCAACAACCTGCTCAGCATCAAAGGCCTGTGAGGACGCAGGCCAGGGTGATTAGGAAGGCTACCACGGAGCCGCACAGTTGTACTTGGATCTTAAAATGGCTGGGTTAGATTTTCCTCTGTGAAGAGACACTTGTTACAAAGTTGACGCTGAGGAACAGCCTTGGAAACGTATTTGATTTAGCATTTCAACTTTACATGGTTCCAGTTTTTATAACTTAAAACATCTGCCCCAAATAGATGCTGTGGTACAATAGATGCCATGGAACAATAGATGCTGTGGTACGCAGCAGTTTATCTGCCTCACTGATCCCAAGCTGCTCCTGCTTGGACCTCCCCAGCCCCACTGTGGGTGCAGTATCCCCACCCTAAATGTATCCCGTTGGGACTTCCCATTCGAGAGGCTCTTGGCTGTTCTATTTGCTTACTAGGGCCTCAAAGGGCTTGTTTTTTCCTTTATTCCTGAGCTGGGGCATATGGCTCCTGAACCAGAAAGCCTTCCATGAGCTGTGGGCAGCAGAAGGGGCAAATCCCTTCCCTGGAGCTCTGTCCCAGGTTCTGTTTGGGGGTCACACACAGTCTTGGAGCTGGGGGCCTCCTGTATCGCTGGGGACCGTTGTGAGTCTAAAGTCATAAGTCTTAGACCGGTGCTCTGGGAGTGCATGTTTGAACCCTCTGGGGGCCCAGATGGGAGAGAGATCAGCAGTCTGGAGTCAGGCTGTGTAAGAGGAGCAGAGGCCTCGCTGTCCGTTATACAGAGTGACAGCACACAGCAGGGACCATCTGTGTTACCGCCTTTAGAGATGAGCTTGAAGTCCATGGTGACACAGCTTTTCCCTGATGGCCACAGGCCCATCTTCCCGAGGACCTCAGGGCCTGCAAGACCCATCCACACAGGGACCGGAGTGGCCCTTTTAGCAGTCAGGATTGCATTTAACCCTCTTGTTCTGTTGCCAGTGGAAGCGCGAGCAGGACTTTGACCTGCAGCTGCTGGAGCGGGCCATGCAAGGGGAAAGGAAGGACAAGGAGGATGGCTGGTTGAAAGTGCAGGCCATGCCTGTCACTGAGTTGGACCTGGAACCGCAGGACTATGACTTGGACATCAGCAGAGAGGTGAGGGCAGGGGCTTCCTTGGTGCCCCCCACAAGGCACAGCCTCCGGGCTCCCAGCCTGACCCACCCTCCCAGTGGCACTGGGAGTGTTGTCCTGAATGGGGGCAGCTTCCGTGTGGCCCAGGAGAGTAGATGGAGAGCAGCTTGAAGCAATAAAAAGAACCCAGGCATTTTGATGCACGATCAAATCTCTCTCTCTGATTTGGGGCAAGTCATTTAACGTCTCTGTGCCTCTGTGTTTCCTCGACAGTAGCGTGGGTTGTGTGAGAATTAAGTGACTCAGCATGTTGCCCAGAGGATTAGCAAAGATCAAAAGCCCTGAGCACAGGGCCTGGCACGTAAGCATGTGATGAGGTAGTTGTTGCCGTAAGGCAATGTTCCCTGGAAAACCAGGGATTGGCTTTGCAACTGGCCAGTCAGGCTGACTTGAGCAATCAGACTTGGGGAAAAAGGGAGGCAGGTTTGAAAATCACAGGTGAAATTTCCAGCAGTGGCAGAGGCTGGGAACCCTGCATAGTTCTGGTCTGAATTCTTCTGGCGCCCTCTGGTGGCTCACATGCGTCATGACCAGGCAGGCCCAGGAAAGCAAGTAACCCCTGGATCCCTACCAACAGGAAGGTTTCTATCCAAGGGAGGAGAAAGGGGATCAGAGGGTGACAGACTCAGAGTGTCTCCTGTGGCCTATCTTGTGTCATTTGTAAGCTCTGTCCAGCAGAGTCTCTGGCGGTTTGGTTCAGCTTTGTGCACTGGGCTCAGGGCCTGGCACACAGTAGGTGCCCTGTAAATGTCTGCTGCATGATGACTGTTGGATGAGGCGCGCAGTGGCCCACAGGTACCCCAGGAACACTTGTACCAGGGCTTGGCCTGCCCTGAAACTGCATGAGAGGATGTGCTGTCACCACCTGAGGGGTAGGTTCATCAGGATGTGGGCAAACTGATGCCTGAGTTCTGGGGTCAGCTGGGGCTCCAGGGGTTAATGAGGCCAGTCCCCAGCCCTCAGACCTTTTCCCTTTGGCACCTTTGAAACAGCCAAAGGTCTGTGCTTTCTCAGATTCACAAAAGAAGCTTGTTCTCACTGTCTTGACAGTGGAAGTCTAATTGGCCTGCCGGGCTGGGGTGGGGGGGGATGTCCTTCCTTATCTCTAACCTAAATCCCTCCGGCTACAATGTAATCTTCCTTCCTCTGGATCTGCCCTTATTGGAAATAACAGAGAAGAGCTTATTTCTTGCCATCTTTTGCCAGAATGAAAGGTCTCCATGGATTTAAATTCAAGTCCAGATTTGTCCTGGGGTTGGATTTAGCTTGTTTTTAGAAGCTTCAACCAATCCCGTTTTACTGCTCTTGTAGTTTGAGGAGGAAAAAATTCCCTGGGGTGCACAAAACTTGCCTTTGGCATTCTTAGCCCAAGCAAGCTTTCACCAAGCTGAGCCTGCTACTGGTTCATGTGGGAGACTAGTGGGAGGAGTCAAGACCCTTTTCCTCTTGAAAGCAATAGTTAGAGCACGGCTGCCTCCTATCTAGAGGAGCTTTTGTAGGGACAGAAGACACTATCGCTTCCTTTTATCCACCCATCCACCCACCCACCTACTCATCTACCTACTCATCCATCCATCCACCTAACCATCCACCCACCCACCTACCCATCCATCCAAGGAGTATTTGCTGAAGGCTACTAAGTGCCAGGTCCCTGCCCTTGAGAGCGGAGAGACAACAGAAAATAGGAGGGAGTAACGGGTGTGGGGAGGAGGGTCAGGGAAGGCTTCTGGAGGTGGGGTCAGAAGGATGAGAAAGAGTCACTGGAGCAAAAGGAAGAGCATCCCAGGAAGAGGCTGCACAGTGAGTCATTGTGGCTGGAGAAGTTGTAGGGGTCACACTGGGAGTGGCAGTAAGGATGATTTTTGTCCTGAGTGCTTCTGGCCTAGATGTTCTGTCTTCCCCCTTCCCTACCCTCGGCCTGTAGGAGGGTATCTGGGATGGTGGAGAGAACATGGGCCTTGGAGTCAGATCCCGACTCCACAGTGGACCACTGCTGTGATCTTAGCAACCTCTAAGGGCTCTTGTGGGCTCTTGTGCTTCCTCACACTGGGGGATGGGGCAGGGAGCAGGTCCCCAACCCAGACACCTCAGTCTTCTCTCCACTGCCTCCTTGTCCTCTCCTCAGCTGTCCAAACCAGAGAAGGTCTCCATCCCTGAGCGTTACGTGGAGCTGGACCCTGAAGAGCCACCCAGCCTTGAGGAGCTGCAGGCACGGTATCGCAAAGCTGAGAAGATCCGCAACATCCTCGCCCGCTCCAGGTCAGCCCCGTGCTGTCCTAGTCCTGGCAGCCCGCTAGGCCTGACCCCGGGGTGTCTCGGGCCGGCTAGGGTGCGTGTTTTGCCAGGCCTCTGTCTCAGGGAAGCCCCTGCTCATTGGAAGGGGCAGGCTGGCTCTCAGCTTGTCACCCACAGATCAGCAAGGAAGCTTGCCTAGGTCATCTGGGAAGTCCTGAAGCACTCAGAGGGCCTGTCCTGTGTCCTGTGACCCTGGCAAGTGTAGGGAGTGGAGCTGAGCACAGTGGTGAAGTGAGCAAAGCCGTGTGTGTGGAGGGAGCACATGTACCTTTGTCTAGGGAGAAAGTGCACCGTTCTTATCTGATGCCCCCCAAGGGTGAGACCCTCCAGGCCAGAGAGCCCCTCCTCTCCTGAAGCGCATGCCAGGGGTGGCGAGGGCCCACAGCCTGCTTTCTGGCCCTCCTGCAGCATGTGCAACCTGCAGCCGACATCAGGCCAAGACAGGAACAGCGTGGCCGATCTGGACCTGCAGCTGCAGGAGCAGGAGCGCATCATCAACATCTCCTACGCCCTGGCCTCTGAGGCCTCCCAGCGCAGCAAGCAGGTAGCAGGTGAGGCCGTGGTTGCTGGTCTCCAAGGCCGGGTCCCACCCGCTGCTCCTTGGGGCTCAGGGCCCAGCATGGTTTGTTGGCGAGTCAGCGGAAAACCAGGTGTCAGGCTTGGTAGTTGCGAGCCAGTGGTGTGTTCTCCTGTCCCATGAACACTGCAGGGTTAGGTGGTGGAAGGCGAGATGGGGCAGGCCAGGCAGTGGGGGAACTGGAGCTCAGAAGTGGCAGAGGAAAGAGGTCTGGGAGAGGGTGTCTCTAGCTCGTTCTTAAATCTGGGAGTGGTGCTGCTGTTCAGCTTTCTCTGAGACTGCAGGTGAAGAACAGGTTTTTCAGGCCCCTGAGCCAAGGGGCCAAGGCTAAGGTTTCTGGCCTCGTGAAGAAGGGGGCAGGAAAGCCATTGGTGCTTGAATTTCTTGCTGGGGCAAGGCACGGGGGGCCCCTCTAGCCCTCCCTGGGACCCCTACTTTGGTCTGCAAAACAAAGCCACTGTTTACCTTATCAGAGTGGCCTGTGCCAGAAAGTTAGACTTGGGAAATGGGACTTTGCTTGCCAGTGGGGAAAAAATACCACAACTGGAGGGGGATGTATGTGTGTGTATGTGTGCATGTGTAAAAAGGCTTTCTCTCCCAGCCAGGAAAGAGACTTGTGGCTCCTCCGTCCACCCACATCTCCCCCCAACCCCCATGTGCCCTCACAGTTCACCTAGCACTGTTTCCCCGCAGAGGCAAAGGCCACTGTGTGTCTAGGAGGTGCCCTTGGCCAGCGGTGCTCTAGGCCTTCTGGGGAGGGGGTCAGAGAGCCTGAAATGGTGTCACAGTCCCCACCAAGCTTCCAACTCTAGCCAAAGTGTCTGGAAGCAACCAAGGGTGGGGCCTGGAGGGCCTAGAGGTAGCTGGCCCTGGGGGTCTAGTCTGGGGAGCAGAGCTTTAACATCCCCTCAAGAGGCCATGGGAATGACTGAGGACAAGGGGAGGCCTGTTTTCTGCCCCCCATGCTCTGATTCTGCACAGAGTCTCTGAAGTCCCTGCTGTCCTGATTTCTTTCGAGGATCTGCTGAGTGGGCTGAGAGGCAGTCACTGTGGCGTTCTTTGACTGGGGAGACCATAGGTGGCTCACCCAGACCCCTCCCAGTAATGATCCTGGGGATTCCCTGTGGCCCATCTCGGTGACTTTTGAGCTGCTCCCCATGTCAAGGGTTCCAGCAGGGGCTACTTCCCCACCATAAAATGCCCTCCTCTCTGGCCTGTGCTTGCTCTACCTGTGTGGACCTCCTGTCCTCAGCCTCCTCGCCACCAGCAGGCAAGTTTGCCCCAGACCTGACCCCTGTGGTCAGTTAGCAGGGCCTTCCTCACTCCCCTTTGCTGCAGCCTTTCTTCACTCTTGCTCCCTCTTTCTATCTCAGAGGCATAGCTGGGAACTGCAGGCCAGTCCCAGCCACCCCCCACCAGGGCCCATGGATTCCACCCAAGCCCAGGCCACTAGTGGTGGGCAGCGGGGCCCAGCCCTGCCCAGTGGGTGTCTGGTGCTGCGGGAGTGGATGAGGAGCCTAACACACCGCTTAATTCCTATGTGCCCGTCTAGCGCAGCAGCTGGCCCTCCTCCCGCCTAAAGCCCCCCTGTCCTCCAGAACGGTGCCACCTTACCCCCCCTTAAGCAACGGACTCCACTACACCTTTGTCTAACACCTTCCAAGTAAGAGCCCCTGCCTGGCGTGCCCCTCGCCTAGTGCCGAGCATGCCCCTCGCCCGCTGCTGAGCCATTGCAGTGCCGCCTGTGACGCTTCCTTCCTCTGGCAAAGCGGCTGCTGGGGAGACCGCCCTGGACTGGTAGGCAGGGGGGGACTGATGTTTTTTAGGGGCTCGATCCTCAGTGGCTCCAATACAATAGAGACTGATCCACACCCCTCCCGCTCTGCTCTCTCTTCCACGGGCAGCCTGATGCCCCAAGGGACCAGCGCAGGTCAGACAGCCAGCCTGGGGGACAGGGGCTTGGAGAGGAAGAGTTAGATCTTGGCCTGTCAGGGCTTTGGCCAAAGAAACCAAATAACTAGAGATTGGGCAAAGTCCAGTTTTACAGACGGGGAAACTAGGGCCCAGTGAGGGAATGGGGGCTCACTCCAGGTCACACAGAGTGGGTGTCAGAGCAAAGGACCAGGACTGCCTTTTAGTCACTTGAGCACCTTAGGAGGGAGAGGAAGGGAAACTTCAGGGGGAGGCTGCCCAGAGCAATGTGGAATTGGCCCACAGCTATTCAGAATATTCCAGCACCACCCCTCTAAGTCCTCTCCATGTGAGCATTTAGTGAAGAGAGGCAGCGTGGAATTAGAGAAGAGCACTGGACCAGGAGTCAGGCCGGCGTCTGGTCCAGTCTTGTGGTGAGTTCTTGGCTGGGCCTGTTGCTTCTGAGCCTAGTTGCCTCACCTGGACATGGGGGTCAGATAAAGCAGTCCTTTCCCTGACATTCCATCTCACCAGCATTTTCTAGGGTTTTCCCCTGTCTTTGCTTTACATACACTGATGGGTACCATTGTTGAGTACCTACTGTGCACCAGGCACTGTGCTAAGCATCTCCTCTGATCCGTACAACAACCCTATGAAGATATTCACCCCCATTTTACAGGTGAGGAAACGAAGCTCAGAGACCTTGAGGGACTTGCCCAAGGAGTCACAGCTGTAAGTGCCAGAGTCAGGGTTTGAGCCCCTCCGGTGCGAGTTCAGAGCCTTTGTTCTCCATCACCATGCATGAACTCATCTGGGCCATCCCCAGGAGCTCTAAGTGTTTGGAGAAGGGAGTGAAGTGAGGCACAGAGAGGGTGTGCGCTGGGAGGGGCAGCCCTGGTTTCCAGTAAGTGTCCTGCAGCTTCGGAGCAGAGTCAGCACGCCCCACCAGCCTGGGGGTGGAGGGAAGAGGTCGGCCTGCGTGAGCCAGGCTCTCGGGAGGTGTGGAGTAGGCGCCCGCGGCTGAGGAACCACAGGGAAGTGCTCCAGCCAGGTCCTGCTGGGCCCCCAGAGGCGTGTGTGGTTTTCTTCTGGAGCATGGTGACGCCACCCAGGCAGAGAGGCAGGGGGAGGCTCTGTCCCTCATGGCTTTTGGCTCCCCTGGCTGTGTGATAGGCTTCTAATGCTGTTTTCAGAGCACACGCGCATTTTCTCCTCTTTAGGAGGTGGGTACCATCATCTTGTTTTTAGATTAAAAAACGAGACCCATGGAAGCTGAGAGAGTTACCCAGAGTCACTCAGTGAATGAAGGGCAGGGCCAGAACTGGGACACCAGAGTCCTCTTTGCTCGAGCCTTTTGCCCTGTCAGAGCAGGGACCCAATCTAGGGACCGGCGTGTGTCTGGCGAACTTCCTAGAAGTGTTAGGGGTGGAGGGAGGGTGGGGCCAAGTGCCATGAGTCCTGGAAGCTGAAGGTCCCCCAGCAGTGGCCGTATTGCCCCAGCTCCCTGCTCTGCTGCTTTCTGTCTGTCAGCCTGTTTGCCATTCCCTGTCACATGTGTGCACAGACATGCCCACTGCCTGCTCCTCAGATCGGGCAGGGTCCTGCCAGCCTCTCACTGTCTCCTTTGCTTTTTGCCAGCCCAGGCAGTGACTGACCCATGACCCAGCGTGCAGAGAAGTCTGGAGCCAGGGGCCCAGTGGAACCAGCTTCCTCCAAGAAGATTGACTTTTCTTCCCCCAAGGAAACCCCTTCCAGCTAAGCAGGGGTTCCAGCTGGAGAAAGGAGCATCCCACCAGCAGTGGGGCGTTCACCATAGGGCTAGGTCCTAACACCCCCCACTTGTTTTAGTTCAGACTCCTTTTTACATATGACGGAGGCACTTTTGATACACACTGTAAAATACTGACACTGTATTTTAGGATCAGAATGTGTTTTATAATGTTCACCTCAAGGGCTGAGTGGCTGGAAAGGTGAGGATGCAGGATTTTTGAGCTGCACATACAGATCCAGGTACCATGTGGGTGGTGTGGGTGGGGGGTGGGGAAGGCAGGGCAAGCAGAGACCAGTCAACATCCACTGAATTCAGGTGAAGATTGGATTTGAGAATGTGCTTCCAGTGGGTTCCAGTGGTAGGCTCGTTGGTGTGCTGTCAGGGGAAGGGGGGGCCCTTGGCCACAGAGATCAGTGGTCCCTGACCTGGCCTGATGACAGCTCTGCAGCATGAAACTCCACTAGGATGGCACCCGGAGCCCCAGTCTGTGCCTTGGCCCTCGGGTTTGGTTCAGGGGCTACGGTGCATTCAAGAGCTTTAGCTCCCAGCCTGCCCATAAGGTTCTCTGAGCAAAGGGCTCTTCTCAGAAAGAAGCAGTTTGCTTAAATTTTAAGAAGTACACTTTAAATGCAGAAAAGGTGAGAGGAAGCACCTTTTACTGTGTCATAAGCAATAAACTCCACACTGGGTGGCATCTACCTACAACTCCCCAACTCCACACTGGGCTGCGATGGGAATCCTGGGATCTGTGCAGCCTGCCCTGGAGAACCGAAGTCCGCTTCCCTGGGGCTTGGTCTGGTGGCAGGAGGGCAGGCAGGTGCCCCCACCACCCCTGGTGGTCAGCAGCCAGCAGGGGCACGATGGCAGGACTGTGACTTGACTTCTAGCCTGAAGTGAGGAGGGGGCTGCCATGCCAGGCCCAGTGTTTGTGGCCCTTTATTTATGTCATGAGCTCGTGATAGTCTGTGTATAGAAAATGACGTTTAAAAGGAGAAAAAAAACCTCCCTTGGGTGGAGCCACACTTTAAATGAAAATTTGTCTTTGACTATGGTCAGAAAAAAATCTTGAATATATTTAGAAGTTGCCGTCTATTTTTAACTAACTCCATATGCTGCCAGCATCGACTTCATGACATTTGCCAAAATAAGATTTTATTTTTGCCTTTATAAGATTTTGTTGGAAAAATGAAATGAATATTTTGCAAGAAAAAGTTAATTTAAATAAAAGTGTAATGGTTTGCAAAAAAAAAATGTGATGTACAGATTAAAATATTAACCTGATATACTTCCTGCTTCTTGCTGGCTGTGTTCTCATGAGTGGCCTGTTTTTGTCCATTTCTTTGGAAAATCCCCAGGGTCAGCTCTTGATCTTGCTTGAGTTCACCTATGAGAAGTTTTTCCTGAGGACAGTTCCTTGACACATGATTGAGTTTGGAAGCCTGGGGAAGAAGGCCTGTGCTCCTGGGCCCTTGGTTGGGCTTCAGGGTGGCCCCCCACCCCATCCATCCCTGTGGAGGAGCCGCCAGGCTGTGGACTCCCGTGTGGGCTCATTTGGCAGGCGGACTGCAATCCACGATAGCAGGAGGGGCGCCACGGGCCCCCTTCCAACCCGCACGCCACCGGCTCTTTCCAATGAGGCGAGTTAGTGATGGACCATTGCAAACTGGATTTGTGTTTAATTCGTTTTGACTTGTGATGTAGGCTTAAAACAGAAGGCAGGAGGCCCATTTAATGTAGGGATGTATATGTTTCCAAGTTGTTATGGCAGTTTTTCTCTCTTGCCAAGAAGAGCACCCGAGGTTTAGAGTGACTTTCCAGCTATTTAAACTGGGGAAAATAGATTCCAGGACATTCCAAACAGGGGACACTGCTGCTTTTTTAGCTCCTGATCTCTTTTTGAATTTTAAAATAAAAAATTCTCCCCACTTTTAAGCATTACTTGGAGATAATCTCCATAACAGATGAAAGTGGGGGTGGGGGGCGGATTCCTCCATAACTGAGTGCAGAGGCAAAAAAGGTATGGAGACCACACCCCATCCAGGGTCCGCCTGTGGGCATTTTCTCTGCAAAAATATGTCAGTGGTTTTTTTTTACTGTTGGTCTCTGTTTCACACACACAATCCTGTGTGAGAGGGAACATGGCGACTCTAACTGTTCTCTCCAGCTCCGGCAGGGAGGAGGGGTGGCCTGTTCTGTAAGAGTCGTGGCCCAAATTTCAGTCTACAGAGAGCATGACACATCCTCAACTCAGACCCCCTGAAGAGCACGTGTGGTTTGGAAAAGGCACGCTCCAGCTGCATCTCGCGTAAGAGGCAACGTGGCCCGGCCCTCTCGAGAGGACTCTTGTTACCTGAGGTAAGATGGAGCCATCTGTGAAAGTACTGGCTGGCCAGAGACCCTCCAGGTGGAGACCACTCTGGGAAACTCCACGTGGCCCAATAATGCCAGCTTCGCTTCTTTACAGGGCACCACAGGGCCTGAGCAGAGTTTGAAATGATGGGATTGCGGTTGACAAAGGGGATGTGAGCGGGTTTCTCCCGCTTCTGTTTGCTGACGTGCACTCCTGAGTTTTAACTCTAACCTGGGCCCAAGTTGAGCCCAGGATATCTTACCTAATTTTAGCAAGGACAGTGAGAATATTTTAGGATCTGGTATGAAACAGGGGCTGGGAATAAAATCGTTTCCTAATCCCCACTGGAGCCTCCTGAACTGCCCAGATTCTCAACATGTCCAGGGCATCGTTTCAGCAATTAAAGTTGAGATGTGTGTGTGTGTATACACGTGAAGTAGGTGTGCCCAGACATCTACTTGGAGATGGGCAGATGCTGAAAAAAAGCATTTTCTTTTTTCCGCATCATTCACTTTTCTGCCTGCATTGGTGTCTGGCTGTGGGGTAGAAACTGCCCCTCATCCCTTCCCTTCCCTCTACACCCTTGGCTGCCTTCAGTTAAGCTGGGTTCTCCAGAATTTTCCTGGCTATTGCAGGTCGTAGCCCAAGGCCAGGGAAGCCTCTATCTGCCAAGGTCAGCTTGGGGATGGAAGGCATGGGGGGGTTGGGAGGATGCAGACCCCGACTCAGCCAGACAAGAGCCCATTGGGGCTTTGGAAGTTTCCTCCAACTGCGATACAGTACTCTGGGGCAAGTCCTTTTGTGTTCTCACCAAGGGTGGGAAAGAAGCAGCAAATTATTTGTCTAATCCACAAATCACATTTCTGAGACGTGGCAGGCAAATGCTGGGAGCCTTCTGCTTCCGGCCCAGCATCCGACGCCAGGTGCTCGAGGGACCTTGCCCATGTGTGTTGCCCGCCGTTATGAAAAGAACAAAGGGATGAGGCTGGGGGGCCGTGAAAAATGGCAGCCCCTCCCGGCCCGGTAAACACGCCATTGCTTTGCTGCCTCTACTCCAAAGGCTACCACTTTCATTGCTCTCTGAGTAAAGAAACCTTTCTTCAGAGTGAGTGGCGGGGTACAAAGGCAGAGTACAAAATGTGTGCACATCACAGTCCCCGCAATTCTGTTTGAACAAGCATATTGATTGGGTCTGACCCTGTTACATTTTTTCCCTATTATTTGAAAAGGTGCATCTAAGTGTAGTGAATTTAACCAGCAGAGCTGAACTTTCCATGAAAACTTCTCGAGGTATTTCTTTAGTTCAAAGCTTTTGAATTTTAAAGGGCATTTTTAATATGAGTCTGTTGAGTATTCTCTGCCACAGCCAACAAGGGATGTTAAATGCAGATGAGGCTGGAGCGAGGGTGTGTGTGGGGGTGGACGTGCCTGCACAGTGGAGAGGGCCGGTGTGGCTGGAGGGCGTGGGCCAGCCCAGGAAGGGCCATGCTTTGCAGGTCAAGGCTGAGCCCCATACTTTGGAGCAGCACACACAGACCTTAAGAAGGACCTCTCTGAGCACATTGGGGACAGCTTAGGGGACAGGAAAGAGGCTTCCCAGCTGAGCTTCGTGAGGGCTTTTACGTGGAGAGCGGGGAAGCACTTGTTAGGGGCTCCTTCTGATGAACAAGGGTTTTGTCCTCATAAATAAGGGGCTCCTTACTGCTCAGCTGCTCACTTTCTCTCACACTGGGCTTTAGAACTGAGGGGAAATGAGGGCCACAGCCCCTTGGCTGAGGTCACAGAGTCAGGAAGCTGCCACTGTCCTCAACCCCCTGGGTTGACATCACTAATCAGCACAGATTCTTTCTCACTGAGACCTGAGCCTCATCTCAATCCTTAACTGATGTGATGACTTGGGACGATTTGCTATTGTGTGAGCTGCAGCAGTGGTCCCTCTCGCCATCCTGGCCTGGGGCCCTGGAAGCGTCCACGAAGTCTCATTTTCCCCACACACAGGGGGGCTCTCCTGGCCCACTGAAGGCACACAGTCCCCTTTCCTGGCCCATAGTCAGTCTGAGTCTCTGCCTCTGGAGGCCTCTTGGATCTAGAAAGCACCTCCTTCCTAGACCCAAAATTCAGATTCAGAGGCCTCTCGTCCCTGGGAGGAGCTGGAAAATCAGGTCCTATGCCGAAAGAACCCAGGGCTTGGGCATCTCTGCAAAATCCTTTCAGGGCCTCGCCAAATCTCCAGCCTGGGAGACTGGCCTGGGGAAGTCCAAATAGGTTCAGAATACCAGTAATAAGCAGTAGTTCTCGGGGTATTTTCTCTGTCCACAACTGTGGGAACACCAGCCCCCTTCAGTTCCTCCCACCTGGTTCTGGGAGCCCCAAGGGTGTTTCTCGTATACTCTGAAATGAGTTTTCTTGGCTCTCACTTTCAGGCCTTCCTGCTGTTACCTGTGTCTCCTGGGGTACACATGAGGTCTCAGTGACAGTAGCAACTCAGATTTCATGGCCTCTGCCCCATTCTGCTCACAACGGGGGTCCTCGGCCAATCTCTTCCCTGGTCATTCCTGTGAGTCCCCAGGCGTAGCTTACATGAGCTCACAGTAGTCCTCTTAAGTTGTAGTCCTTCCGCGTGCAGCTTCTTGGTGTCCTCTGGCCATGAAGCCACTGCCCCTGTGCTCCAGGAAAGCTGTCCCTGCCTGGCTTGCAGCACTGTCCCCAAGCCACAAACCCCTGAAGTGCCAGATGGGTGTTTCTGTCTGCAGAGTTCTCCCTGGCCAAACCCAGGCTGTAGTCTGCACACAGAGGAGAACTTTTGCTCCCTAATTTTGTGTCTCTTGGGCCCCAAAGCAAGGCAAGGCTGCGTGTGCTGTTGTTCACTCAGAGCCCTGGGGAGAACCGTTCTTCAAGCTTCTGCTCAGGTCCTCTCTCCATGGGGCTCAGACACATTCTCTCTGTCTCCTCCTCCCCCTCCCTCAGGGACACACAGACCTTCTCTCTCTCGCTGTGTAGTAAATTCACCCAAACAGCAGCAATTTCTCATTTCTCATGATTCTGCAATCTGGGCTGGGCTCAGCTGGGCAGGTCTTCTGGTCCATGTGGTGATGGGTGGGCGGGGGAAGGGCTGGGATGTCCAGGGTGGTTTCTTCACTCACGTGTCTGGCACCCCACCTGGGATGGCTGGATGAGCTGGGAGTTGGCTGGGCGTCTCCATCTTTCCATACAGCCTCTCCGTATGGCTGCTTGGTTTTTCTTACAGCATGAAGGTCTTGGGGTATTTACCTCAACTGGCTTCCAAGGGAAGCAACCTGCCAGGCCTTTTGAAGAGTAAGTCTGGAGTTGGCACAGGGTCACTTCCTCCACATTGTCTTGACCAAGGCAAGGCACAAGGCCAGCCAGATTAAAGGAGAGGGAAATAGACTCTACCTCGTGATGGGAGCAGTGGCATGCACGTACAGGAAGCGAAAGAATGGACGCTGGCCATCTTTGGAGACTATCTACCACAGACCCTTTCCTCATTCTTCTCCAGCCACACTGAAGGGTTTGAGAGCCAGTACACTCCCTCTGGCTTCCTGTTCCCCTGGGAGCCACATATTCTGGATGGTGTAACCACAAGATGGAAGCCGACTGGTCCTAAATCTCCGCTTGGAAGGGTACCACCCAGGAGAGGCCCCAAGGCCCACAGCTCACTTTGCATGAATGAGAAATAAACTTTGATGTATTCATCCGCTGGGATTTTAGGCTTTATTTTCTACTGTCGCATAATCTAGCCTACCCAGGGTGTAGGTATTGTTGTTATTCCTATATTACATATGTGAAACTGAGGCACGACGGTTCTATGACTAGTAAGCAACTGAGTTGAAATTTGAGCTTGTGTTGGACTCCAGAGAGCTTTTCACCACTACATTGGCTGCTGTTACCTTGGAAAGAGGAGCTGTCCTGTGGGCCTGGATTCCGGGTCACTTGAAATAGAATTGCCTCTGGTGAGAACGATGAGCTCACGGACAGTGTGAAGAGACCCATGGGAGTGCCTAGCACAGTGCCGAGTGAGTAGTAGGTGCTCAGAGAATGAAGCTGCCACCACGGCTGTAACTTGACAGCGAGCATCACCTGGGGATGCCATACAGAGGTGTTGCTTTGGTACTCTTGACCCAGCCATTGGTCACTAGACTTTGGGGCTCAGAAACCAGATTTGTCAGCACCAAGAGTGGGGCTGTCTCTCAGGGCTGTGATCACACTGACTGGGCTCAGGGGACACATGGAGAAAATTGGCTGTGAACCCAACTGCCAGCCTACTAGTGTTCACTCCCATTCCACCACCGCCGCCAGAGGCCAAGCCTTCCTTGGAGGGTTGCTTGGCAGTCTTGGGACCAGGGCAACCTTGGAGAGTCCTGGTGTCATTGAGCAGCACCAGCCTGGAGTCCTATCTCCACTGCAGGATGCCCCCATCCCACAGACCTGGTGCCCACATTTCTGGAGCAGAGCTTCCTCTCTCAGGACAGAGTAAGATGGCACTGCCCCTCAGGGGCCCCCTTTCTATGTGACGAGGGCTGGCTAGTCCCTTAGTAGGTTGACACCATGGAAAGGAGGCAGTCAGGAGATAGCAAGCACAGGTACTGGAGTCAGGCTGCTGGAATCTCATCCTGGTTGCGCCATTTTGCCAGCCCTGTGACCTTGGTCAAGCTCCTTAACCTCTCCATGCCTCAGTTTCCCACCTGTAAAATAAAGATTTATATTAGCAACTACCTCAGTAGAGTTGTGAGGATGAAAGGAGTTATTACATAGAAAATGCTAAGCATGGTTCCCAGTCCCATCGGAAGCACTAGAAAAAATATACAGATTAGTTTTCATTTACCTGCATTTAAATTGTATCACCTAATACATATCACACTCTTATTCTGTAATTTGTTTACTCTTTTATTGCCTGTCTACCTCACAAGAATATAAGCTTCATGAGAGCAAGGATTATTGTCGTGTTCATTATATTATTCCTGGTGCCCAGAACAATGTCTGCCACAAAGAAGGTGCTGAGAAATAATTTATTGAATCAACGAGAGAATGAAAGAAGTCAAGGCCTGCTGGCCAGGAGCCTTCTGTCTTCTTCAGATGACTTTGCCTGTCTCTGCTCTGCTCTGTTACGTGTTTTATACTTTATCCCCCAGCAAGCATCCCTAGTGCCCTATTTCTAAGTTCCCTGAGTAGTCGGTAAGAGCAGGGATGGTGGAATTCAAAGCCACTCTTATTTTCTCTGACCTTGGGCAAGTCACCGAACCTCCCTAAGTTTCAACTTCTCTGAAAAATGGCAATAATGGAAGCTACCTCGCATGGGTGATTGTGAGGGCCAATGAGATCATCCTTAAGCACCATCCCTGGCATCGGAGCACTCCGCGCTGGTTACCGTGCTAGTTTGCCCTCATGTACGATCCTGTGAACAGCAGGGCTCCAGTGCTCCTTCCACATCTCAAACTCTCTCTCTTCCCTGACTCGGAACGCTATCCCCCTGCCCCAGTCTTCTGCCTCCACCGTCCGTCTGCCATTTTAGACAGTTGCCTGCAGCAAGTAAAGCAATGGCCCAGGGCTTTTGAAGTTGGCGTTTGCAAGGCCGTGCCACTGCCACGCTGCCTCCCTGAACTCTCCAGGGGCTGAGGACAGGCGAATCTCTGAGGCCTCCTCCTGCAGCCCTGCAGCTGTCCACCCGGACATCAGATCAACCTGAGCGTGCCCCTTTGATGTCAATTCCCAAACTGGAGCCTTGCGCCCTGCTCTGAGGACCTGGGCTTTGAAGTCGGCCTATAAACTGAGCTTTCAGGAGGAAAGTTGTCTGCTGTGCCTCAGAGCACGGCTGGGCCCTGCGAAAGCGTGTGGAGTGCTGTGAATACCTGATAAATAATTCTTTCTGGGCCCGAGAAAGATTCGTTCCATTTAAAGGAGAGGAAGATTCCCTTGACCTTTTCATTGAAGTTCTGGGGGGAGGTGGTTAAAGAGGGTTTCCGAGTCTTCTCTCTGAAGTCACGTGGGCAGGCAGGTTTCTCTGAGAGCTGAGCTCCAGTGACTGCTCCAAAAGGCTCCCTGACTCCTGACCCCAGACCCCTTAGCCAGCCCCACTCCCCCTTGCACTCGCTGCCACCTGCCTTGAACGTGGGAGAAGATCGGGCCCTCTCACAAAAAAGAGAGGCTCAGCACCCTCCAGGCCAAACCTGCTGCAAATGGCAGGGCTTCCGGTAGGCACAACCTTGTTGCTTTCCTTTCTTCCCAGAGCCTGTCATGGTCAAGAGGTGAGGCAGACAGGATTTCCCACCTGAAGGAGCCCTGAAAATGGATACTGGCTCACATACACCGAGCACTTAGCCCAGACCAGGCCCTCTGCTAGGCCCCCTTTTGTGCATGGCTGGATAATAGGATGTGAGTTTGTGTGTAGCTTTGCGAAAGCTTTCTTTATGGCAAAATGTAACATACATATAGGACGTACACAAAATAACAATGTACAGCTCAGTAAATTATCAGAAAATAAATGCCTGTGTAACCACCACCTCAGGCAGGAGATCAGAGTTTGCCAGGATGCTGGAAACCCTGCGCACCCCCCTTCCCACTCAGGAGGCCCTCCCTCTCCCACAAAGGATAACCACTTTCCTGACTTTTGTGGTAACTACTTACTTGATTTTTCTTTATAGTTTTGCTATCTAAGCAGGTATCGCCAAATACTAGAGCTTAGCTTTGTTTTCTGTAATGTGTATGAATGAAATAATAAAGAATGCATTCCTTTGTGTCTGGCTTTTTTTCACTAAACATGTTTATGATATTTATCCATGTAACTATATTTCTCTCATTTTGCTGTTGTGTAGTATCCACTGATAGAATATTCAGCAATTATTTATCCATTCTACTGTTGAAGGACACCTGGGCATTTCCAGTTTGGAGCTGTTACAAATAATGCTGCTGTAAACATTTTTATACATGTCTCTTGGTGCAGGTGCACTCATATTTCTTTCGGGACATACTTAGGTGTAGAGTTGCTAGGTCATAAGATAAGCATATCTCCAACTTAGATAGAAAATGCCAAACTGTTTTCCAAAGTTGTGGTACTAATTTGTACTCCCACCCTCAGTATATGACTTGCTCCAGGTCCTCACTGTGGTGGCAGCCTCTGAGATGGCCCCCAATTATCCCCCCCTCCTGGTATTCACACCTTGTGTAAGCCCCTCCCCCTAAGCCTGCAATTCGCTTCTACTGAATAGGATGTGACAAAACACAACAGGGTGTCATTTCTGAGATGAGGTTACAAAAAGACTGTGGCTTCTGTCTTGGGTATCCTCCTCTGCTTTCTCACTTGCTTACTGTGAGGGAAGCCATATTGTGAGCTAACCTATGGAGAGACCCACGGGGCAAGGAACAGACATGTCTGACCAACAGCCAGTAAGGACCTAAGAGCTGCATCAGCCATGGGAGTGAGCTTGGAAGTGGGTCCCCCCCGAAGTCGGCCCCCGAGATGATTGCAGCCCTGGCCTATACCTTGACTACAGCCTTGTGAGGCACCCCGGGCTAGAGGCACCGGCTAGGCCCAGGTTCCTGACTCATGGAAACTGAGATATTTATTGTTTTAAGCTAAGTTTTGGGGTGATTTGTTATACAGTAGTAGATAATTAATATACTCAAAGCTTTTTGTTTTTTTAAATTTCAGCCATTTTGATAAGTTTGAAGTAGGTTTGATTAGCATCTGCCTGATTATTAATGATATTGAGCATCTTTTCAAATGTTCAGTGACCATTTGGATTTCCTTTTTTGTGGAATAAGACTCGTCACTTTCTTGTTGATGTGTAGGGATTCTGAATATAAGCTCATCTTAGCTGGGTTACTCCTAGAAAGCAGAGCCTGAGGCAAGGGCTTGCAGGGAGATCATTGATTTGGGAAATGATCCAATGGAACAGAAGAAGTGGAAAGGAAAGGAAGGGAAACCAATAGAAAGATGCCTTCTCAAGTTAGTCACTGTTGTGTGAAACTTGGGCTCAGTCTCCTTGGGACCTTCTGAAGAGCCATGTAAAACGCACCTCAAAATTATCCACCTGAGCTATGAAAGGGAAGAGCATTTATCTTCTAGCTCAAGGCCCCCATTGACCAAGGGTTCCCTGATGAGGTATGAAGTCCCTCACATTTCTCAGATCCTGCATGTGTGAGGGATTCCCATATGAACCCCATACTAGGGCAGCTAGGAAGCCCTGGGACATCAAATGAGAGGTATAACTAAAGTGAGATCCTGCAGCAGTAAGAGCTCCAGTAGAATGGGGGCCGAGAGGATGTGGAGCACAGGAAATATCTGACACAGAACCTTTTATCAATTATATGCAAGGCAAATATCTTCTCCCACTCCGGCTTTCCTGTTCATAGTGTCTTTTAATTAATAGACATTACTTATTTTAAGGTAATCAAGTTTGTAAATCTTTTCCTTTGTAGTTTGTGGGTTTTGCATCTTGTTTAAAAAGTCTTCCTTTAATTAAGTCATAAACATGTTCTCCTGTGGTATTTTCTAGGAGTTTTATTGTTTTGCCTTTCACAGATCTACAGTCTACCTGGAATTGAATTTTAAGTAAGGTGTAAAGTGGGCATCAAGTTTCATCTTTCCATATAGATATCCAACTTAGTGAAGAATCTATCATTTCCTACTGTTGTGCAGTGCCACCTTTGTCATAATCAAGTGTCTGTATATGTGTGGATCTATTTCTGGGCTCTTTTTTCCTTTTCCATTGTCTATTTGTCTATTGTTGTGCCAATATCATACCATTTTAATTACTAGAGCTTCATAGTAAGTGTGGATACCCAGAAAAGCAGGATGTCTATCTTGTTCTTATTCTTCACAAATGTCATGGCTATTTTTGGTCTTTTGCATTTCCTTGTAAATTATAGAACCGATTTGCCAAGTTTCACCCCCACACTCAGTTGGATGTTTCTTTGTTTTTGTTTTTTCTATTGAGACTGCAATGCATGTAGGTTACTTTAGAGAGAATTACATCTCTACAATATTGATTGTCCTAATCCATGAACATGATATATTCCTTCACTTATTTAGGCCTTTAAATTTTTATTTCCAAAATATTTTATAGAAAAAAAGAATTCTGCTTATAGCAATGGTGGACAAGGTTGCTTTGAACCAACTTTCTCACTGAGAACAAATAGGAAAGGAGGCTAAAATATTTTTAAAAACACATATTTGAAGGCACTGAAGAGCTATCAAGACTGTGAAAACTTATGGAGCCAAGATCCAGAGGAAAGGACGAAAGGTAGGAGGCGTGAGGTCAGCATTTGGTACCACTTTCCCCTTCAAAGTGGATTGCCCATCCCAAAAGCTGTGGCTGAGCCTGAGCAGCTGTGTAGCTATCAGTCTCCAAGCAGCTGTTTGATGGACTCCCGTCCTCTCACCTGTTCATGTGCTGCTTGGGAGTCATCAAGGACCCAGGGGAGAATCTTTATATATATTTGGAGGCTCTCCAAATTTCTTTCTCCAATATTCTTCCTTCCAAATCCCATCTCCATGACAGCCCTGAATGCTAGTCTCTATTTCTTCCACCCAGCCATTCTGCCGCTTCTGTTTGGGCTTGTTTCGTTTACTGTGGTTGAAAAATGACCTCAGGGAGAAATCTGGGTTGACTGTGAGACTCACTGCATGTGCTTCCCTACTCTCAATGATCAGAAGCCCTGTGTGGATTGGCCAAGACAAATTTATTTACCTTTATTCTTGAAGGTTATTTTTGCTGGGTATAGGCTTCTAAGTTGGTGGTTATTTTTTTTAGTGCTTTGAAAATATCATTACACTGTCTTCTGGCTTCTTTTGTTTATCTTGAGAACTGTCTTATTTTTGCACACTTAAAGATAATGTCTTTTTTTCCCCCTCTGTCTGCACTTGCTTTTCTTCTTGTCTTTGGTTCACAGCACTTTTACTTTAATATGCCTAGATGTGATTTTGTCTTCATCTGGTTTGGGATTTATAGATCTCAAATCTATGGGTGGATGACTTTCGTCGCTTTGGGAAGATTCTTATCCTTTTTCTCTTTAAAAATTGATTTTCCCCATACTCTATCATCTCTTTCAGGGACTCCAATTATATGAATGCTGGCCCTTTTTACTCTATTTCCCACTCCTGGGAAACAATATCTCATTATGCAAGAATCCATTATAGCCACATGAGAAGGATTTGACAAGTTAGTCTTTCTCTTATGGAAACACTTCTGCCACTCAGATTCTCCTGTACTCAGAAGCAGTGTCTGTCTCTGACATTAGCAGTGGCGAAACCCACAAACCTTCATGAAATTTGGACATAGTCACCTTTTGTTTCAAGGACGTTGGATAAAAGATGTGGAGAATTTTCCTGGTCACAAGGTTAAATATATAAGGTTATAGGCTGCACAGTGCCAGTGGCAGATTCTGAGTGACAGAGGACCCACATGCTCTTTGATAAATGTATTTGAGATATGCAGGGCCCTCTAACATGTGGGCCTCAAGGCAGGAGCCCATCTTACCTGGGTCTAAAGGTCAGGTTTCTCAGTCTCAACACTATTGATATTTTGGGCCAGATAACGTTTGTGGTGGAGGTCTGTCCTGTGCTTTGTAGGATATTTAGCAGCATCCCTGGCCTACATACCCACTGCATAACAGTAGCACCTCCCAGTTGTGACAAACAAAAAAATCTCCAGACATTTTCCCAAGTGTTCCCTCGGGGGCAAAATCCCTCCTGGTTGAGAACCACTGGTCTAAGGATAATACTCCAGACAAGAAAGACCCACATGTAAGGTCCAAGTGGAACTTAATACCAATAGTCTGCTTCATAAAAGAAAGCACATCGCCAGTTTATCTAGAGACACGGCTATGTTTTCCTTTGGCTTTGGCTGTTTGGAAGCTCAAAGCTAAGTTTCATGTTTACTACATTAACTGTGGGCCTCAGTTTTCAAGACTGATCTTATTTCTAATTTAACAATCCTTTAGGAAATGGCTTCCCATAATTTGAAAAGATTGGCAGGCAAAATGTCTCCATATGAAACTCAGCCTTGGGAGGCAACATCTTGGTACTGGTAACAGCACAAGAGAGGCACCATTTTCAATAGTGAGAGTGGGGCTCCCTGAAGCAGCTTTGAGGGCAGTGAACAAGTTTTGGGAGTTGGCGAGAACAGGGAAGGCATTGTTTGGTAACTGTGGTGGGCATACCTTGTGGGGAGCATACAGGAGGTATTCCTTTGGTTTTTCCAATGCCAGAAGTAATTGTGGAATGTTTTCTGAGAGTGGGGTGGGGAGCTGAAGTTCAGAAATCAAACAAGCCATAGTAATTTGGGCATTAGAAGTGAATGTGTACTTCCAGTTTGGAGACAGAAGAGTGAAGTCATCTCTTTCTTTTGGAAATCACCCCAAAGCAACAGGAATGAGAAAAGGAAGTGCAAACAACAGCTTAACAAAACTAGGAGACATCCGAAACTCTTAACTCTAAAATGGGTGAAAGAGTTGAAAAAGTAGTGAATATCAAAGGGAGTACAGGGGGATACCTGCCTCTGCAGGATCTGAGAAACCTAGCTAGGGTGTCTTCTGTAAGGTGAGGCTATTTGCAGGACCAGTTGTTCTAGTGGCAGGGAAGAGAAGAGACACCCGATGTGAACAGCCCTATAGCGAGGTTCACATATATAACTCTGGATCATGAAAAAAATGTCTGCTAGCTTGACCCCTCCCCAACATGAAAATCCTGCAGACACCTGGGAAGAACGTCTAAAGGTGAGTCATCAGTTTTCCCCATCTAGGTAAACGGAATTCCATTCTTCCAAAGCTCATTCTGGACTCCTCTCTCACATGCTACATCCAATCTTTTGGCAAATACTGTTGGCTCTAATACATCCAGAGCCTATTTCTCATTATTGCCACCATTACCACCCTAGTTCAAGCCCCTTTGCTCACCTAGAATATTGCAGTTATTTCATAACTGTGCTCTCCATTTTCACAGGTGACTCCCTACAATTTTTTTTTTTTCAAAAACAGCCACTTAACTGTATTAGATCATGTCACTCTAGTAGAAAGCTCTCCAATGTCTTCTCATTCTCCTCAGAATAACATCCAAAGTTCATATCATGGCTTTAATGATCTTATTCCTGCTCTCTCTCTGAACTCATCTCACAACCCTCTGCTGTTAGTTTATTCTATTCCTTTCATTGCATCTCTTTACCCTGTTTTCTTAATACTGAGCACATCTGATATATATTTATTGTGTCTCCCCTCCAGGGACTGACTTTGTTTACTACTGTGCTCCCAGTGGCCAGAACAGTGCCTAGCACATAGTAGGTGCTCAGTAAATATTTGCAGTTGATTGATCAAACAATAAAAAAGAACTAGCACAGGCTTTGTACGAGGATATTAAAATAGAAAAGGATAAAGACAAATGGCAGATAAAGAACATTTACCAGAAAAATACTGCCTCAAAATAGTTGAAAATTATGATCAAACATTTCATGACAACCTTAATATCTTAATGGAAGATTCCTCTCTATAAGAGTAGACATCAGAAATACAAGAGGATATGATGAAACAACAAAGAGTGAGACATGAGCTGGCAGAACTCAGGAAAAATTTACAAAGTAAAATAATCATAAAAATGAATTTAAAGTTGGAATGATAAGAGTATACAGTGCTCAAACCACAATATGGGGCACAGAAAACAGGGATTAAAATGAAAATGACATAGAGATAGATGCAACATGCACATAATTGGAGTTCAAAAGGAGAAAACTTCTGTTTTCTGTTTTTATAGATGAAGGCATTGAGAAACCTTGCTTGCACAAAAAAAGTAATAGGTTTTAGAAACTTCACTCAATCCTCTCAACTCTTAGAATTTGGGCCAAATATTAGTGATCTTTCATCAAAATGTATTTCTAATCAGCTGACTTCAGTTCTCTACCAATTTTATTGAGGGCGTCTAACTGGAAAGAGAGGGACTTGCCAACGTAGTCATTTAGGCCTCAACATCAACATTTCAAATTGTCCCTTTGGAGCCTTGGAAGACCTGACTTCCTGGGATAATTAAACACAGTGAGGCTTGGGGCGGCTGAGAGGTATTGCCTTTCTTTCCTCTAGTGTGAGAAAGGCTACTGTAAAAGGAGAGGGCATTTTCAGGGAGATCAATTTAGGAACAAGTACTTATGGATGTAGAGTCAGGAAATTGATTCTCTTGAACCCCTTCATGTACCCCAGAAGTGTATATTCATTTGAAGACTACTGGTTAAGAATGTCAAGTGCTGCTAATAGTCAAGCAAGGAATGAACTGAAAAATACATTTTAGGAAAAAAGAATCACTGATTTGATGAAAGTAGTTTTCAATGCAGTTGTATCCAAGTTGGGTAGAAGCCATATTGCAGTGGATTGAGGAAGGGTGGGCAGTGAGGAAGTGGAGACAGTAATAGAAACAAGTCATTAAAATTGGATGTAGAAGGTATGGAAACAGGATTACAGCTCAAGTATATGTTATCTAGGAAAAATCTTTTTTAAAGATGTGAAATACTTGAGGGCTTGGGGTACAAATGCTGACGGAAAAGGGTCAATAGATTGAGAGGCTGAAGACTCAAAAGTGGATAATCAAAAGGACTAGGTTTACGAGATGTAAAGGATTAACAGGGGCTAGCACTTATCACCTATCCGTGTGCTGAAGCTTTTTACCTGTTTTATCTAATTCTCACAATAACCACACAAGGTAGTTGCTATTGCACCCAAGGTCACTCAGTTTATCACTAAGGTGGGAGAGCTGGGATGTGACCTAGAGCAGTGGGATACTTCTCCATGGTTGTGGATTTAGCTGGAAGTTCAGGGAATTTCTGCCTGATAAAATCTTACTTTTTTATGTTAGAAGGCAAGGACATGTCAAGAAGGAAGGAGAAGAGTCCTAAGTTTGAGAATAGAGGTTTTAAACAGTTAAGGAGAATGGGAGAAGAGTTGACTAGAGAAAACAGGGTAACATGCAGTGTTGAGGTCAGTTAACATTAATTTTTAGTAATACTGATATGTGCATTTGGTAATCTTTCTCCAGAAATAATCCGTAGGGGATTGGATACATCTAGGATTGGGATTTTTCAGGAAGCTATGACATTGGGGAGTGTTATTGGGGATACTGACAACAGTCATATTGAATTGATAAATCAATTAAAAACCTAGACAGTTCTTATAAAACAGGTGAAAACAGACTTGATAATGACCTGATTTGAACATGTGTAAAGGAACAGAGCTGTCATGGTCAGAGGTGCGATTTCTAAATTACTGATTTCAGAGGTAAAGTTGTTTTTGGATATTGAAAGTATTCAGGATGTGGTTGTCATGGAGACAAAGTAATGGAACTAAAGCCCTGTAAGTGGTCATTGATGTCAACCAGGTAGTTGAAATTTATTTCTTCAAAATTTACTCAAAGAAGGTAACCTTTCTGCTCTCAATCTTTTTTTTTGGTTTTGTTCTGTTTTTTTTTTTTGTGGGGAAGACCAGCCCTGAGCTAACATCCGTCGCCAATCCTCCCCTTTTTGCTGAGGAAGACTGGCCCTGGGCTAACATCGTGCCCATCTTCCTCCACTTTATATGGGACGCCGCCACGGCATGGCTGACAGGCAGTGCGTCGGCGGGCGCCCGGGATCCGAGCTCGCGAACCCCGGGCTGCCAAGCGCGGACTAAACCGCTGCGCCACCGGGCGGCCCCCTGCTCTCAATCTTTTAATCAGAATAATCACTTCAAACTTTCTTCTGTACCTTCAATTCTCCCAGATTTAAAAAATAGATTTGAGGACTATTAATACACACGAAATTGGAATTTGTGTTCCTGAAAACCTTTTCAATACAAAGACTTAGATCCCCAGTGTAGGTAAACATTTGGAGTGTATTTCAGGTAAGAAATTATCAACGATAGGGAAAATGTGCATTAAATTCTCCACTGAATATTTTCATTGCACAAAAATAATTTGTATTTTCCCACCTGGTACTTTTTTAGTAGAGATATCAAGATGACATGGCATGTCTTCCTTTAATGTTTTTTTTCCCCCCAGTTTGACACTGGAAAAAAAAACCCCAAAACCAAATGTTCATGCTTAAAAGACACCTATGATGTTTAATGTGCTGGGACACCAGGCCACATGGACCAACAGACTTAAATTTATTCCAATCTTGAATTATGTTAATGTCCAACGATATATGAATTAATTGGAATGAGAATTTCTCTATTTGGAGATGACGTAAAATGGTCTACCAGTTATTTTAGAAGGATCTTCTTATTTACATATAAGAACCAAGACTTATAAACAACCCAGCATATTTAAATAAATTGGTGAAAATACTTTTAAAAATAATTCTGGTCTCTCTTCCATCCTTAAACATAATTAATTCAGTCTTCACTTCCTACTTAAGTTAGCTGTAATAAGCAACCCTACAGACTAGATATTTAAAAATCAGTGGCCAAACTGAAATTTGTTGAATAAAGCCAAACTTGTTTAAACCAAGTATTTGTTAAATATCATACATCCTGTCTGCTACCCACTGACTCAGTATTTTACCATATAGGGTAGCAGCTAATATAAAACAATGTGAGAAATAAGAAAAAACAATTTAAAAACAAATATTTGGGGTTTGATATATGAAAAATATTTCAGGATGTATTGCACAGACCAGAAATCACCTGTTCTAGTTGCTACACTCCTTTAACACATTCTAAATTTCAAAATCACATAGGAATAATTAAAAACCAAACACATACTTAAGTATCTAGATATATAATTCAGCAAACAAACAGGTTTGACTCAATCCTTCGAACATGTTACTTAGAAACATTAAGATTTTGGACCCAATTACTCAAAGCTCATTGACTAGGCCATAATGCAGTTTATGTTAATCTGCTGTACAAATCAACCACATAACAGCAGTCAGATGATTCTAATCTCACTCCAACAGAAGCAGCAATAAAATCAGAAAGCAATACTACTCTTCAGTAATTAGATAACCAAGATCACAGCACTGGGATAAAATGAAGAATCTGTTTCAGCTTCTTGGTCAATAAGCCTACTCCTCATTTTCAGATAATGAGGATAAAGGTATCACAACCAAATACGGGAAACTGCTTTCTCTTTATTTAGGCCTTAGGAAGAAAATTAACTTTGGTCACATATTACCTTAGAAAAAAATCCAGTTTTACATATTCCTAAATGGGAATAGGACCAAACGATCAGAGAAATAATTTCTTCTGTAAAAATTGGCCAAATTTTATCAAAAATCTAACATACAGTGTAGTTCAAATGATATAAAGACTGCTTGGGATCATAACATTCCAATCGTATGAGAGTTTCTACTCCACCCTAAGACGTGTGAACAGTATTTACTCTCATGTTGCTTTGGTCCTAAAGAGTAGAGCTGAATCAGTAAGAGTAAACTAAGTACCTACATCTTTTGCCAACATTAATTTAGATAGTTACTGGCAGCAGAAATAGCCATGATGAATAGTTCTATAACAAAGTATAATAAAAGAATATTTTTCACGAACACATCACAGTATCAGATAAACTTTTTATAAGAGAAAAATAAGAAACAACAAAAAAGGATGAAACAGCTACTACAAACAAAAAATAGTATCTCCCCCAAAACTGTATTTAAAGGGGTAAAAAGGTGAGATTAGAGGTTTGATGATGCTAATATGAAAGGAAATTGAGTATCGTATTTATTTCTTATTTTATACAACTCTTACTCTTTACAAAAATGGTTATAGTCATGCCCATAAAAGTGTAACCCATGGCATTTGAAAGCAAACACTCTTTGTAATTATTTAAAAGGGCCTTTTTAAAAATTATAATACAAAGGTCTGTGCTCTATAAGCAGTCCTCCACTGTGCATTATAACAATAAGGCTTACTTTTAATACAAAGACTAAGTGTTTGAGAGTTATGAACCACTGGATTTAACAAACATCATTTTATAGTTGCTTTTTGCATCTTTTTTGTTTTTGGGATCCTCTACTTCATCAGGGTGCTCAGCAGCTTGGAGTTCTTCAGCAGATTCTTCTTTCTCTGACTCCGAATCACTGTCGGAGTCATCCGGACTTTCAGGGTCAGGTGAATCATCATCATCATCATCATCTCCAGCTACATCACCTTCTCCATCATGATCTTCTACCTGAAAACATCAATCAACAGGCTCTTAAAATAAATACAATTATCCAGTACAAAAACTGGGAAAGACCCTAATTTTTGTCACAGTCTTAAAACAGCCCACTCTCTAGCCACTAAATCAAGAGTTTTAAGACCATATTATGATCAGAGGCTGCCAAGAGAAGGGCTGAGGACTCAGGGATCTTCATGTGTTTTATACACTGGGACTTGATTAGGAATTTAAGAAAGAGCTCTGAAGACCACTCACCTGTCCCCTCTCCCCCTAGTTTGAAAACAATGTATTATATCTTCCTGAAAGAAACAATATTTTTTTAAGTAAATAAGGCAAGTTAACCACTGATCCATGGAAATGTGGAAAACAGTTATCAATGCTTTGCATATTACATTACTTTGGAGTAATTAATCACTAGTTATAATATGAAAAGAGATGACAGGAAACATCTGAGAACCCTCCTAAACCAGTCTTTACTTGCAATATTTCCTCTAAGTCGTGAATATGTTGTTCATGCCTATTCAAGATGTGCCCTAATGATTATCTAAGCAGAATTGACAGTAAGCTTGTATCAGAAAACATATTTATAAAACTCTCAAAAATGTCTCTTCTCATTAGCTACAAAGACCTAGTTGGGCACATAAAAATATTTTAAGTAACTGTATAAAGAAAGCTTTTCTACATAGGATTCTCGATTGCTAGAGTAGTGTAACATGTATAAATTATATCCAATTGGAAATTGATCATCTTCCCATTTCATGAAAATACATTAATTACTACCTCACTGAAGCCAAGTCCACAATGTCGTCGATATCTTCCTGACAATTTACTGTCCATACTTTGCTGATATTGAGACTCCAGTTCTTCATTAATCTTCTTGTCTTCTTCCCCTGCATGTCCAGTGTACTTTCGTTATGTTTCAGTCAAATTAATAAAAATATGTGATTACACAAAAAAACCCACAATACAGATGCCGTTATATTCAGGGCTGATTTCTCTGTGACTAATTTTACAATGAATTTTGTGGATGGGTTTCTATACCATAGGCAGTTACCTAACAGACATAACATAACTCAAGGATGTATTTATGATTACTTCTTTAGTAACCAACCCTCTGGACGCCAAAAGTGTTTATACAAGATGAAGAACTTATATTTTTCCCAGTGATAATTCAAACTAGACACAAGAGTCTCAGAACTCCCTGAAGTTCAGATATTGTAAATATTAATTACAGTAACTTTGGGCATTATTTGTTTTAGCTTCTTTATACTCTACTAAACTGTTCTCCTGAAAATGAAAGTTTTCTCCTAGCCAAATACAAAAAAACCTCCAACAAACAAAGCTTCTGTCTGTCTTTGAGCTGAAATAATGAAAAGGCATGCAATTCTGTTCCAAGAATAGCTAAATAAAATGACCTTGTAATGGCTCTCCTTTATGCCTTTCTTTGCATATCAGTTTACTGAAGCAACATAAACCTATTAATTTTATCACACATTTAATATATATATTTTATATATTCTGTCAAATATAAGTTAGGAAGCAGAATACTAAACCACCTATGAACTTAACCTCTCAAGAACTAGAATAGTGCCAATACCATCAAAGCTTTCTGTGTATGACAGTTTAACTTGTAAATACAAGAGAAATTTCACCTTTTAATCACAAATGGTGACGTTTTGTATTATTTTTACTCATAAAGCTCCCACTTTAAAAAAGTAAATGCAGCAGTTCCATTCTGCAAGGCTCTTTTTGATTTTGTAGCAAAGCAAATCAATTTGAAATAACGGCTTAACACCAGAAAAATAAAAGACCTATTAATTTCTAAAATGTGCTACATATTCTAGGTCAGTATAAAGTTAAGTAATTTAATTAAAAGTTTTGTTAAATATATCTAGGTCATTATGCCCTATTAATAATGTCAATTTTAAATAGAAAACTTCACTGTTCAGCAGACTGAATTCAAATACAAATTCAAATTCATTTTCAGTTTTTATTTAAAAGGTTTTTTCCCCAAAATTAAAAGAAATAGTTAATTTATTCAGGCTTTGCAAGGAGTTTATATTCTTCAAAGATTTCAAAGCAAAGCTTAGTGAATAAACTGAAAACCAGTATAATATGCCAACTATAACATTGTGTGCTAAGTAATTTATAAAAAAAAAGATATAAACTCTATACATACTACAGTTGGCAGGATGAGGCATAAAACCTTACTACAATTAAAATATATGTTGTGAATCAGTAAAAATAAGACAGGAAAAGGTCAGTGTCTTGGTAGAATATTGATGTATACTCTCAAATCTTTTAAAAATCAAAGTATATACTAATTGTTACAAAATATATGTAACATGTTTACATGTATACATTTCCAATTCTAATATTTTAATCATTAACAATTATACACAGAAGTTAGAATATCCCAAAATATGTACACATATTTCATATTCCAACTTTTGCACCTCCACTTGAATTGTATATAAATATACTTCTTTTTGTGAGGAAGACTAGCCCTGAGCTAAAATCCGTTGCCAATCCTCCTCTTTTCTGCTGAGGAAGATTGGCCCTGGGCTAACATCCATGCCCATCTTCCTCTACTTTGTATGGGACACCGCCACAGCATGGCTTGACAAGTGGCACGTTGGTCCGCGCCCGGGATCCAAACCTGCGAACCCCAGGCTGCTGAAGCAGAGTGCACAAACTTAACCGCTATGCCACCAGGCTGGCCCCTACTTTAATTATATTTTACCTGCTTACCTGTTCGGAAGTGAGATGTTGATTTGTGATCTCCTATAACAAGACGACCAGTATGTTCTTTCTATAAGAAGGCAGAAAATGTATTAGATTTTGAGACCACTAATTATTAATACAATTATTGAGTGTCTACTATGTGCCTAACACTATTCCAGGCTTCTGGGATACAGTGAAGAAAAAGGACTAAATTAAAATCCCTGTCTTTATGGAACTTATATTCTAGCAAAGGTAGGGATGTGGAGGGGGAAAAAAACCCCAGTAAATTATAGTATGTTAGAAGGTAGTAAGTGCCATTAAAACAAACAGAGCAGAGGAAGTGGGTAAAGACTATGTAGAAATCAAGTTGGAATTTTAAACGGGATGGATAGATAATCAGAAAATTGAGTCAATCTAAACATTTTTTTAAAAGGCCAGTGAAATGAGTTGCTTTAACTTTTCCACTTTCTCTTTCTAATGCCTCAGACATATCTCATGGAGAGAAAGCAAATGCTATTTAGCTAAATAAAAATGAAGTAATTAATAGTTACACAAACAAAGTGATCTTTAAAATATAAAAAATGGAAATAATCATTACTATTTACCACACAACACAATCAAATAGCTAGCTTGTTACTATTTGACTATAATGAACACCCAATCTCAAACTGTCAAAAAGAATAGAATTTAAAACAATCTAGTTCTATAAAACTAAAATATGAATCTGATTCAGTTACCAATTGATCAGGCTTAATAATTACTCTCAATTTATTAGTTCCAATCCACTCTTTGTGGTTCATATTCAGTTACGTAAGGTAAAGAAATAAATTGTTCACTAAACAGAGTGAAGGTGAGAAAAATGTGACTTTGCAAAGCACTCAATCATCTGTGAAGATATAGTAAATAACAAATCTTCCTATTTTGAAATGATGACAGACACATTCTCTACACCCAAAGATGATATACTGAAAAGCTTCAAGCATTAATGCCTATTGCCTTATATGCTATTAACACATAAACAAATCGATGATTCAATATGCTGCTGCTTTAGATCACAGAGGACACCTCATTAACAAGATGTGAATATACATAATGGCATCAAGTTATTTTAGGATGACAGTATTGCAAAGAATTTAACGTATGTTGAGCAGCCCATTTATTGGTAGCCAAATTTCTTTTTTTTAAACTTGCTCCATCTGTTTTTTTTTCCCTCCCAGTTTTATTGAGATATAATTGACTATTGGTAGCTAAATTTCACACATTTTAAGTTAGGGTGTTCTTCCTAAATACTTAAAAGAGTTTTCATTCTACTAGATTAAGCATGCCTCCTAACTCTTACTTACTTTATATAAACTTAGCAAATCTTTTATTTGCAAGAACCCAGAGAAACTTTAGACTACTTTCTATGATAAACTGCAAATTATTGGGAAATATTGATTGAGGTATTATACAAATACTTGCTTTGTATAAGTCTTAATGTTTTCCATGATCTCTCCTTACCCTCAACCCCACTGTTCTAGTCTGGCTAACTCATCCTTTCCGATTCAGAAGAATTCTATTTCTGGAAAGCTTTCTTGTGCTAAGCCAGAGTTAGCTACCCTTGTCTGTTGATTCCACAGCACTATCTGCATAGCTCTTTCATAGCAATTATAGTTCTGTATTGTTTTGTTTCCTCCATTACATGATAGCTCCAAACGTGCGTTATTGATCTGTATGACTCCAAGGAACTAGTACAGTGCCTGGCATGTAGCAGATAGTCAATAATTGTTGGTAAGATGCATGAATGCATTCCCATATGAATAACAAAAAGCAAAGGGCAGAATCTCATTTTAAGGAGCTTAAACGAGAAGAAAGTTTTCCTATTTCTTCCACATTAGGTTTGTAGGAAGACTATTGGGACAGTGTTAGGAAAATAAATTTACTTGCCTGCAAAAAATGAATGCTACAGATCACTGTATTTGCATGTGAAAATGAAGTGCTAGGAACAAGAAAAGTTTTTTCCAATAGGTGATGTTTTCCTGGCACATATATTTTATATCTTCTATTATGTTAAACTGAAAGGGATTTTAAAATATATTGAACATTTTTAAAATTAGGTTTTTGATAAAGGCTATTCCCCTGTCTACTACTTCAGGGGCTGGAAGGAGCTATAAAATATGAAAGACCTACCCAGTGGTCTACCCAGAAATACCTTGTATTAAATTATCCAGCTAACAGATGGCAAACGATAAACTTTCATATTTTCTTTCTTCCATAGGAGTCTCCTCAAACCAATTTTTTTCTCTATATAGTCTTTAAACCTAACTGCTCAGAGGCACTCAGAATCCCAGAAGTGGCTCAGAAATAGTATAAATTTTAAGTGCTCAGTTAGGTTGGTTGTATTTCTCAAAGCCTAAAGTAATCATGCAGAACAGGAAAATGGGATCCAAGTGTGTTCAGTTCTTCTCACTTAACATACACAAAAGGCATTATTTTCACAGAAAAAATAAAAATGTAAGCTGTCTGATGCTCACCTTTCCTGCACCCATGAGTCTCAAGAACTTTTGTTTTCTTTCTTCATTACCTAAGTCTGCTGCCTCCCAATTGCTAGATCCAAGCTGGAAAAGAAATTAACCAATTATTTTTTTTGCATAATAATAAATATTAGAAAATTTCAAGTCTACCAGTAAATCCCAAGTTTTTTCCCCTGTCAGTTTTAACAATAAACAGGGCTCATTCTTACTTAGGAAGTTAAGCATATGCATCATATTTGAATTAAAACATACTCTTTTTCTGTTACCTCAAGGCAGAATCCTTTGGTTCTTTTGCAGCCAGAGCTCTGGTTCTCAAGTTTCCAACTATCAGAATCACCTGGAGGGCTTGTTAAAACAGACTGCTAGGCTCCACCCCAAGAGTTTCAGATTCAATAGGTTGGGGTGGGGCTCGAGGACCACACTTTGAGACCTATTGCCCTGAAGCCTTAGAGGGCCCTAGGGCACCTAGTACATTGAACCCAAAAGGCTGCCAGTGTTAGTTGAAGTTAAAAACTCTGGCTTTAAAGATATTCAAAGGGACAGCATAACATGAGTCTACTGGACCCAATTTTAGTTTTTCGCTTTCTTTTTCAAGCCGTTCTAGTTATTTTAAAGGATCAGAGAAAATTTACTTATTAAGAAAAAAAGAATAGAACTCATTCTATATTGTAATTATAAAATGGGTGGACCCTTTTATAAATCTAAGAATATTAAATTTTAGTGATATTTTCCCCTACATCTTGAAACAAATGTTAAGAATTACTTCATTATAACTCCCTACATCTTCCAAGAAATGCAGGAATTATTTCATTATAATTCATCAATTATTCCCAACTATGCTAAAAATGACTAAAATAATAAGAAACTAGAAAAATGGTAGAAGAGTTTTCTCATCATGTTCAAAGTATTGCATCATCTTTCAAGACATCACCTCTTTGTTGTATGCCTCTAGCTTTCTTTGGACACAGTTGAGAATTCAGAATTTTTCATTTCTATCCATAATGGCAACTAGGTATAAAAGTGAAAACTGACAGAAGGCATTTCACAATTATTAGATGAATACAAAGGTGAATGCAAAATAACAGGTAGTGTACTCCAGTGATGATGGCAAAATTAACTGTATATGCAAAAATCTTAGACTTGAGTCTTTGCATGATGAAATACTAGATAACTTTTCTCCAAACCAGGAATCAATGAGACAAAGAAAATTAAAAAGGACAAAAAAAAATATGGCACTCTCATCTAGAGAGTCATTCAACAGAAAGGACTTCATCTGGCAAGATTTTAAGAGCCCGGAGCACCCTGTTTTTCTAAAAAGATGTGACTGTTCCATCTTTTATGATATTTGTACACGAAAATTTACTTGATATGGTTTGTAAGTGGACACATGCTGAAGGCAGGTGTGTATACAAAGGTGAATGCAGAAATGAAAACATTAATTGGATCGATCATTCTAATTGAGTTTATAATCTAAAAATGAAATGTTTTGCAATTATGGAGCAAAGACAACCTCCTTTTTCAACACAAAATTATGAGCAATCAAAGGTTTCAAAACATTCTTCAAGTATTTTATTTTGATGATGCCGACGCAAGAACTAAAAGTAACAAAGCTAAAATCTATTAGAAATAGATTTGAAATCTGAAATTGTATGTTCCAGTTTCACACATGACAACTGATAAACAGTTAGCTGTATTCAGAAGATGCTAATCATTTTGGGTATATATATCAGGAAAATGTGGAATACAAATCTGGTGTGCTATGGTTAAATTCACATTAAAATTTCTAATAAAGTTGTTGTTCACTATCCCTTTATTCTTACTCCTGAAAATTATTTGTAAAAGACTAATATAAAAGAAACAATGACAACCATTTCTCCTGGACATATGAGAGTTCAAGTATTTGTATCACAATGGACATCCACTTATGGTTCTTCTAAATTTCTTTTGGTGAGCGGCTTATATGCTTTCATGATTTGGGCTAAGTACCAAATTTCTACTTCCTTCCATCTGATAGCTTATCATCTTTTCATAGACCAGTTAGTTCCTAACTATTTCTGCCTCAATATAGTTAAAAAAATAAAAACTGAAGTGCTAGTGAGGCTTAAGTTCTCATTCGCACTAAATCACTTGCTCTCTGTGAGCCTGGACCTGGCATTTAACTTCTTAGGTTTAACTCCTTATCTACATAGAGAGGCTTCTTTAAAACACTGTCTTAAGAATAACAACACCTAAGAATTGCATAGTGTTTTACAACTTACAAATCACTTTTCACTTACATTCTCTCAAGAGTCCACTTAATAAATAAGGACACCGAGGCTAGAGGCTAAGAGGCTAAGCAACTTGCTTCAATCCTCTGGCCTTAGGTCCTCTGCTTTTTCCACATCACACTGTACATGACCAAATGAGACAAAGTATGTGAAAGTAGTTTATGAACTATAGTTATAAAAATATATAGAATTAAGTTAAAAACAATTGTCTAAAAACCAAAACTTTCCCAAACTCTATTAAAATTGCAAATATTTTCAATGTCTTTACATAAATAACCTTTCATTTACAATTTATAATCCTAATGTTTTTTTCAATCATGAAGTCCTTCTGGTTCTCCCTTTCAAAGACCTGAGCATACAACAGCAAGGACCTTGCTCAAGAGCCGCATTCGGAAAAGCACATGGGTGCTGGATACATTCTTAGAGGTTTTCCACCAGTTTCTAAAATTAACCTCCCCACTCCTCCTCCTCCCTAAAAGACAGCTTTCATTTCTCCACTCCAATCAAAGCAATGAAACCATTTTTAAGTTGTCTTCATCCTTAATATCCTTTATTATACAACTGCAATTTACCTCCTCCTCAATACATACCATGGTAACGCTTAGAATTTACTTCTAACATTGTCAGCATTTTCCTAGAGTTGGATTCCGTGACTTAATATCTTTTTGTTATCTTTTAAAATGTTTTCTT
Organism: Tapirus indicus; assembly: GCA_031878705.1. NCBI lineage: Eukaryota > Metazoa > Chordata > Mammalia > Perissodactyla > Tapiridae > Tapirus > Tapirus indicus. The sequence goes on from CM062924.1 coordinate 13,052,407, forward strand.
ACCCCCATTTAACATGTGAGGTCAGTGGGCAAAGAAAAGTTCGATTATCTTTTACATGCAATGGATGTTCATTAGAAACTGTTGATCAACTACATATTATAATTAGTTGATTTTCTACAATTTGGATGTATATTTTAAAAATATATTTTAAATTTTTGTATACATATTATTTTTAAAATATTTTAAAAAGTACTTAAAGATAACTCCCAATTAACGGCAAAAATAAAATTCATATGAAAGAGACCGACTTAAAAAAAAGCACTGTCAAGGAACAGGTTACTGTACTGTACAATAATATAAAATTAGCAACATAATCATTTTTAGGTAGTGTGTGAAGGTCTTAGGCCCTAATCTTGGACTGCAATTACAACTGTCTCCTTCAAAGAGAATGCTTATAGGATTGGAAAAGGTCTTAAAGGTCGTCTAGTTGAAACTGTTTCCATCAGAAGTTGTAGAGAACTACTTAATCTCTTTAACTTTCTGTTAAATTACCTAATGTCACGAAGAGTTTCGTCAGGCTAAAAAGATAATTTCTCTGAGTATAGCAAAACAGGTGCCTGACATTCTAGCAATCAATAAGAGTTAAATACCAGGAGGGAAACAATGTAACAGCTTTTAAAATGGCACCCAGGTTACTCAAAAGCCTAAATTCCTGACAAGTACTAGATTACCATATTAACAAGAAAGGATCTAAAAGCCAGCTGTAGGGAGGAAGAGAGGGCATGAATAAATCTCACTATATAACTGTTCATCCTCAAATCTTTACTAATCTCCCTGCAAAGCTAAAATCAATTTTCTTAAAGAGCCTTACCATTCCGGACCTAACCCCACCACTCACCCAAAAGGGGTGGGTCTTAACATCATCTCATTTGCTACAACTGATGCACTAGTAGTATTCTGGGAGCCTTTTACGGTTAACAAAGCATTATGCAAGGCACTGAACTGCACTATAGAAAATGAAGAACTCTACACGTTCAGAAATTTATAGTGCTTTAAACAACCAAAAGAAAGCTAGATGTTTTCCCTTCATCATCCTTAAAGATGACCTCTCCATGCCCCCTCCCCAAAATGTCCCCATCAACGATCCCAGGGCAGTTATCCATTGTATGAAGGATCTAGTTCTACATTTACTGGTTACTGCAGTCTCCATGACATTGCGCTAGGAGCGAGGACAAATAAACAAAATGGCTAGGATAAGCACCATACTTATTCATCTTTGAATTCCCAGCACCTGGCACAGCAGTAGATATTTAACGGATTACTTCACGGAATGAACGGTTTGTTATTTAAACTGACAAACTCGGGAGGGGGGAGACGGAAGGGATGTACTTGACATCAAAATGGGCTTCTAGGTCTCAATGTCTTAGACCTCACCATGCGCCAGCACCACAGTAATCTCCCGGTACGATTTTTCCGTTCAATACTGTTCTCGGTTTACTCTTAACAGTACATTGCAAAAATAACTATCGGAAAATCTGTCCAAATTTGCACGAACATCTTGACATTGTCACAGGAGCATTTTAAGCCTAAAACAGCGAGGGTCTTGCCGTCTCTATCCTCAGTAGAAAAGCCCGGCAAAAAAGCGTCATCAGCCCCCAAAGAGGCAAATATGATCCCTTGATTAAGCCCTTTCACTTCTCGATCATTCAGGATTTCCTTCCTCGATCCACCGCCCCCCGCCCCCCGGCCCCCCCCCCCCCCCCCCCCCCGCCTTACGCAGGTCTCTGGTTCTTAGCGTGTGGGCCTCTTCAAACCTTCCGACCCTAACCAACGAAGGGAAACATTTCCCATTCTTCTGGATCCTCCCCCACGGCCCTCCCCCTTCGGGCCATCCCAGTCGCTTTCCCTTCCTCATCCACTCTTCCCGGCCTACCCCAACCTTTAGTAGGCCTCAACCCTCATCCACTCCGCCATTGTTATTTACATCGTCGTCCGGGGAGGCTGAACGCTTCACCCCGTGCGGATGGGAATCCCTGGCAGCACTCATCGTTGCGGGGACCCCGATGGGAAATGCCGAAGCCACTCGCCGTTCTCCTCAGCCGCGGCGCCACCAGCCACAAATCTACCGCCGTCCCAAGTAGCGCCACTCCAGAAGGCAAAGCGCCTCCGGGCCTTCTCCGCCGCAGTCGTCACCGCTGCGGCCGCTCGCCACTCCGGCGCACTCTGGGAGTTGTAGTTTTCCAGCCCCCTCTATACGGGCCTGAACAAAGAAGATGGATGGATGACTAAAACTACAATTCCCAGAAAGCCCGGCGGCGCAGTTCGCGCTGTGTGGCGGGAGTGCCCTCTGAGGCCCCGCCTTCTTCGGCTGGTGGAGGGAGCTTTCCCGCGGATGGGTATGGCGGTGAGCGTTAGAGTAAAGCTTCGTCGCCACGGAAAGAGGCTTAGACTGAGTTTTCGCATTTCGCTGTGAGACGCTGCCGCGTAGGCAGATGCGTCTGTCATGGTTAAGCACCCAGGTTTAAATGTAATGTTTGAGCCGTATTGAATCCTCACAAGAACTTCCCCTCAAGACAAAAACTAAAAAAAAAAAAAAGAAAAATGGCTTCTACCGTTTCCACCCTGGTGGTCTCTTGCTCGTAGGGGATTTTTAGATGACTGGCGGTGCTGCTTTCTAGAAGATTCTGATGAATATTTTGCCGCTTTCTCATTCTCACCGAAATGAGTTCGATATGGTGTTAAGTGCAGGTTAATTGGCAATTATTGAAAGTAGGATCCACCTGAGGGAATTCTATAAGCTTTACACATGATTTTGTGTAAAGTGAGAGTGACCCTATCCGACCTCGCTCCTAGTGTGAGGCATTGTTCTGTTGGGACCTTCACCAAATGAAGGCTGTCTCTGCCAGGAAGGCTGTTATCTTTTTCTTTTTAAAAATGTTTACTTTTTTTTTTATTGAGGTGAAATTCACATGATGTAAAATTAAGTGTTTCAAAGTGTACAATTCAGTGGCGTTTAGTACATTCACGATGCTGTGCAACCATCACCTCTAATTCCAAGACATTTTCATCACCCCAAAAGGAACCTCAGTACCCATTAAGCAGTACTTCCCTATTGCCCACTCTGAGCAACCACTGGTCTACTCAGAAAGCCCTGTATCTAAACGTATTATTGGGTTACTGAAAATTTATTCGTGCTGTATCAGGATGTCTGAGTTTTTAACCAGGCCTGAATCTGGATGGCTTTAACCCTAACATTCTGTCAGGATCTTTGTCCTTGTTTATTCTGAAGCTTTTGGACCTTGGTGAAAAATTTGTTTGTTTTTTAGCAAAAATTAGTAAGATGTAGTATGAGTGTTGGTACTGAAAGCAGCCTGTGAAACTGCTTAACAATTAGCTTCTGATCTCAGCAGTTACTGTTTGACTGCCTGTATAGAAATAGTATTACTCTCCTAGATTTCAGATGATCACTGAAATATTTATAGAACTGAGATCAGTGGAAGACAGTTCTTTAATTTATGCAGTCATATATCCAGATTCTGCTCCTTTAATTTGGAAGCAAAAGAATAATGACACTAATTGGGATAATATGAAAAAAATTTTTCGGGTAGGGTCATATTTTATAACCAAGCATGGGCACCTTAATCTATTAGTTCTGTGGTGAGAATAAAGCACAGATCAAGGAGGAGAAGAGCAAACCTATGAGGAGAAAAAGTATTTTTTTGGAAGTGGTTTCTTGCTCTTTACTATGAATTAAAATATTCCACATGCTAACTCTATGATTCTATAAAGTTTCTATAAATATAATTACAATGAGAATACAGTTAAGTTACAGAATTTTCTAGGATGGACTAGAATTCACCTCCAGAGGGTTTGACACACTGTGATATATTCAATTTAAAACTCTTAGCTTTGTTACCAATAAACAAATGGGATGGCTGAATAGGTAATTTAGACTGCTAAAAGAATTCTGAAATGAAAAAGGACTATTAATAAGGTTAATAGTTACTGAATAGTTCTAAGTTTATTAATTGGTGAAAGTCCAGAAAAGTTTAATGAACTAGCAATATGTCTTTTATTTCTTCACCAGAATTGTTGGTACCTGGATGGCTAAGTCTTCAAGTTATAATAAAACAAGATCACAAGCCAAAAAGTAACATAGGAAATCATAAAGACTGGATCATTTTATCAGATTTTACTGTTTCATATACAGAAGGCTATAGGTAAGAATGAAATTATACAGTGAAATAGAAATGCATATATGACACAGAAACTTGGTAATACTCTTCTGCCTTGTTTTGTAAAAACAAAGAGAAGATACTGTATACCAGGTGGAACTCTGAAATACCTTCTTCAGGATAGGTACTGTTCCATCTTCATTTTTGTTTCTATATCTTTTAGCACAATGCCTGGCATAAAGTAGTTAATAAGTGTTTTTGAATTAGTATAGGAAGTGTGCAATTATATAATGTAACAGAGTGGTTTCTCATCTAAGGCCCCAAAACTCAGCAATGTCTTTCTTTCCTGGATAGTAAAGACAAGGAGAGGAGATCCTGTTACTGATAGAACTTTGAAATACTTTCCTGCTGGTAGAGACCATGCCTTTCTAATTTTTTATATACCCAACATTTGGCATATAGTAGGCATTCATAAATGTTTGTTGAGTGCATATGTTAATATTCCCTCAACCAAGAGTAGTCATAACTGAACATAGTTAACAAACCTGAAGAGGAAATAAAAGCTCTGATGAATATGCTCTGTGCAAAAAACCTGCTGCTGTTTTACCTGAGACTAAAAAAAATTTCTGGAGCCATAATTATAACTACTATTTATTGAATATCCACTATGTACCATACACTTTTCTAGGTGCTTTTTATAATTGATCCCAAAGCTTCACAACAATTAGGAGGAATTTTTACTTTATAGATAATAAAACTTAAGAAAAGTTAAATACTTGTCCATAATCATGTAGCTAATGAGTGAGTGGCTAAGCTTGGATTCAGTCCTGTTTAACTCCAAAAACCCATGCACTTTCCACTGTGCTAATGTAACTCAACATTTATATAGGGCACTTAGTATGTGGCAGGAGAGTGCTAAATTTGAGGAAAACCAGAATAAATAATGTATAATCCCTTACCTGAAGGAGTTTACAACTTGGTGGGGGAGGAATGATTAAGTGGCACTGGTAAGTTATAGATAAAATGCTCCGGGAGCATTTCATTTTAGCTGAGGGAAATGGGTAAATTTTTCCCCAAAAGTTTTTGAGCTAGGCCTTGAAAAACAGCGGAGGCAGAGTGGAGCATGTATTCAGGAATAGTTAGTGTCCTGTGTGACTGAAACCTGATAAGCATGAAAGTATCATGTTCTGAGACAAAACTCTGTAGGCTGATCAAAGCCTTGAGTTTGAATCTCCTGCTACATGTATTGAGGTTCAAATCATCTGTTTCACCAATTTATAGTAATCTTCTCCCATCCTCTAATAGTTCCTCATTTAAACTCCATTTTACATATCATGGCCAGATTCATCATCTAAAAATGAAATATAGAGACTCTCCTGCTCAAAAACTTCTGGAGCTTCCCATTTCATGCAGAATTAAGTTGATACAGTTAAGCCTATAATTGAGGGTTTATACTGTGACCTCAATCATCCATTCTATTCTTATTTTCTACTTCTACCTTTTACTTATCTTGGTTAGTCTACCATCACTAGTTACAACAAAAATATATGTGCTATAATAGAGGTATGAACTATGATACAAGTCTTGCTGGCTATTCTAGACTGTAAGATTCTTTTGGGTAGGATCTAAGCTTAGCACTATAACTTGTATAATAACCATGACTCAAATTTTAGTTGTGTTAATATATGAATGGATGTGGTCAGAGAGAAGCAGGTTCATGTGGTAAGATAACAAGTTTTTGATTTTAGACATGTTCAATTGAAAGTATTAGTGGGGGGCCGGCCCAGTGGCATAGCGATTAAGTTTGCTCACTCTGCTTCAGCGGCTCAGGGTTCACAGGTTCGGATCTGGATGCGGACAGTTGCACCGCTTGTCAAGGCATGCTGTGGCCACATCCCATATAAAGTAGAGGAAGATGCGCACGGATGTTAGCCCAGGTCTGGTCTTCCTCAGCAGAAAAGAGGAGGATTGGCAACGGATGTTAGCTCAGTGCTAGTCTTCCTCACACATACAAAAATAAAGTATTAGTGGGATACCAAGTAGAGCGGTCTAGTAGGCAGTTAGAATTATGGACTTCAAAGTTAGGAGAGACCATAAATTTGGAAATCACCATCTAGAAATGATGAGCAAACTAGGTGAGTGATTGAGCTCACTCAGTGAGCATGTAGAAGAGAGGTACTTGGAAAAGGAGAAAAAAAAAAAGAAGAACATTTAAGGGTAGACTAAGGAAAAAGAGCCTGAGATAAACAGATATAGAAGTAGAACAAGGAGAACAAGGCTTAAGTGTCATTGAAGCCAAGGGAAAATATTTGAAGAATGCATTGTTCAACTGTGAGAGAGGGAGAGATGAAACTCATCTTGAAGCTGATTTTAAAGGCATAATATAAAGGAAACTGTAGGGCCTAACATAGAATCTTGAAGACAAGGTATAAAAAAAATTAATGTTTGTAGTTGATGATGAGGAGATGAATTCCCAACTGTCCTTTGGACATGCAGATTTGCCACAGTGCTACTGTGATTTCAAATGTGGTGACATAAATATTGGCTTGATTGTTTTACACATACCTAGAATCTTAAAAGAATAAAAAATGAAAACGGAGATGTAAATGTATTTACTTATAAAATTGCTTCAATAAAATTGTTGTTGATGCATATCTTCTAATCTGATCATAAGGTCTATATATACATAAAGCAGCAATATTCTAATAGTTGTTGTCAAAGAGAACTTAGGAGTTTAAATCAATGGGTAATATCCTTTTTTTTTTAAAGAAAAATTTGAATGAGAACATTCTAGTTTTTTCTCCGAAATTACTGTGTTGTTCTTGCCAATTATAAAAGTATTATGTCAGTATGAGGCTGGCTAAATAAATTATGGTAAATCCATACAGTGGACTACCATGTAGCCATTAAAAAGAAAGAGGAAGCTCTGTAGGTACTGATATGGGACAGTCTCCAAGATATATTGTTGAATGAAAAAAGCAAAGTGGAGAACAGTGTATATATTACACTGTTTTTGTATTAAAAAGACAGAAGAGAATCGATATATATGCATAAAATATTTCCACAAAGATACCCAAGAAACTGAGAGTATTTGTAGACTCCATGCTGGTGGTGGTGGTAGCTGAGGTACACTGAGGGGGCTGAGGTAACACTGGTAGCAGGAAGACTTTTCACTATACTTTTTGTGTCTTTTGAATTTTAAATTATCTGAATATATTAGCCTATTTAAAAATTAACCATAAATGAATACATAAGTAAATAAAATTGGATTTAAAAAAATCAGAGCCACACAAAGATAAAACAAACCCATTGCAGAAAAGGTGGAAAATAAAGTATAAAGAAGAAATAAAAATCACTCATAGTGCCATAGTTCTGAGGTAACCTCAGTTAATAACTAAGTGTAATTCCTTCCAGTTTCTTTTTTCTAGTGATTTGGAGGATATAAATTTTGTTTTAAATACTATTAATGGTTATATTTTAGTTTTTACTCTAATCAAGATTAAAACAATATCTCAGTGTCTCATGACTCCCTATATGTATGAAGAATTTAGCATCTTTACTTTTGCCCTGTTCTTCCCTGCCTCATTGCCAGGATGATATAATTTAGGGTTTAGGTACAGATTTTTGTTATTGCATCAAATTTTATATGACAAATATCTTCCATCAGTAATATTTTGGCATATACCTTTAGGCTTTTAAAATAATAGGTTTATTGAGATATAGTTCACGTACCACATAATTCACCCATTTAAAGTGCCCAATTAAATGTTTTTTAATATAGTCACAGAGTTGTGCAACCATCACTACAATTTTATCGTGAGCGGTCACTCCCTATTTTTCTCCCACTACCCCCAGCCCTAGGCAAACACTCATCTACTTTCTGTTTTTATAGATTGGCCTATTCTAGCTACTTCATATAAGTAGAATCATACAATATGTGGTCTTCTGTGACTGGTTTCTTTCACTTAGCATAATATTTTCAAGGTTCATCCATGTTGTAGTGTGTGTCAGTACTTTATTCCTTTTTATGGCTGAATGAGATTCCACTGTGTGGATATACCATATTTTGTTTATTCATCTCTTCATGGGCATTTGGGTTGTTTCCACTTTTTGGCTATTATGAATAATGCTGTCATGAGCATTTGTGTACAAGTTTTTGTGTGAACATGTTTTCAATTGTTGTGGGTATATGTCTAGGAGTGGAATTGCTTGGTCATGTGCTTACTCTGTAGTTAACTTTTTGAGGAACTGTCAGACTGTTTTCTAAAGTGGCTGCACCATTCTACATTTTCACTAGCAATGTATGAGGGTCCAATTTCTCCACATCCTGGCCAACACTTGTTATTATCTGTCATCTTGATTATAACTATCCTAGTGGATGTGAAGTTACCTTCAGTTTTGAAACCAAATCTTTGAGTAGTTTTGGGACAAAAGATGAGGTGTACAGAACACCAAATATACTGATGGCTATATATACTGATGGCTTTATATAAGTCCAGAGAGAAAGAGATAAAATCTTACTAATTTGCACCAATGGTTCTCAAACTTTAGTGCACAGCAGAATCACCTGAAAGACTTTTTGTGGAAGCTTATATTGTTGGGCCCTACCCCAAAGTTTCTGATTTAATAGGACTATGATGGGTCAGAAAATTTACATTTGTAACAAGTTTCCAGATGCTGTTGCTGGTCTGAGGACCACATTTTTAGAACCACTGATTTGACAAACATGTTGGTAATGCTTACTTGTGCCCAGTTTCTTCCCTAAGAAGAAAGGTTTTACATATGTTAATTTGTATAATCTTTGCACAGGTATTTCCTATTATTATCTCATTTTACAGATGAGGAAATTGAGGCATTTACAGGTAAAGTAACTTGCTCAAGGAAATTGAGGCATATAAAGGTTAATAACTTGCTCAAGATCACATATCTAAAAACAGTGGAGCTGATGACCTAGTCTGGCTTTAGTGTTTATGTTCTTAAACATTATTTTATGCTGCTCCATGTAGAGTCAATTCACACATGGTATACATGATGTTTATTGAGTGAAAACTTGTGAATAATCCATTTCCTGCAAGTTTGAGATGCTTAGTTCCATGAAAGAATTACTCTTAAGACAATAATCTAAAAAATCCAGGATTCTCTCAATATACTTGTGTCTAGTAGTTAATCAATTCATTCATTACTGTGTCCAGTAATTCTTAAAATACTTTTATGTTTATGATTCCGTTTTATGTAATGTAGGATTACTGTGAATTATAACTTTTACACTAGCAAGTATTGTTGAATATCTAAGTAGTTGTGTGATCTTGGAGTCACTGAAATTCTTCAGACACTTGGGGAGTCACTGAAATTTCTTCATTAAACTATGCTTCTATGATTTGGATTTAGTTGTTCTATTGTTAAATTCAGATGATGACGATCATTTTTTAGTTGAGAGGGGAATTTAGTTCAGTAGATGGAATTTTCTCAGTTTTAAGATTTTCTCCCTTGAAATTTGCTCAACTTTAGAAAACTTAATGGTAGAAAACTCAGAGGTGATCATGCTTTGTTTGACAGCTTGTTTCTTTATGGACATTTGTGTTTGTGATTGTGATTTTATATTGCATACATATAAATTACTCATAATTTCTTTATACAGTTTTTCCTATTTCATATATCAGTATTTCATGATGTTTTATAATTTACTAATGTTGCCTCACTTAAATTAGTCTGAAGTTTCTAAAGTTTGTACTACCTCACATATTTTGTGATATGCCTTGATTACATACACATTAAGTTCAGAACATTTTACTAAACATTTCTAGGAGATACATAGAAAGAGACACTATGTTTTCATTTATACTTTAAGGAATTTATACTTTAATTGTAATAGTTTTAATTCAGTTTTCTAGTTAGTAAAATACAGCAGGAAAATTTGTCAAAGACTTGGAAATGGACAAAAGTGATTACTGGGTTTCCTTTCAAGGCAATGCTGAATGTCTAGGGACTCTCCAGAGTTTATCTAATTTTGAGTGTGCACTCTTGATCATCTTTGATCGACTAGGCTATTTTACAACTCTGTAGGGATAAAAGTTAAATTGTAGAAAACTGCAAACATGCAAATGTTTTCTGCCCATAGCAATGTGAATGATTCCTATTCTTGGCAATGCAAACAGATTTTGTCCAGTAGAAAATATAGATGTCTGTACATCAAATTCTATTATGAATTGTTTTTCACTTCTTACTGGTTTCCTCATTAATTAATAAGTTAAATAAAATCTCTGGCACAACATTTTGACTCTTTTTTATATTTATATGAGAGTTGTGATTTTACCATTTTGGAATTATACTTTAGAATTTTTATCTATTTGTATAATACACATATAAATAGTTAAATGTAAGTATGTATATGAATTTTTAAGAAGTGCCCATATAATGTGCTGAAAAGTAATAAACAGCACTTATTTTTTAAAAAAAGAGTCATATTTTCCCTTGTCACAAACAATGCATGTAAACTTAAGATGAATTAAAATATATTCATAAGCAAGAAGAAAATTAAAAAATAAAAACATTTATGAATTCACCACCCAGAAATAATAATTCCTGTTAAGACCTTGAAATTAGTGTTTCACACTTATTTTTTTGTATTTATGTAATTTTTTTCTAAAATAGAATAGATAAGATAGAATAAAATACTGTATCCTATATTGATTTAAGCCTTCTTTCTTTTTTTTAATTTGAGTATATAAATGAGCACCTTTTTGACATTTAGTTTTTCAAGATTGTATTTCAGCGTTTCTAAGGAAAGGGGGTTAACAAAGCTTCTTGTTAGCTATTTTAGCTCTAACAACTTTGCAGGTGACATGCCATTATTTTAAAAATGAAAGCATATTAAATAGGCACATGAAATCACCAAATATGGAAGAAATTAAAGGAAAAATGTTTTAATACTCTAAATTACAAGGGGTGACCACTCTGTATGGGATCCTAGAAGTCTGCCTGTACACACATCATAATGAATGAAATCTTTGTCTCTGTCTTTTTTTTTGGTTGTGTTTGTTTTGTTTTGAAAAAGAAGCTGGCATGGAGGTTATTGGGGGATTGAGGGTGGGGAAGAACTCAGGACTACAAAGGAAATGAACCTGGAATATCAGTATAGAAAGCAGTCCTATCCTAGCTGTTAACATTTAAAAAGCCCTTTCAAAGACTAAAGAAATAAAGGCTACAAATGTCTGGAGCTTGAAATGGCTTTTATACTTTTGAACCTGTTGTGAAAGCTTTTCTTAGAACTCTCCTTCCTCCCCCACCCCCAAGCAAAATAGTTATAAAAAAAAAATTAAATAGGAAAAAATCAGACATAAAGGATGGTACCATAGCTTTATTTTAAATTTCTGAGCCAGAAGAACAGCTTCTTCTTAAAAAAACAAAGAAGAACAAAGAGGAAGAATTGTCATATTTGAAAGTCTGAAGGAAACAAAGAGAATAAGTGGTTATATCCTTGAATCTTGTGAATTGGTAGTAGCTCAAATGTAGGTGCATTTCCAGCAGGAATCAACAGCTCTTGATTTATTCCTCCTAAACTTGTTTACTAACAAGTTACAAAAATGAGAAAGGTGATATGTATTGAGACTATTCTGCTCTTAATACAGTATTTCATTGAACACAAGAATTCTATAACTGTCTTCATAAAGAGTAAATTTTGAAAAAAATGTTCAAAGTACATAGGTTGCCAATTCTTGTAAAATTCCTCACCAAAAGGCCAAGTATGACTTTCCTTCCTTGTTTTATAGTTTATTCATTATTTTATTATAACTGAAATGGAAGAATGAATGACTGATGTTCAGTGACTTGTAATTTTTGTCCTTTTACCATGATAAACTATCAAGACTGTAGAGGGAATCCAAGTCTCTCTAATGGAGTCTAACTCCACTTAAATTAGAAACATTAAAAGTCCTGCAAAGCAATATGGAAGTTCTGAATTTTATTCCCACCACTGCTATTAATTTAATCACAGCCAAGTCACCTAACTTCTCTCAGAGCCAAGCTAGTTCATTCTGTTACTTCTATCTTAAAGCTCTGTAATTCTATGAATTTAAAAAATGTGAAAGTAATGTTAAGGATAAAATCCTCTTTATTTATTTATTTTTTTAAGTTCCTTTTTTTCCTGGGAAAGATTAGCCCTGAGCTAACATCTGTTGCCAATCTTCCTCTCTTTTTTCCTTTTTCCTCCCCAAAGCCCCAGCACATAGTTGTATATTCTAGTTGTAGGTCCTTCTAGTTTTTCTATGTGAGCCACTGTCACAGCCTGGCTACTGACAGGCAAGTGGTGTGGTTCTGTGGCCAGGAAATGAACCTGGGCCACTGAAGCAGAGTGCGCTAAACTTTAACTACTAGGCCATCAGGGCTGGCTCTAAAATCCTCTTTAAAAAACAAATCTCAATTTAACAAAAATATTCCTAAGTTTCAAATGATGTCTTAATTTAATTAGTAATATAAAACAAAATTTTAGTATGACCACAGAAATTTATTTTTTTAATAAGTACTTTTTATTGAAATATAATAGACATACAGAAAAGTGCACAAATCATAAGTGTATAGTTCAGTTGTCACAAGGTGAACATATCTATGAAACCCTGCCCAGGACAAGAAATAAAACATTTTCAGTGACCCTTAATTCTTCCTACCCTCCCAGTTACTACCTTCTCTTCCTCCCCCAAGATAGCTATCTTCACTTCTAAGAACATAAATTAATTTCTCTTGTTTTTGAGCTTCATTTGAATAGAACCATGCAGTATATATTCTTTTACATCTAGCTTCTTTTACACACTGTTATATTTGTGAGCATCATCACTGTCATTATGTAGTAGTGGTTGGTTCATTTTATTTCTGCATAGTATTCCATTATATGAATTTACCTGTTGGTGGGTATATGGGTTGTTTCCAGTTCTTGGCTATTATGAATAATGCTTCTATAACATTTTTGTATATGTTTGTGATATAAATATGCATGCATTACTGTTGAGTATATTCTTAGGAGCAGAAAATAAAGCCAGAAGTTTTTCCAAAGTACGTGTGCCAATTTATACTCCCACTTGCTCAGACCACAGAATTTTAACCGTCCCTTTATGATTATTGGAATAAATGATCTCTAATATGAAGCATTTGAACTTTCCCAGGAGAAAAATGGTACGTGGATACTGATTAAGCTTTTGATGTCCATTTTTGAAAATGTCGTAACACTACTCTTTGGTGATTAGGACTCTGGAATTTCCCACTACCTATCATTTGATACACGGAAATGCAATGGATTTTTTGCTAATTTTTGTTCTCTCAGAGAACTTACAGTGGTTGGGAAAAAGTCAAACTTCAAAATCATTGAACTGTTGTTTTCATTTTCTTTTGTACTCCCTTGGCTAAGCAGTGTTCTAATAATAAACTCCTTTAGCTGTTACAATGGTCTTGAATATATAGTGCTTCTGCTTTGAGCAGAGAGGAGATTAGTATTTATTATGTATTCCTGTGATGTTTCTGTCCCTCCTTTTCCTTTTCTTTTTCTGCTAATCTCATTAAAGTATGCAATTTCATTTAAGGACCTTGCTTCTATAGGCTATCTACCACAACACATTAATCAAAAGTTCTTTCTTTGGGAGAAAACAAACGCCAAAAACTAACTTAACTATAGAAATCTGGATGTCCACAAAGGCTTTATCCACTATTGTCCTGATATTTTTGTTCTGTTTTTAATTCAATTCTGGAAAATAGATTTTCCCCAATCAAAGAATTACAGAAATGCAGGGATCCTAGATAATGATGGTTTGAGTTGATATGGAGAGAGGTACTAAATCAAAGTAGAAGATCAAGAGAATCAAATAAGGACACACATTTGAAAGTAGGTGGTAAAATTTAATGTGTTATCATCATTATTATTATCATCATCTTCATTATCATCATGAGGAAGATTTCATTTTTTGTAAGAAGAGAAGGAACAAACAGTTTAGGTACAGTAGAACTCTATTTATTACAGTGGGGCCAGTGCTATCCCATAGAAATATAATGTGAGTCATGAATGCAAGTCATGTATCTAATTTAAAATTTTCTAGTAGTCACAGTAAAAAAAAAAAATAAACAGGTGAAATTAATGTTAATAATGCATTCTATGTAACCCAATATATCCGAAATAGTATCATTTCGACATGTAATCAATATAAAAATATTGAGATATTTAACATTACTTATTTATACTAAGTCTTCAAAAGGCCAGTGTGTATTTTATACTACAGCACATCTTAATTAAGGCTAGGCACATTTCTAGTGCTCAATAAGCCACAGGTTGCTATTGGCTACCATATTGGACAGCACAGGTTTGGGGCTTTCCATGATAGAATGGGAGAGTGTTTCATGCTGTACATAATAGACATGATTTACTCATGCTTTTAGCGGTATTCCACTGTAATGCATACTAATAGTGGGTTGTTAGTATGTTTGAGATGCAGGATTTTGAGTTTCTAAAAGTGGGTAAGAAAGAGCTCCGAGCTCTATTACTGAAATTCATCTTTTGAAACTTTTCCAACAGGATTGTTTTGCCAGATTCTAAATGACAACTTTTAAATCAGAGCCTTGAAATCTGTAGAAGTCCAGGATATTCTGAGGTAATTTGTATACTAATTGGCAGCAGCAAGAGACACATCTGATGGACTAAAAAGATCAAATGAAAATTAAAAGACACAACATTCAAAACAACTGGTAGGTAAATAACAGGTATTTATAATCATTTTAAAATTTTTGTGAGGGAAAAACAATGAACATGACTGATTATATGAAAAGAACTTTGCTATAGACTGAATGTTTACGTCCCCCCAAATTCATATATTGAAACCTAATCTCTAGTGTGATGGTATTTGGAGGTGGGGCCTTTAGGAGGTGATTAGGTCATGAGGGCAGAGCACTCATGAATGGGATTAGTGCCCTTTGAAAGAGACCACAAGAGCTTTCTTGCCCCTTCCACCACGTGAGGACACAGTGAAAAGACAGCCTTCCATGAACTAGGAAGTGGATTCTTGCCAGACACCAAATCTGCCAGTGCCTTGATCTTGGACTTCCCAGCCTTCAGAACTGTGAGAAATAAATATTTGTTATTTAAGCCACCAAGACTATGGTGTTTTTGTGGCAGCCTGTATGGACTAAGACAAACTTTGAAAGTTTAGCATAGTAACTTTAGGGAAGCTGGAAATCAAACAAAATTCCATGGGAGCAGATTTTTTTTGGTAGAACAATGCTGTAAATAGTGTGTTGTTCACTAGGATAGCCTACATAAACCTATTTGAACTAAAGTATAGCTGAAATATTTATTGTTTGCAGTAAATACTGTTGTAATGCTAAAAATAAAAGCAAATAATTTATATTTTATTTTTAATATTCCTGAAAAATTATGTAGAGTTCTTTAGAAGATGAGGAAAGTGGTAGATGGAGACATAGTTGTTTTTTAAGGACAAAATTGTTAATGACAGAGGTTAATTTTTCTAACTTTTTATCATGGAAATTTAAATAGACAAGTAGACAGAATAGTGAGTGTGGATACCACGTGCTTAATTGGGAAGTAAAAAGTTGTTGTCAAAGAAAAGTTGGGTCAAAGTTTCCTCCATTAGTCACCAGGTGACAGTAGTGGCTTGAGATAGTTTAGTAGCTATTTGATTTGGTTTCTGGAGGAATAGAAGGAGCTGGAGTTGTGACAATGCTGTTGTGATGATGCAGGCTGCATTGATTCATGAACTGAGTAAGTAGACACATGCTAAAAACTTTGGAGACCAGTGATTAGATTCTGGAAGTAGGTAGTATAGGATTCCTGGGTTTGATTGTTTCTTCTTTTATCTGTGGTTATTATTAACTGTAGATATTTTGCTTAGTTTCTTGTTCAGTTTCAACATTACATTAATTTTATATTTTGTAAGAATTTTAGAGAGTTACTGGCTATTGGGAAAATTTAGAGTAAATTTTTAGGAGTAAAGTATGATTTCCCTAAGTAAGTTTATTCTAAATGTATTATCCATATGAAATAAATGTTTTTGTTTATATTGTGAAGTAAATGATTTATGTAATATAAAATAGAGAAGCATTTGTCTCTTTTTAAATTTTTCTTTTAAAAACAAAAACAATTTTTAAAAGATTTTGACAACCAATTGCTTCGTGTACTACTGGTATACATATTTTTTCTTTTCTTCTATTATTTGAGGAGGTAAATGGTCGCAAATTTTTTACTGGTATTTTTGGTCACTTTGTGGAAAATTTAGGCATATTTTTGGGTGGGGCTCTCAGCGTTAGGCAATGTGGTATGTAAGAAAAAGCCTGAATCAGAAGTCAGAAAGCCTGGGGTCATTGTGGTTCTGTCACTTATTACTGTGTATCCTTGGGCAAATCACTTGTCTTTATGGATCTCAGTTTTATATTTGTAAAATGAGAGGTTTGGACTAGATGATTTCCAAGATCCTTTAAGGTGGCAGCATGATATAGTGGAAAGAACATTTGTTTTAGAATCAGACTTATCTGGTTTTCATTCATTCAGCAAGTATTTATTGAGAACTGTACTGTACCAGGCACTGGAAATACTAATTAACAATATAAATAAGTCAACTAATTGTCTCTACCTTTATGGAGCTTATGTTCTATTTTGGTAGACAACAAAAGACAAATACATAAAACAATTACAAAATATAGTAAGTGCCATAAGGAAACAAACAAGGGACTCTTGACGGTATGGTTTGGGACTTTCTCTTTGAGGTAGTTACTCAGTATGAGAAGGAGATAGCTAGGTAATTAATAGGGAAGTATTTTAGGTAGAGGGAAGAGCATCTTAAAAAGCCTTGAAGTTGAAAAGAGCTTAGTGTGTTCTGGGTGCTGAAAGACCAGTGTGAATTAGAGTGTAGTGAGAAGAGGGGAGAGTGGCATTAGATGAGCTTGGAAAGATAAACAGAGTTTTGTAAGTCATGATATGGATTTTGGATTTTATCCTAAGTGCAATGGTCAGCCATTGTAGGGTTTTTAGCAGAAGAGTGACTGATTTGATATTTTAAGAAGCTGACTCTAATTACAGTATGGAGAATGGATTAGAGGAGGTTCAAGAGTAGATGTGAACCTATTGCATAGCACAGGTGAGAAATAATGAGGACCTGAGTTAAGATGGTAGTGGTGGAGATGAAGAGATGTGGAGCAATTTAAGATATATTTTAGAAGTACAAACAACAAGACTTGCTGATGGATTGGATATTGGGGATGATGGAAAGGAAGGAATGAAAGATGGTTCTTAGGTTTCTGGCTTGAACAAGCAATGGACAGAATTTTTATTTACTTAGATGGGGGAAGATATGGATAGATTTGGGTGGGTAGATATCATGATTTCTTTTTTGATTTCTTCTTTGGATACATAAAGTTTACAATGTCTTTGAGATGTTTAGGTGGTGATGTCAAGAAACAGAGTAGACAATGAGACCTTCACATGTGAAATTCATATAGGTCAGGGCTAGAGATACATATCTGGGAGCCATCTGCATAAGGATAGTATTTAAATCCATGGGAATGGATGAAATAATCCAGGAAAAAAGACAAGTCTCAAAGGGCTTTGGCCTGAGTCTGAGGAACCCTAGAACTTACAAGTCAGGTAGAAGAGGTAGATTCAAGAGTGGAGGCTAAGAGGTAGTGGCTGGTGAGGATGGAATAAAACAGGAGAGTATAGTATTTGGAGGCTAAGAGTTCAGTGTTTCAAGAAGGAGGGAGCTGTTGATTGTGTGGAATGCTGATGAGAAATGAAGTTAAGATGAGCACAGAGAAATGACCATTGGATTTGGCAACATTTGATTTGAATTCTGGCTCTGTTACTTAATAGCTATGTGACCTTGAGCAGTTCATTTCACATCATGAATCTCAGTTTTCTCATCTTCAGAAAAGGGAGTATCAACACTTTTCTCACATGGTTGTTGTGAACTAGGTGATGAACTAACATGTGTTTACTTGGAACAGTGCCTGACAAACTTGGGAAGCTCAGTTGATATTAATTCCTTTCTTCTCTAGGTTTGTGATGCTTTTTGAGACTTTGTATGTGTGTGTGTGTGTGTGTGTGTGTGTGTGTGTGTGTGTGTGAGGAAGACCAGCCCCGAGCTAACATCCGTTGCCAATCTTCCTCTTTTTGCTGAGGAAGACTGGCCCTGGCTAACATCCGTGCCCATCTTCCTCTACTTTATATGGGACGCCGGCACAGCATGGCTGACAGGTGAACCCTGGGCTGCCAAGCGCGAACTAAACCACTGCGCCACCAGGCCTGCCCACTTTTTGTAACTTTGAATAGAGTATATCTATCCCTTGCTTAAAGATGTTAATTTGTTTCTGAAAATTCTGCTCTTCAGTGAAAAGCTATAACATAAAAAATATTTCTATTAATTTTAACAGTAAAAATTAAAATATATTTCATCCCAACCCAGGATACCCAAACTTCTCTCACAGATAGAAAAATATATCATTTGAGGAACAATGAAAACAAGTTTATATAAATAATAGATAACATTCGAAAGTAAATAAATGTAGATTATACATAAACTATAATGTAATAAAGGTTAATTGTACTTGTGGAAGGAGGAAAAGAATTGTTAATGGATGGTGACTGGTGGAGGAGGAGTGTGAGGTATTCATTCTTTGGAAGGTATGTTCTTTCTGCACCATTTTCCCCATCAATTTTTCAGCCTTTTAGGGGCTCATGATTATCTTGCCTTCACATGAACTTAATATTACGTTATGAGACACTTTTAGAGTTGTACAAGATGCTATCTCTTCATTCTTTATTGGTAAGGAAGAACATTTTGGTTCATCTAAACGTGGTACACAATGCAAATTTTTCCAGATGATATTGTCTGACTAGAAGTTGTTACATTGAGTAAATTAGTGAGTGTTTTTTGCCTGAAAGTGTACTGTCAAAATATAACATCTTATATTTATTTAATGTGTTTTTTGGGTGAAAAAGTTATTGTGGAAAAAAAATTCCATCTGAAAAGTGATAAAACTTTTTCAGAGCCATTTTAAACTGATAAGTTGCTATCTGATGTAAGTCCTTATTTATTGATCATCTACCCTGTGCATGACTATGTTAGGCTCTGTGAGGATAACTAAAAAGTTTATAATTTGATGAGTAACTTTCAGCAGGCAGAATTTTTAGGTAATTCTTAATTTTAAAGGAAAAATAGTGAAAAGGCAAAAGCCATTTATTGGTGACATCTCTCTCTAATAATGTGAAATACTATCTCAACTGCACAAAATTTGAAAGACTAATTTACATTAACTGGAAATGAGAGGATCCCATTACAAAAAATGTAGGTACCTTTTTAAACTATGTTTTTTTTTTAAATTTACTTTTAGTTGGCATCTGTACCCCCAAACTGGCAAACCATCTTGCGGGGAATCATAAAGCCACTCTGGCAGATGGATAGGAGTGTGGATGCACCAGAGAACCACTGACCAGGCAGGTTGAATTTCCATTTCATGCCGAGCTTATACATCTAAGGCACATGTATTTCTTGGCAAAATTCTGTATTTCCTGCTGAAAGTCTTGGCATAGACAAGCATAGGATCAATGCATTCCAAGGTAGGGCTCTGCGCCTTAAGTATCCACGTATAACTTCTGTTGGCGTGATACTTTCAAAGGAAATATATATGGTGAATTACTCATTTTCCCCCTCCAAACTATGAAGTTGCTATATGGTAGTTTCAATAATCTACTATTCCTGGTTGCTATTGTATATGGTCCCAGAGCAAGAGCATGTGCAAATTGAAAATGAACCCAAAAGACTTCCTTATGTGAATATTACAACCTGAGACTTAATTCGATTTCTCTCTGATCATTTTCTTTTTGTATTGATATTAGATTCAGTATCCAGTTTAGTAGCCCGTCCAGTGGTGGGGTTTGTAGGCATCCTTGTATCTGAAAAAATGGTTGAGATTAACTCAGGGGCATTCTTTACTTTGCTGAAAGTAATTCTGTGTGGCTTATTTCAATTTATTTACTTTTTTTTCTCCAGAATTACTGTAAAGGTTTTCTATTTCACTCATTACAGCACAGTGTTTTTCACATTTGAATAGACTGCATCAACATGAATTCTTTATAAGGACCTTAAAAACAAACTTTGCCAAGTCCCAGAATACAGAAGTGAATTCACATCCCAGTACTCAGCTGCCTCATGAATAAAGGAGAGCCTGTGCCTGATACTTTGAAGCTGTAGCTGTTAAACCATACAGAATATTTACCTCAATAAATCATTATAAGAAACTAAGGTACAATTATACCCACAGAGAAAAAGAATTCAAAACACTGATTTATGTGTTTCAGTGCCTATTCCCTTTCCCACCGTGTTTTGAATTTTATGTGTGTTTGTCATCTTTGGCTGCTCCTATGTATCTTTAAACTAATGGGTTCTGATTTTTTTTAACATTCCTTATTAAATTTGTTATTTTTATTAGACACACAGACATGATTTGCATAGTGTACAAAGTTTTACATATAAAATTAACTATATTTCATTTCTTAGGGCTGAAACAAAAAATGGAAAAAGTGACTTACTTTAAATAAAACACTGACTTTGCTTAATTTGTGAGCATTTAAGCTGAAATTCCATATTAAAGATTTCATTTGGTATTTATTTTGGAGTACCAGGAAAGAGTAAAGATCTGGGATATAAACAGGAAGTAGACCACTGCCTTTAAGAACCACCTTTTATTGAACTATTTTGCTTTCAAAGTGATAATAGTATTATGGAAAGAGACATTTGTTCACCAATATGTATTTTGTCTTTCTGAAAGTAAAAAAATTCAAAAGCAAAAATAAACCAGTAACATGGAGAAAGGAAGGATAGCAAACTTGACAAAGAGTCAACGTACAGATAGGAGAATCTTTGCCTAGAATAACTTATTATGGTCATCCAAGTGTAGTAGAAAAAAAATAGTTTTTTAATGGCATGCTATAAATTGAAAGAATATAAAAAGTATTTTGAAACGGCTAAATAATTTACCAACAAGGATAAAAACATTTTACTTTGCTGGTATAATTCAAAACAATCTAATATATTTTTTTCAACAGTAGTTTTATTTTTATTTTTGCTGAGGAAGATTCTCCTTGAGCTAACATCTGTGCCAATATTCCTCTATTTTGTATGTGGGTCACTGCCACAGCATGGCTGCTGATGAGTGGTGTAAGTCCATGCCTGGGAACTGAACCTGGGCTGCCAAAGCGGAGTGCACCGAACTTAACCACTGAGCCACCAGGCCGGCCCCCAACAATTTAATTTTTATAATTTTAGAAAAATCAAAGTACATACTATCACTGAGCCTTATCTGTAGAAATCAGGGGCTGAATTTAAGTTGATTGAAGTTATATGATCAGGTTGGATGACTAGAGTTGTACTTTTAAACAATGTAATATTATCTAAATGTAACTGCCATGTGAAATTGTGGATATTAGTTGCATTAGAGCCAGACTTTTAATGAATTCTTTATTACTCAAGCATTAGTGCTCATAAGATTTCTCTTATTTTACCTTTTTTAATGGGAGACTATAAGGATACATATGGATTGTAGGTTATCTGGGATTCTGGGATCTTCCCTTCCCCTAATTCTCTAATATTATAACCTGTTTATTTCCTTCCAATCACTAATCACAGTCTGTAATTATTTTATTTATTGTGTACTTTGTTTATTGTATGTCTTCCCAACAAGAGCTCCATGCAGCAAGAACCTTGTTTATCTTATTTAATATTATATTCCCACTGCCCAGATAGATGTTCCTGGTGCACAGAATGTGCCTAATAAATATTTATAGAATGAAGGAATGAAGGGAGCCAGTGTAGTGGGCTCCCTTATTTATTTTAATATTTACTGGCTTTGAGTACAGGGTGGTTGAGGTAAGTGGAGTTAGATCTAAAGGGGAATGAAGAAGCCAAAGAAAGAACCAACATAAGAGAGAAATGGAGAAAAGAAAAGAAAACCTAGTTATAGAATCAACATAAGACAAGAGAGAATCCAAATGGAGAAAAGAAAAGAAAATCTAGTTATTGAAGCGCAGAAGAAATATTCAAAATTTATTGACTTTTCATTTAGAAAGAAAATGATTCACAATAAAAAAGTCATATAGGAAGAGTAAGAATGACAAGTTAAAAAGGAAAAAGAATAAAAAAGAAGAAATTACAGTGAAAAAAACCCCCATCCATTTATTCATTTTTCAATACATTTTTATCAGGCACCTATTATATATGAGAGACTGTGTTAGGCATTGAGGGTGTTCCCAACAGGCTTTTGCCTTCAAGGAGCTTAAGTCTAACAGAAAGATAAAATGTGTACAATAATAACAAGGAAGAAAAAATGAGAAACACAAGAAAAATACAAGCAAAATTCTATTACTTTAAGCTAGTCACAAAAGACTATATATTGTATGATTCCGTTTATATGAAATGTCCAGAATAGGCAAATTTATAGAGACAGAAAGTAGATCAGTGTTTGCCTAGGGCATGGGGAGGGGTAAAGGGAAATGGGGAGGGATTGCTAATGGGTCTGGGGTTTCTTTTTGGGGGTGATAAAGCTGTTCTAAAACTGATTGTGGTGATGGCTGCACAACTGTGTGAATGTGTTAAACTTCATTGAATTTAACACTCCAAATGAGTGAATTGTGTGGTTTACGAATTATATCTCAGTAAAACATATAAATGCTTTCAAAGCATTCTATGAGAGTACTGGAAAGATATGAGTAGAAGGATGAGGAAAGGGGAATTAGAGGTGATTTTTGAAGATAGGGAAGATATAATGAAGAAACTATAGGTTGTCAGGTGGCAGATAAATGGGACAATTTGGGGGTTTTTTAAGCAGGATTTTCCTTTCTTACTTTTGAATAGGAAATTTCTGGGAATGAGAGAGAGAGGTTGTTAGGACTGGCAATGTGAGGACAAATCTATAGATAAATTTCACTTTAGAGATAGTCCTCTGTGTGAGTGAATGAAAGAAAGTGGGAGTGAGAGTTAAAAACTAAGAATAAATAGAAGAAAATAAATGGATGTGGCAGAGTACAGGTGGTTGAGGGAAAAAAGGAAAATAAGCATAAGAGAGTTAACTAGGTGAGAAGGATTGAAGGGGAAGGTGGGGAAGTAAGAGAAGGTGATGGTAATGATCTATTCCTTTGTTTTCAGTTGTTCAGGCACTCATGGTCCCTTTTCTGTGTTTTTTTCCTTCATCAAACCCATCCCATCAGATACCCAGTCCTTTCCTATTAGTTACTCTGAAATCTGATCAACTCATTTACTCTAAGAAGAGATGTCAGGCTATTCCTCCTTTCAACATCTTTTATTCTTAAAGAGGACTATAAGGAGAAGGCAGTGTTTAACACAAAGATATTAATGATTAGACATCTGATTGGAAAGTTTGACTTTTTTCTGTAAGAGATGGAAGGGAATGTTTTTACCATACTGTATAGGCAACTGCCTATGTCTTCATGAATATGAGTAGAAGGGTTGGAAGACTAGATGATCTGTAGTTTTTTCACTTTGCTTCATGTCAAATAGACTTTTTGTTATTAAATAATGTTTTAAAAGTTGCCAAGAGAGTATTTGAATATTCTTGCTGGAAAATTCTTTAAATTTCCTTTCTTTCCCCCAAAATTCCCTATAATATTACATCTTAGAAGAGTGGAGTTCTGAACTATGTTTCATAAAGTTCACCTTTAAATTTGGGAGAAACCAGTCTAGATTTATTAACCTCTGAACTGTGAATTTGGGCACTTTATAGGAAACTCAAGGTAAATATAATGTTCTACTCCTTCTTAACTTCTTGCCTGTATAATTAGGGCACTTCACTAGGCTTTATTTAGTCAACAAGTTATTTATTGAATACCTACTGTGTGCCAAGTCCTGTGCTAAGAGTGTTAATTTCCTCACATTAATACGAGCATAATAATACCTACTTTGCAGGGTTGTGGTGTATGTAAAATGTATACCAAAGTGCCTGATACAAAGATGTTTAATAAACAGTTACTTATTAAAAAAATAAAAGGTTTGCTTAGCTTGTTGTCATTCAACTACTCATTTGGCCTTTTGCAATTTTTGCCTTCTAATTAACAACAGAAATATTAAGTGGGAGAGTAGGGACCATATCTTATTTATTACAGTATTTGCAAATAGTAGGTTTCCATGTACTTCCAGCAAGGAAACTCATTGTAATTCTTGAAACAGAGTAAGTTATTTTCATGTAATGAAGAGGAGGACATCACTTTAGCTGAACTGAGTACAACATTTGGTTTTAAGCTTCTAGGCAATCCAGAATAAATGAAAATCATAGCATTGTTATCCAATAAAAAGGAAATATACCTGTTTATCAAATGGTACAAACCTTTCTCTAGCATTCAATTCTAACAGGAATTTATTGCATTGATCTTTATGTGACTGATTCTGAGTATAGTTGACAGTGCCTTCAATAGCAGATTAAATTTATTGGTTTGACATAGGAACTGTTCAAAGATGGAAGTTGCATAACTGATAAGGGAAGTTAGAGCACTTTGTTCATTCAACAAGTATTTATTGAGTACCTGCTGTGAGAGAAAAACAGAAAAATTATAGGTGTATTTGCAAGGTGAATTACAGAGTGATACTGTTGAGAGAAATAAAAATTCCTCTGTGTTGTAACTCACAAGTGATGCTCCATGGGTAAAATTTTAAAATATAAGTTATCCAGCTTGAGCACATTGTAAAAATGATGAAGTAAACAAAGTTTTCAAAGTAAGTTTGTTTTTGATGGGGAGAGAAGTAAAAGCCAAAGATGTATCAAGTTTGTTTTATAGCACTCAAGCTTTCCATTAGCATTCCCCTCTACTTTCCAGGTAATATTTCTTGTTTATATTATTATGAAACACTTTGAGAAACTCAAAAGTGAAAAAGGTTTTTGTAATTTAAATAAGTCTTTGTAATTAAAAATTCCTCTGGGCTGGAACTTGGCACAGAGGTCTCTTTCTATCTTGAATAGTCTTTTTCATAAAAAATACTCACCAGCCATTTTTTAATCAAACAAAAATTTAAAAGACTGTTTCTGGCAGTCGTGAGACATTATGCATTCATAAAAATAATAAAATGTTTTCATTACCAGGTGTTCTGAGAATCTTACATTAACCAGTTTACAAGTGTAATTTGATCATTTAGCATTAGCATATGAAATATTTTTTTGATACCCTCATGGTCATTAATCCATATTTGTGAACGATATATTTTCCATGAATTGTTTCACACTGATCAGTGTGATTTGATCATGTAGTAAAACATATTCTGTGTGCACACTCTGTAACTCATTAAAGTACAAACATACAAGGTACATTTTCAGTGCTGCAGGAAAGTATATTCAAATTTCATGCCATTTGTGACCTTATAATAATTGTTTTATTTATTATTTATTTATTTGCTAACTGTTCAAGGGAAACCTATTCCTTAAAGAGATATGTGGGAAAGAATTTTATATGTATGTTTATTGCATAGGTAGTTTCTTTGACATGGACTATTTCAGTTGAGATGTAAAATACAATATTCAGGATTTTTCTTTCCTTGTTCATAAAATATTACAGTACAACACAGGCTTTCTGAAGGTGTCTGGGACATCAAACACCTTCAGAAGATTGGGGACTCAGGAAAACAAGAAGGCTAGCTAGCCAGTGGACTTGGAATGGGGAATCTTCCAAATTCTCCATGTTCAGAGGGAATGAAGGATACTAATGGAAAAAAAAGTGACTAACCTTCAGAGCTAGCCAGTGTCCTTGGACTGGAAACAGGTCTGTAAGGAATTGTAATAGAAGACCTAGGTTTTTGTCTTTGCTCTACATTAGGGAAGTAACTCACTAGGTCTCAGTTTTAGCTTGTTAGTTTTTGAAGAATGTTATGTTTTTAAAGTAAACTTCAACACCAAAAGCTACAGCATAATAATTAATTAAAAGTGAATAATAGTATACAAAATTAGAGAACTCACAAATAAGTTTATCAAATAATCAAAGTGTATTTGAAAGCAAAACATCTAGGTGTGTGCTATTAAATATGGTTGCTACTAACCACATGTGGCTATTTAAATTTAGATTTAAATTAACAAACATTAAATAAAATTCAAAATTTAGTTTTTTAGTCTCACTTGGCTGTGTTTCAAATTCTCAGTAGTCACATGTGGCTAGTGGCCAGACAGATATAAAATATTTCCATCATGGCAGAAAGTTTTGTTCTATAGCACTGGTCTAAGTGTTCAGTCAAATGGTCTTGATTTCTGTAGTGGTTACAGGGGCACTATAGGTATAGCCTTTAATTCACATTTCCTGTCATATATCTCTCTATCATAGGCATGTAGGTTGATATCAGCTTGGGTCAAATGGATTATTTTTGGACTTGAGACTAATGTTGCCTGTCCAGAGAACCCTCAGTATTTTTTAGTTTGAGGGAAATCCCTTGCATTCTCATAGGCCACGGAAAGACTGTGGGTTGGTTGGGACTGAGAAATTCACATCAAACTAGACTTCCTTTTGGAGGTATATATGTATTATATATTTATATATGTATTTTATTTTATTATATTTTTAAGTTTATGTATACTCCTACCTTGTTCTAACAATGATTTAGGACAACTTCTCCTTGGAAGATTTTTCTGTTATTTTCCTCAAAGTGACTCACTCAGGTCTATTCAATATATATTTATTAAGCACTGATGCTCAGCTAGTTATAAAAATTCTGGGAAATATTCAGATCTTTGAAGAACAATTCCTACCATTAAGGAGTTTGTAATATGAATGGGAAAATGATATTTTTACATAAGTTTAAAAATGTGAGGTAATATGGGTTAAATGTGTAATAAATGGTATAGCACCATATGTATTATAGAACTTCAATAGAAGGAGAAATCTGTGAGATTCAGTGGTTGAAGTTAAGGAGGAAAAGAACTTGAACTGAGATTGAGTATGTTAGAAAGAACTTTCCAGTAGGAAGATTCTATGGGCCAAAGATCCTATATAGGAATAAATAATTAAGTTATGTTTGGGTACTATATTAATGAGATTAGGTTAGGCTGTTATAATAGCACATATATCACACATTCCTCTGAAATCTAGGGCAAAAGAAGAGTTCTGCCCCATTTGCCTCCTTTTCTCTTTACCATCTTTGACTCTTTTCTGTTCTTTACTCCCCTTAGGTAATTAATCATTGTAATCTATAGATTCTTCTTTTCTAGGGGGTTATGAATTATTATTGCCTTTATTTCCAAAAATGCCTGATGTCTCAAGCACAATAGAACTTTATTTCTCATATAACAGTCCAAGTCCTGGTCTGGTTGGTCCTGGTTGGTGAGTATCTCTCTTTCATACAGTGATTCAGGAATCCAGGCTCTTTTGTGGCTCAGTCATCCCTTAGATCAAGCAGAAGGGGAGAGTGTGGAAGAGTACCTGTTACTTAAAGTTTTGTCCTAGAAATGTGATTTATCATTTCTGCTTTCATTCCATTGGCTAGAATTCAGTTACATGGTCAGTTACATACTCCAATACTCTGAACAGCAAAGGAGGCTGGGAAATGTAGTCTAACATGCTCAGGAAGGAGAAGATATTTGGTAATCATTTAGCAGCCTTTGTCACACACAAGAAGCCAATAAATCTTGGCTAATGTGGAGGGTTAGTATGGGAGAACAAAGAGGAATAAGCCTGGAAATTTTCGTGGGGTCACGTTGTAGGAGACTGACTGACAGTTGAAGCATTGTGAACTTTATTTTGTAATCATTTGGGTACTACTGAAAGCTTTTGCACAAAGGAAAGATATGGTAAAAATGGGATTTTACAAATATTAATCCAGTATACAAAGTGATTGGAAGAGGAAAAGGTTATTATAAAGGAAAAGTTAATCCAAGTTTGAGATGACAGGGACTTGGCCTAAAGAAGTAGAAATGGAAATGAAGGCATTGATTTATAACCTACTAGAAAGAAACTATAAAATATGATTATTAATTAGCTTGGGTCCTATGGAAGAGGGAGGAATTAAAATGGTAGGGAGAAGGGAGAGAATTTTTCTTTCTGCTCTGAACATTCAAATGAGTATAGTATATGTAGTATTTGCTAGACCCCTACTATTTCTTGTTTACCCTAAATAATTCATTTTTAGTCTTTTAGACTGCTTAAGAATCTCCTAGGGCATATGTTAAAGGGGAGATCCCTGGACTTTCTCTCCAGAGATTCTGACTTGGAAGTGTGTCTTTTCTATAAGCATGCTGAGTGATTATGATGCAGGTGGTCTGCAGACTACACTGAAAAACATTGCCTTAAATAAATCGACTCATGGTAAGTTGATGCTTTACTTTACAATTACTTACATCTATAGGCTGATAAAAGATATTTGAGTCTTTAGGTTTTGAGTAGAATCATCAGAACCATTCTTTTTTTTTTTTTTGTGGGGAAGACCAGCCCTGAGCTAACATCCATTACCAATCCTCCCCTTTTTGCTGAGGAAGACTGGCCCTGGGCTAACATCCGTGCCCATCTTCCTCCACTTTATATGGGACACAACCATGGCATGGCTGACAGGCAGTGCGTCGGCGGGCGCCCGGGATCCAAACTCGCGAACACCAGGCTGCCAAGTGTGAACTAAACTGCTGCGCCACCGGGCGGCCCCCCAGAACCATTCTTGACAGTGTGTTTTCCCTACTGTCCCAGTACTTTTAGGACATTATGGTTTATTTCCTCTCCTTTCAACTCCCTGAAGTGTTGTTATTAAGAATCAGAAGTGTTTACCATCCTGTCCTAAATTAGTCCAGGTGATTCTCTAGCCAGAGAAATAGGAATAACAATCTACTCACTCTGTTTTCAAAATTTTGCTTTTTTGTGAACTGCAGTGATATTAGGGTAGTGTCTGAATTTTGTGGGATTGTTGTGATACACACACTCCTCTGAATATCTGAATCAGAAAGGAGGAGTGCTGATTCTTCCCCTTCCTGACACGTGTGATTTCATCTTCTTCATTCTCCAAATGCCGTGTATATGTGTAGGAAATGTCTGTAAAGATACGTATCCAGCTTTTAATGGCAGCACTCTGAGAAGTGGAATTGGGAGGTGAAGGAAAGAAATGGGGGCTTTTACTTTTTATTTTATATTCTATATTCTTCCATACTGTTTTTTAAAAACGATGAATATATGTCAATTTCAAGAACTTGTCATTTCTTTTTCATCCTAGATTAAATAGATGTAATAATAATAATAGCTACCACTTATTAAGTGCCTTCTCTCTACCAGTCCCTTCACATTATTTTATTTAATATTCACAAGAATCCTGTAAGATAAGTATTAACATTCCCATTTTATGTAGGAAACAGAGATTCAGAGCATTTATAAAACATGTCTAAGGGCATACCACTATTAAGTGGCAGAGTAAAGAACTAAATCTGGGTCTTTCTGATCCAAGTCTGTGTTTTTTGTGTTTACATTATGAAGACCTTGCTCACCCTAATTCCTTTGGATGGCAAGAAACCTGTTTTTGTGAGTGGTAATTGTTACAGTCCTCCGAGAATCTTTAGTAATCAAGAAGACCAACTGTTAAGAATAAAGTAATCAGTGGAAATAAGAGGCAAAAGAAAATTCCATAGAGTGTTCTATGACTGGGGTAAGTTAGTGTGGTTATTTGGTTACTAGATATTTACTGAGTGTCACTTTGTACAGATCTTTTTACTAGGCCCTAGGGATTGAATATCTTACTCACTATAGTCCCAGCAGGAAACAATTCCACTCAGAGGAAAAGGCTTTAATGAAAGGATTACCTTTAGAGATGTGGGCAGGGTTAAGAAAACCAACAAGAAATGCTGGGGCACCCAGAGGCCAGCAACAGAAGGAAACCATTAACATCCTCAGGCCTGAAGGGACAAAAGGATGAAATAGTGTTGGAGCCCAGAGCCCTAGAGGAGGAGCCTTTGTCAGGTATGCAGCCACTACTAGAACTGAGACCCCAAAGCAGAATGAGAGGGAGAAGAAATACTCTGACTTTTCTTTCTTCCTGCCCATCTCCTGTGGTGCTTCCCGTTGGCCAAATACAAATAGAACCCATCTGACAGGAGTCCAGGTGATGCAGTCTGTGGTTTCAGCCTTGCAGGGCTCTAAGTGGAGAATGGGTCTGGCCTAACCATGTGTCATGTACTTGTCTGCCACAAATGCCTTTTCACATGCTGTACCCTTTACCCAGATGCTTCCTTCTTTTTGCTCCACTTTCACCTAATTAGTGCTTGCATATCTTTCAGATCTTAAGTTTAGAAGTTGCTTCCTTAGAGAAACTTTCCCTGACTTTTCTGACCAGACCAAATCTCTTTTTTTAAGTGTACCTTTTCTTTATATCATTCATTATAGTAATAATTTACATTTACTACGTTTGTCTGATTATTTGTGTTTACATTTATCTGTTTATTTGATTAACGGATTTCCCCATGCTAGACCAAAAGCTCTGTGAAGGAACTGAGTCTGATTTTTGCTTGCCAGTATAGTCCCTAGTGTCCACATAATGTTTGGCACTCGGTAGGTACTTAATAAATATTTGCCAGAAGAACAAATGAAAATAAGACATGAATAAAAGCCTCCAAAGGATTTACATTCTGTTTGACAAAGATAATACATGCATAAATAGAACAATATAAAAGCAAATACAGAGCAGCAATTATAGCAGTTAAGGCAAGATCTCAAAGATTCCACAAATGATCTGCACTGTTGGTATTTCTATGTGTCTTATTGTCAAGTGCCTTGCTTGCAACGAGACACAAATGTCTTATACAGCAATGTATGTAACACAGCACCTGGCATAGTGCAACTTGTACATAGTGGACATTCATTAAATATTCAATTAATTAATGTAGCAAATTATGAACAATATAGTAGGTTTCAGAATTAGTGTGCATAAGAACCATCTGAGCAGAATCACTTGTTTAAAATACAGGCTCCACTCCAGAGATACTGATTTCAGTAAAACTTGAGTAGAGCCTGAAAATCTGCATTCTAAATAATCACCTCAAGTAATTCTGATGCAGGTGATTTGAGGATTACATTTTGAGAAAAAGTGGGCCGTAAGCTCCTTGGTGCCAGCATGATGTTCTGCTTAAACATGGGCTTGGGAGACAGAGATTCCTGGGTTTGAATCTTGGCTCTGATACTAACTAGCTATAATTTAAACCCTCTAGATCTCATTTTTTTTTGGCTATAAAATAGGCTATAATAACATCTACTTCCTAGACTATTGTGAAGATTAAAATAAATGAGAAAATATATGTAAAACATTTACTACAGTGCCTGTCCTATAAATCTTCAAAAAATGGTAGAATTGGTTTTTGATAGTCAAAATTTAGCCTGGTGCCTAGAACATAATTGATGTTCAGTGACTGTTTGATAAGTGGATGGAGTATAGTTATAAGATCATCATATTTATAGCTAGAAGGTCAGTTGAAATCGTCTACTCCAACATCCTCATTTTACACATTAAGGAAATTCAAGCTCACAGAGGTTAGATGACTCATCTAAGTTACTTATCTAATGATCTAATTGGATGCAGAGCTGAGACCAGAACTAAAGGGTGAAAAGAAAGATCTGGTCATTACCATTTATCTAAACACCATTTGTGGTTACAATTACATTTAGATTTTAAATACGTAGATTGACATACATTTCTGTTTATAATCAATGATTCCTTCTAAAACGTTCCTTTCTTAAACATTAAAACAACAAACAGTAAACCAGTAAGTAGAACTAAGTGACTGTGTAGATATTGTGGATTCTGTTTCTTTCTAAATATTAACTCAGAGACCACAGGGTTTCACAAATAGAATTCAAACATCATGTGTGTTCTTAGGACAGTAGAACCACAAGCTACTTGAAGGGGCTAACTTTATCCATTAATAAACTTCTTGGAGTGAGATTTAAGACTCCAAGCTGGATGTTCAAGTTCAAAAGTTAGTAAACTGCTTTTGGTTTTCTTGAGCACCATGATGGGTTTTTCTATGTAAATTTGAAATTAGGAGCTAGAGAAGAGCTCTACAGGGAGGGAAGAGTGAAAGCAGAGTCAGGAAGGGGAAGCTATCCAGAAGGTTGGGGCAGGCTGCATTGAAGAGGAGTTTGGGAGAATAAAAATGTCTAAGATGGATTCTAAATTTGTTAGCTGTGCAGAAAGCCCACCAAAAAAATCTTCAGTGAAGTCTAATTGCTCACTAAAGCTTTTTTTCTTTTCTTTTCTTTTTTTTTGAGAGAGAGAGAATTTGAAGACAGAAGTAATGAGAAAATATTCTCTAGGACTCCAGAGCCAAGCTAATAAGGGAGTAGATGTATCTGGGTTACAAATGCACAGAAAAACCAGAAAGATGTAATCTAAAATGTGAATAGTTGTTATCTTGGGTGATGATGTTTTGTTTTATTTTTTCTTCTTTATACTTCTTTTTAAAAAATTTATTCCTTTTGTAATCATAAAGTTATATAAAAAAGTTAGTCTCAGGCCAAGAATAAAATGCTCTTTTTCTCTGATGTTTTGTTGTAGTTGCCTCTCTCTTGAATATAAGTGAATTCTCATTAACATAATAGGAAATAACTCTCTAACATCCCTTAATTTGCTTTCCTTTGTAAAAGGTCTAAAACAGACATGAACAAGCATCCCCAGTTTCTCTCTTGCCATCTACCTTTGCCTCCTTTTCTTCCTTTTTGCTATCTACCTCCTCTGCCCTTGAACTTTGACTAGCTAATTAATTATATAGCTTGCAAAAACAATTCTCAGATGATACTGTTCTGATGGTTGTTAGGATTGTACCAACTATCCCCAAGCAGGGGCATGAAAACAGCAAAGATCTCCAATCTTTGAGTTTCACTTAAAGTAAAACAAACAAACAGGGGCTGGCCTGATGGCATAGTGGTTAAGTTTGGCACGCTCCCCTTCAGCAGCCTGGGTTTGTAGGTTCGGATTCTGGGTGCGGACCTACACCACTCATCAAGCCTTGCTGCGGTGGCAACCCACAGACAAAATAGGGGAAGACTGGCACAGATGTTATCTCAGGGCCAATCTTCCTCAAGCAAAAAGAGGAGGATTGG
Organism: Tapirus indicus; assembly: GCA_031878705.1. Taxonomy (NCBI): domain Eukaryota; kingdom Metazoa; phylum Chordata; class Mammalia; order Perissodactyla; family Tapiridae; genus Tapirus; species Tapirus indicus. Next base: position 13,085,608 of record CM062924.1, read on the forward strand.
CAACAGGTGTTAGCTCAGGGCTGATCTTCCTCACCAAAACCAAACAAACAAAAAACCCTGCTTCCTAAGCCCAAACTACAAGGACCCATGCTTTCCCATATTCTTTAAAAACTGTGACTCTGCTTCAACTGAGGAATCACCTGATCTTCAGGTGTTCCCTGATGTACATCAGCCAAATAAAGGCATTAGCCTATATTTGAATCACTTAAAGAATTTTTTTGACAGTGTAAAAATATTTCCTTACTAAGGCCTAACCTTTATTGAGATGCTATTATATATCATGTATGGTGGCAGGTACTTTACATATAATAACTAATTTAATCCTCATGGGCCACATATCATTATTCCTATTTTACAAATGAGGTAATGGAGAGTTTAAGTAACTTGTCCCAGGTAAACCAACTTGGAAGTGGCCAACAGTGACAATTCTTTTAGACTCCAAAGACAGTGTTTCCCTGTGTTCCCTGAAAAGCCAAGGAATTAAGCCTTGTAATGAAATTAAAAATAAGAAGAAGAAGAAGAAGGGGGAGGTGGGGGAGGAGGAAGAGGAGGAGAAGAAGAGGAGGTGGAAGAAGAATTATCAAAATGTGTAATGGGATAGTATTTTGAAATATAGAAAATTTTCCTTCTTGGCAATTCTGGTTTACCTTGCAGCCTCTGTACTATTAAAACTAGACTCTGAGGGGCCAGCCCAGTGGCGTAGCGGTTAAGTTCCTGCGCTCCACTTTGGTGACCAGGGGGTTTGCAGGCTCAGATCCCTGGCAGAGACAGACGCACCACTTGTCAAGCCATGCTGTGGCGGCATCCCATATAAAGTAGAGGAAGATGGGCACGGATGTTAGCCAGGGCCAGTCTTCCTCAGCAAAAAGAGGAGGATTGGCAACGGATGTTAGCTCAGGGCTGGTCTTCCTCACACACACACACACACACACACACACACACACACACACACACACACGACTAGACTCTGAGGCAGAGATTTTTTTTTTTTGCCTTAGTGAAGGGAAGACAGAAAAGAACCCAGCAAGAATAAAGAGCCAAATTCTTGGCTTTGAATTCCAAAACAAGCCCTATAAAGCTGACAAAAGAGATAATAACCTGGAGAGAGAGAGAGCAAGATTTTGAGCCTCACAAGGCTAAGAGCTCTGGAAATTCAAAGCCTTGAGTTTATACCATAAGCCACAGAGCGAGGGATGATTTATTTTCCTAGCACACACAGAGGAGATAAAAATACTTTGTGAAGGAAAAAAAGTCATGAGACATTTACAAAAATTGATTATGACCTTGGTGACAAAGAAAATCTTTCAGAGAGGCACAATGTTTGATAAAAGTCATTAAGCTTGCATGGTAATGTGTCAGAGAGGATAAAGTTGATTTAAAGTACTTTAAAGTTCTCTCTAGAGAACTCTGGAGATCTGCAGAGTGTCCCCCTTGAATCTTCAGTTGTGTAGTGATCAGTGCATATGTCTAAGGAAACTATTCTACACCAAAGAAAGGACCACTCTAAAGGGTTTGAAGGAACAATATTCAGTGATAAAACAAGGATGGGAATAGTTCCAATTTTCACCAGCCAGAGTGGAAAATCTCATAATTCATAGGGTATCAGATAGTAAACTCATAAGAGGTTTGCCACAGTTGCAGGGGTGGGGGCAAAGTTAGCCTTGGACTATATACTGCTGTAGTTCTACCTGGTGAAGCTTAAAAAGCAAGACCCAAAGGGATCAAACTGTTTTTAAGTCACTTAACTATTTCCTAGAATAAAGCTCAAGGATATTTACAGGAATACAAAAATATGCTGTACTCTTCAAGGTTAATTTATAATATCTAGCATCCAATAAAAATTTAACAAGTATGCAAAACAGCAGGAAAGTACAATTCAATAAGAGGAGAAAAATCAGTCAACTGAAACTGACTAAAAAATGACACCAGTGAATGAATTGGTAGAAAAGAACATTACACAGTTAATATGACGGTATTCCATATGTTCAAGAAACTAGAGGAAAGATTTGTCAGAGACATGGAAGATATAAAGAAAGACACAAATCCAACCACTAGAGATGAAAACTACAATGCCTGAGATTTAGAAAAATCCCCCACTGGATGGGATTAACAGCATATTCCACATTGCTGAAGAAAAGATTAATGAACTTGATGACAGTAAGAGAAACTCTCCAAAATGAAACACACAGAGAAAAAAGATGGGGAAAAAAATGGAGAACCACTTAGCTGTGGGACAGCTTGAAGTAGTCTAATATATGTATAATTGGACACCCAAATAGAAAAATATTTGAATATATAATGGCCAACAGTTTTTCAAATTTGTTGAACACTAAAAGCCCCAAGCACAAGAAACACATTATAATCAAAATTTATTAAAGCCAAAGATAAAGGGAAAAATCTTAAATAAAGCCAGAGGAACAAAGACATTCTGTAGGGAAACAAGGATAAAATGATAGCAGCCTTTACAATGGACACAATTCAACTGAGAAGAAAATGGAGCAACAACTTTAAGGGACAGTCTTCCCTTGGTATCCATGGGGGATTAGTACCAGGACCTCCATGGATACCAAAATCCACAGATGCTCAAGTCCCTTATATAAAAAGGTATAGTACAATGAATAAAATCGGCCCTTTGTACCCAGGGGTTTTGCATCTGCGCATATGGAGGACCAGCTGTCAACATATAATTCTATTTCCAGCAAAAATATCCTTCAAAAATAAAGGTGTAATAAAGACTTTTTCATACACAAAGCAGCCAAAAATTCATTACCAGCAGGCATACACTATAAGAAATGTTAAAGGAAGTCCCTTTAGGCATAAGGAAAATGATACCAATTGGAAATTTAAATATAAACAAAGGAATGAAGAACAAGAGAAATAGTTTATTGAAACCTCCTTAAAAGGTAATTGATTATATAAAGCAAAAAAATGAACGATGTAGTGTGGGGTTTATAACACATAGAAGTAAAATGTATGACAACAATAATATGAAGGTGGGAGGAAGTAAACTGTTGTAAGTTGATCTGATACAGGTGAAATGGGAAAACATTACTTGTAAGTAGTATCTGATAAATTAAAAATGTATGCTATAAACTCTAAAACAACCAGTAAAATAATACAACAAAGAATTTTAGCTAATAAGTCAATATAGGAAATGAGATGGATTCATAAAAGAAATTCAGTTCAAAAGAAGTCAGGAAATAGGGAAAAGGGAACAAAGAATAGATGAGACAAATAAAAAACAAATAGCAAGATGGTAGATTTAAACCTGACCATCACAATAACCTCATTAAATGTAAATGGTCTAAGCACTGCAGCTAAAAGGCAGAGGTTTTCAGACTGGATAAAAAGGCAAGACACGACTGTATGTTGCCTACAAGAAACCCACTTTAATGGGTTAAAAGTAAAAGGTTAGGAGAATAAACCATGCTAACATGGGTCAAGAGAAAGCTGGAATTGCTGTTTTAATACCAGAAAAAGTAGGTTTCAGAGCAAAGAATATTACTGGGATTAAAGATTATCAATTAATCAAGAAGACATAACAATCCTGTTTATGCACCTGATAACAGCTTCAAGAGACATAAAGAAAAAATGGACAAAACTTTATCTACAAAAGTAGATATAGAAATCCAAAATTAGAGTTGGAGATTTCAATAGTGTTTTCTCAATAATCAATAGAACAAATAGATAGAAAATCAGGAAGGATATGAGACTTGAACAATACTATCAACCAACCTGATGTAATTGACATTTATAGAACACTGTACCCAACAACAGCAGAATGCACACTGTTTTCAAGTGCACAGGGGACCTTTACCAAGATCAACCATAGGCTGGACTGGAAAAGAATTCTCAATGAATTTAAAATGATTCAATCATGCAATAGATTCTATAATTACAATGGAATTAAATTAGAAATTAGTTACAGAAAGATATCTGGAAAATCTCAAATTTTTGAAAGCTAAATAACATACTTCTAAAGAACAAATAGGTTAAAAAGAAACCAATTTGAATGCATTTTGAATGGAATGAAAATGCAAATGCAACATATCAAAATTTGTGGGATGCAAGTTACTACTTAGAGGGAAATTGATAAGACTAAAAGCCTATTAGAAATAAAAGTCTCAAATCAATGACCTCAGCTTCCACCTTAACAAAATATAAAAAGAAGAGTAAAATGAACCAAAGTAAGCAGAAGAAAGGAAATAATAAAGATTCAGAGCAAAAATCATTGAAATAGAAAACAGAAAAACAATAAGGAAAAATCAGTGAAACCAAAATTGGTACTTTGATAAGATTAATAAAATTGATAAAAATCTAGTCAAAGTGATAAGGAAAGAAAAAAGACACAAATGACATCAAAAAATACTCTAAAGATATTAAAAGGGTAATAAAGGAACATTATACAACTTTATGCCTATAGATTCTATAGCTTAGAAAATGTGGGAAAAGATTCCTTAAAAGACACAAATTACCAAAGCTCACTTAAGAAGAAATGGATAACCTTAGTATCTGGATATCTCCTAAAGCAATTGATTTTATAGTTCAAAACCTTCTCACAAAGAAAACTTCAGGGCTAGATGGCTTCATTGGTGACTTCTATCAAACATATAAAGCAGAAATAATATAGGCATACCTTAGAGATCTTGCAGGTTCAGTTCCAGACCACTGCAATAAAGCAAATATTGCAATAAAGTGAGTCACACAAATTTTTTGGTTTCCCAGTGCATGAAAGTTATATTTACATTATACTGTAGTCTATTAAGTGTACAATAGCATTATGTCTAAAAAACAATGTACATACCTGAATTGCAAAATACTTTATTGCTAAAAAATGCTAACCATCATCTGAGCCTTCAGCAAGTTGTAATCTTTTTGCTTGTGGAGGATCTTGTAAAAAATGCAATATCTGAGAAGCATAATAAAGCAAAGTGCATTAAAATGAGGTATGCCTGTACCAATTCTCACAAACTCGTCCAGAAAATTGAAGAGGGAGGAATATTTCTCAACTCATTCTATGAGGCTGGCATTAATCTAACACCAAAACCACACAATAGTATCACAAGAAAGAAAACCACAGATCAACACTCATAAACATAGATTCACAAATTTTAAAAAGTTTAATAAATTAAATCCAACAATATGTAAAAAGGATAATTCATCATGACCAAGTGGGTTTCCCTCCCAGGAATGCAGGGTTGGTTTAACATTAAATACCAATCAATGCTGAGTAAAGTAAGCAAAAATGGCAGAGTAGGGAACTCCCAAAATCCATCCTTCCAGAAAAGCAGTGATAAGCTGGCAAAAAAGGTCAAACTCAAGTTTTTCAAAACCCTGGAAACTAGTCAAAAGCTTATAGCAACAAGGGGAATGCTTAATCAAGAAAAAACAGCTGGGGGGCCACCCGGGGGCATAGCAGTTAAGTTCCCGTGCTCTGCTTTGGTGGCCTGGGGTTCACGGGTTCAGATCCTGGGCATGGACTGATGCACTGCTTGTCAAGCCATGCTGTGGCACCATCCCATATGAAGTAGAGGAAGATGGGCATGGATGTTAGCCCAGGGCCAATCTTCCTCAGCAAAAAGAAGAGGATTGGCAACGGATGTTAGCTCAGGGCTAATCTTCCTCACAAAAAAAAGAAAAAAGAAGAAGAAAAAACAGCTGAATCTCACTAACAGAGCTTTGTAGCACTTTAACTTACCCTGGTTCTCCCTTCACCTCACTCCATCTTGGTGGTGGCTTTGAAGATAACAGCCCACATTTCCAGTACAGGCACATAGTACCAGAGAAGTAGAATGGACCTTACTCTCAAAGATTGTGGTTTTGACCTGTCTGGTGATTCCCCAAAGGACCAGTTTAAAGGGCATGCCTTTATTTTGCCTAAGGAATTCTCCCAAAGCTGAGATGGCAACCCAAGGGAGTGTTGAAAACATTTGAAGGCGAATGTACGTGTCACTGCCACCTAGCACAAGTTATAACAGTTGGGGCAAACAATAAACTAACCAAAAAGTTCAGAGGAAAGACTGGGGAATGGGATGCTTTGGGGGAAAAGCTCCCACATATTCCTGGGAATCTAGAAGGACAAGTACATGCACAAGGCTGAGTATATACTCGTAAAAGACCTGAAAAGGTCCTAAATTCTCACCTCTGGGTAACATTTAGGCTCTGTGCAAGTAGGAAGTGAGGCCTAAGGCAGAGCTATAAACTGACTGGCTAAACGTTGAAGGCATGCCCTAACACATACAAAGCCCATTTACAAAGACTGGGAGATATATATATATCCATCATTACATATGGTAGAGAGTTATTTTTACTGTCCTAAAAAGTCCTCTGTGCTTTTCCTATTCATCTCTCCCCCTTGCTTCCAATTTAACCCCTGGCAACAACTGATCTTACTATTTCCATGGTTTTGTCTTCTCTAGAATGTCATATAGTTGGAATCATACAGTATGTAGTCTTTTCAGATTGGCTTCTTTCACTTAGTAATATACGTTTAAGACATATCCTCTGTGTCTTTTCATGGCTTGACAGCTCATTTATTTTTAGTGATGAATTATATTCTATTGTCTGGATGTAGCACTGTTTATTTACCCATTTACCTACTGAAGGACATCTTGGTTGCTTCCAAACTTTGGCAATTATTAATAAAGCAGCTATAATGTGCAGGTTTTTTGTGGACACAACTTTTCAACTCTTTTGGGTAAATACCAAGGAGTGAGATCACAGAATCGTATAGTAAGAGTATGTTTAATTTTGTAAGAAACTGCCAAACTGTCTTCTAAAGTGGCTATACTATTTTTTTTTGGGGGGGGGGAGGAAGACCAGCCCTGAGCTAACATCCATCGCCAATCTTCCTCTTTTTGCCGAGGAAGACTGGCCCTGGGCTAACATCCATACCCATCTTCCTCTACTTTATATGGGACGCCGCCACGGCATGGCTGACAAGCAGTGCATCGGCGGGTGCCCGGGATCCGAACCTGTGAACCCCATGCTGCCAAGTGCGGACTAAACCGCTGGGCCACTGGGCGGCCCCAAGTGGCTATACTATTTTGTATTCCCAGCAGCAATGATGAGAGTTCCTGTTGCTCCACATCCTCATCAGAATTTGGTGTTGTCAGTTTTTTGGATTTTGGCCAATCTAATAGGTATGTCGTGTATCTCGTTGTTCTTTTAATTTGCATTTCTGTGTTGACATATGATGTTGAGCATCTTTTCATATGTTTATTTATTATCTGCATATCTTCTTTGATGAGGTGTCTGTAAGATTTTTGGCCCATTTTTTAATCAGGTTGTTTGTTTCCTTATTGGAGAGTTTTAAGAGTTCTTTGTATATTTGGAATAATAGTCCTTTATCAGATGTGTCTTTTACCTATATATTCTCCCATTTTTGGCTTGTCTTCTCATTTCTTGACATTATCTATTACAGAGCAAAAGTTTTAAATTTTAATGAAGTCTAGCTTCTCAACTATTTCTTCTGTGGATCATGCCCTTGGTGTTTTATCTAGAACTATGCCCAAGGTCATCTAGGTTTTCTCCTAAGTTAGTCTTCTAAGAGTTTTATAGTTTTGCATTTTACGTTTAGTATATAATCTACTTAGAGGTAATTTTTGTGAAGGGTGTAAGGTCTGTGTTTAAATTTACTGTTTTGCATGTGGCTGTCCAGTTGCTTCACCACCATTTGTTGAAAAGACTGTTTTACTCCATTGTATTGCCTTTTCTCCTTTGTCAAGGTCAGTTGGCTATATTTATGTGGTTTATTTATGGGCTTTGTATTTGGTTTCATTGATCTATTTGTCTATTATTTCATCAATACCACATTGTCTTGATTATTGTAGCTTTATAGTAAATCTTGAAGTTGGAGAGTGTCAATCTTCTAATTTTGTTCTTCTCCTTCAATATTGTGTTGGCTATTCTGGGTCTTTTGCCTCTCCATATGAACTTTGGAATTAGTTTATTGATATCCATAAACTAACTTGCTGGGATTTTGACTGGGATTACATTGAATCTATAGATCAAGTTGGGAAGAACTGACATCTTGACATTATTGAGTCTTCTTATGCATGAACATGGAATATTTCTCCATTTATTTACTTCTTCTAAATAATGAGTAATAAATGTATTTTACTAGTTCATCAGAGTTTTGTAGTTTTCCTCATATAGATCTTGTATATATTTTGTTAGATTTATACCTAAGTATTTCATTTTTGGGGGTGCTAATGTAAATGGGATTATGTTTTTAGATTTAAATTTTACTTGTTCATTGCTCGCAAATAGGAAAGCAACTGATTTTTGTATATTAACCTTGTATTCTGTAACCTTGCTATAATTGCTTATTAGTTCTGGGAGGTTTTTGGTAATTTCTTTCAGATATTCTATATAGATGATCATGTCACCTGCAAACAAAGACAGTTTTATTTCTTTCTTCCCAATCTGTATATGTTTTACTTCATTTTCTTGTCTTATTGCATTATCTAGGACTTCCAGTATTATGTTGAAAAGGGGTGGTTAAGAGGGAACATCCTTGCTTTGTTCCTGATCTTAGTGGGAAGGCTTCTAGTTTCTCAACTAGCTATTCTTTTAGATGTTTTAGATATTCTTTATCAAGTTGAGGAAGTTCCCCTCCATTTCTAGTTTACTGAGAGTTTTTTTCTTAAACTATTTTTTTTTTTCCTGAGGATGATTTGCCCTGAGCTAACATCTGTGGCAAATCTTCCTCTTTTTGCTTGAGGAAGATATGCCCTGAGCTAACATCTGTGCCAGTCTTCCTCTATTTTGTATGTGGGTCTCTGCTATAGCATGGCTGCTGATGAGTGGTGTAGGTCCCTGCCTGGGAATGGAACCTGGGCTGCCAAAGTGGATCATGCTGAACTTAAGCACTAGGCCACAGGGCCTGCCCTACTGAGAGTTTTTACCATGAGTAAGTGTTGGATTTTGGCAAATGGTTTTTCTGATCTACTGATATGATAATGTGATTTTTCATTTTTCTGTTGATGTGATGGATTACATTGATTAATTTTTTTTGTTGAGGAAGATTGGCCCTGAGATAACATCTGTTCCAATCTTCCTCTATTTTGTATGCGAGACACTGCCACAGCATGGCTTGTTGAGTGGTGTGTAGGTCCACACCTGGGATCCGAACCTGTAAACCCCAGGCAGCCAAAGCAGAGCATACCACCAGGCTGGCCCCACATTAATTGATGATTAATTAATTTAATGTTGAAATATCCTTATATGCCTGGGATGATTCCCACCTTGTCATACTTCTTTTAATATATTGTTGGATTCAATGTGCTAATATTTTGTTGAGGACTTTTGCACCTATGTTCATGAAAAGATAGTTTTCTTTTCTTGTAATGTCTTTGGTTTTGATATTAGGGTAATGCTGGCTTCATAGGATGAGTTAGGAGTTATTTCTTCTGCTTCTATCCTCTGAACAGTATTGTAGAGAATTGGTATAATTTCTTCCTTAAATGTTTGGTAGAATTCACCAGTGAACCCATCTGGGCCTGGTGCTTTCTGTTTTGGAAGGTTATTAATTATTTGTTCAGTTTCATTAATAGATATAGATGTATTCAGATGGCCTTTTTCTTCTTGTGTGAATTTTGGCAGATTGTGTCTTTCAAGGAATTGGTCTATTTCATCTAGGTTATCAAATTTGTGGGCATAGAGTTTTTCATAGTATTCCTTTATTATCCTTTTAATGTCCATGGAATCCATGGTGATGTCTCCTCTATCATTTCTGATATTAGTAATTTGTGTCCCCTCTCTTTATTTCCTGGTTAGCCTGGCTACAGGCTTATACATTTTATTGATCTGTTAAAAGAAACAGCTTTTAGGTTTATTGATTTTCTGTATTTATTTCCTGTTTTCAATTTTATTGATTTCAACTCTAATTTTTTTTTTGAGGAAGATTGGCCCTGAGCTAAGATCTGTTGCCAATCTTCCTCCTTTTTTCTCCTCAAAGCTCCAGTAGATAGTTGTATGTCATAGTTATACATCTTTTAGTTGCTCTATGTGGGACGCCACCTCAGCATGGCTTGATGAGTGGTGCATAGGTCTGCACCTAGGATCTGAACTGGCAAACCCTGGGCCACTGAAGCAAAGTGTGCGAACTTAACCACTATGCCACTGCGCCAGCCCCTCAACTCTAATTTTTATTATTTCTTTGCTTCTACTTACTTTGAATTTAATTTGATTTTCTTTTTCTAGTTTCCTAAGGTGGAAAATTAGATTATGGATTTTAGATTTTTCTTTTCATCCAATGCTAAAAATTCCCTCTAAGTATTGCTTTCATTGGATTTCACAAATTCTGATAAGTTGTGTTTTCATATTCACTTAGGTTAAAATATTTTAAATTTTTTCTTGAGATTTCTTCTTTGTATCTTATGTTATTTAGAAATGTGTTGTTTAATCTCCATATATTTTGGGATTTTCCAGTTGTCTTTCTTGTACTGATTTCTAGTTTAATTCCACTGTGATAACAGCAGACATTGTATAATTTTTATTCTTTTAAATTTGTTAGGGTGTGTTTTATGGTCCAGAATATGGTTTGTCTTGGTGAATATTCCATGAGCTTTAGAAGAATGTGTAATCTGCTATTGTTGGATGAAGAAATCTATAGATATCAATTATATCCAGTTGATTGATGGTGTTGTTGGGTTCAACTATGTCCTTACTGATTTTCTGCCTGCTAGATCTGTCCATTTCTGACAAAAGAGTGCTGAGGTCTCCAACTATGATAGTGGATTCATCTATTTCTCCTTGCACTTCTTTCAGTTTTTGACTTACATAATTTTATGCTTTGTTGTTAGGTGCATACACTGTAAGGATTTTTATGTCTTCTTGGAGAATTGACCCTTTTTTTAAAATTAATTAATTTTTTTAAATGATGTCTTAATACTTTATAACACTGTGGGGTTTTAGTTGTACTTTATTGTTTGTCCGTCACCATGTGGATGTAACCGTTCACCCCTTGTGCCCACCCCCCACCCCCCTTCCCCTTGGTAACCACCAATCAGTTCTCTCTGTCCGTGTGTTCATTTATATTCCATATATGAGTGAGTTCATGCAGTGTCTGTCCTTCTCTCTCTGGCTTATTTCACTTAACATAATACCCTCTAGGTCCATCCATGTTGTTGCAAATGGGACAATTGTGTCTTTTCTTATGGCTGAGTAGTATTCCATTGTATGTATATACCACATCTTCTTTAACCAATCATCAGTCGAGGGACACTTGGGTTGCTTCCACTTCTTGGCTATAGTGAATAATGCTGCAATGAATGTAGGGGGGCATACACCTATTGTGATGGTTGATTTCATGTCCGTTGAGTAGATGCCCAAGAGTGGGATTGCTGGTTCATGTGGTATTTCTATTTTTAATTTTTTGAGGACTCTCCATACTGTTTTCCATAGAGGCTGCACCAGTTTGCATTCCCACCAGCAGTGAATGAGGGTCCCTGTTTCTCCACAACCTCTCCAGCATTTGTTGTTATTTGTCTTTGTGATTATAGCCATTCTAACGGGTGTAAGGTGATATCTTAGTGTAGTTTTGATTTGCATTTCCCTGATGATTAGTGATGTTGAACATCTTTTCATGTGTCTATTGGCCATCTGTATCTCTTCCTTGGAAAAATGTCTGTTCATATCCTCTGCCCATTTTTTGATCGGGTTGTTTGTTTTTTTGTTGCTCAGTTGTATGAGATCTTTATATATTACTGAGATTAATCCCTTGTTGGACAAACGATTTGCGAATATTTTCTCCCAGCTGGTGGATTGTCTATTCATTTCGATCCTGATTTCATTTGTCTTGTAGAAGCTCTGTAGTCTGATGAGGTCCCACTTGTTTATTTTTTCTTTTGTTTCCCTTGTCTGAGTAGACATGGAATCTGAAAGGATCCCTTTATGTCCAATCTCAATTAGTGTACTGCCTATATTTTCTTCCAGGAGTTTTATTGTTTCAGGTCTCACTTTCAGGTCCTTGATCCATTTTGAATTGATTTTTGTATATGGCGATAGGAGATGGTCTACTTTCATGCTTTTGCATGTTGCTGTCCAATTTTCCCAGCACCATTTATTGAAGAGACTTCCCTCTCTCCATTGTATGTTCTTTGCTCCTTTGTCGAACATTAGCTGTCCATAGGTGTGTGGTTTTATTTCTGGGCTTTCAATTCTGTTCCATTGATCTGTGTGTCTATTCTTGTACCAGTACCATGCTGTTTTGATTACTGTAGCTTTATAGTATATTTTGAAATCAGGGATTGTGATGCCTCCAGCTTTGTTCTTATTTTTCAGAATTGCTTTAGCTATTCAGGCTCTTTTGTTGCCCCATATGAATTTCAGTAGTTTTTGTTCTATTACCGTGAAGAATGACATTGGGATTCTGATTGGGATTGCATTGAATCTATAGATTGCTTTAGGTAGAATGGACATTTTAACTATATTTATTCTTCCAATCCATGTGCATGGAATATTTTTCCATTTCTTTATGTCCTCCTCGATTTCTTTCAATAGTGTCTTATAGTTTTCATTGTATAGGTCTTTGACCTCCTTGGTTAAATTTATTCCCAGATATTTTATTCTCTTTCTTGCAATTGTAAATGGGATTGTCTTTTGAGTTCTCTTTCTGTTAGTTCATCATTAGTGTATAGAAATGCAATTGATTTTTGTAAGTTGATTTTATACCCTGCCACTTTACTGTAGTTGTTGATTGTTTCTAGTAGTTTTCTGATGGAATTTTTGGGGTCTTCTATGTATAGGATCATGTCGTCTGCAAATAGTGAGAGTTTCACTTCTTCATTGCCTATTTGGAGTCCTTTTATTCCTTTTTCTTGCCTAATTGCTCTGGCCAGAACTTCCAGTACTGTGTTGAATAAGAGCGGTGAGAGTGGGCACCCTTGTCTTGTTCCTGTCCTCAAAGGAATGGCTTTCAGTTTTTCCCCATTGAGTAGGATGTTTGCTGTAGGTTTGTCATATATGGCCCTTATTATGTTGAGGTACTTTCCTTCTATACCCATTTTGTTGTGTTATCATAAATGGATGCTGGATCTTGTCGAATGCCTTCTCTGCATCGATTGAGATGATCGTGTGGTTTTTATTCTTCATTTTGTTAATGTGGTGTATTATGTTGATTGATTTGTGGATGTTGAACCATCCCTGTGTCCCTGGTATAAATCCCACTTGATCGTGGTGTATGATCTTTTTGATGTATTGCTGTATTTGGTTTGCCAATATTTTGTCGAGGATTTTTGCATCTATGTTCATCAGTGATATTGGCCTGTAGTTTTTCTTTTTTGTATTGTCCTTGTCTGGCTTTGGTATCAGGATGATGTTGGCCTCATAGAATGTGTTGGGAAGTATTCCATCTTCCTCTACTTTTTGGAATAGTTTGAGAAGGATAGGTGCTAAATCTTCTTTGAATGTTTGGTAAAATTCTCCAGGGAAGCCATCTGGTCCTGGACTTTTATTTTTTGGGAGGTTTTTGATTCCTGTTTCAATCTCTTTACTTGTGATTGGTCTGTTCAGATTCTCTATTTCTTCTTGATTCAGTTTTGGGAGGTTGTACACATCCAAGAATTTGTCCATTTCCTTTAGGTTGTCCAATTTGTTGGCGTAAAGTTTTTCATAGTATTCCCTAATAATCCCTTGTATTTCTGTGGTATCTGTTGTAATTTCTCCTCTTTCATTTCTAATTTTATTTATTTGAGTCTTCTCCCTTTTTTTCTTAGTGAGTCTGGCTAAGGGTTTGTCAATTTTATTTATCATCTCAAAGAACCAGCTCTTTGTTTCATTGATGCTTTCTACTGTTTTTTTGGTTTCAATTTCATTTATTTCTGCTCTGATTTTTATTATTTCCCTCCTTCTGCTGATTCGGGGCTTTGTCTGTTCTTCCTTTTCTAATTCTGTTAGGTGCAATTTAAGGTTATTTATTTGGGATTTTTCTTGTTTGTTAAGGTGTGCTTGTATTGCTATGAATTTCCCTCTCAGGACTGCTTTTGCTGCATCCCGTATGAGTTGGTATGGTATATTTTCTTTTTCATTTTTCTCCAGATTTGATTTCTCCTTTAATTTCATCAATGACCCATTGGTTGTTCAGTAGTATGTTGTTTAGTCTCCACATCTTTGTCCCTTTCCTAGTTTTTTCTTTGCAGTTGATGAATTGCCCCCCCCTTTTTTAATGTAATGCCCGTATTTATCTCTGATAACTTTTCTTTCTTTAAAAGTCTGCTCTGTTGAATACACTTTTCCAAAGAAGATATACAGATGGCCAATAGGCACATGAAAAGATGTTCAACTTTTCTTTGATGCAGATCAAAACTATAGTGAGATTTTACCTTACACCTATCAGAATGGCTGTAATTAACAAGACAGGAAATAACAAATGTTGGAGAGGATGTGGATAAAAAGGAACCCTCATGCACTGCTGGTGGGAATGCAAACTGGTGCAGCCACTATGGAAAACTGTATGGAGATTTCTCAAAAATTTAAAAATAGAAATACCATATGATCAAGCTATCCACTACAGGGTACTTATCCAAAGAACATGAAATCAACCATACAAAGAGATTTATGCATCCCTATATTCATCTCAGTGTTATTCACAATAGCCAAGACATGGAAGCAACCCAAGTGCCCATCAAGAGATGCATGAATAAAGAAGACACACACACACAATGGGATACTACTCATCCATAAAAAAAGACAAAATCCTGCCATTTGTGACAACATGGATGGACGTTGAGGGTATTATGCTAAGAGAAATAATCTAGACAGAGAAAGAGAAACACCATATGATTTCAGTCATATGTGGAAGATAAACAAACACATGGATAAGGAGAACAGGTTAGTGGTTACCAGAGGGGAAGGGGTGGGGGGGATGGGCAAAAATGGTAAAGAGGCACATATGTATGGTGATGGATAAAAACTAGACTATTGGCAGTGAACACAATGCAGTCTATACAGAAACTGAAATATAATTATGTATACCTGAAATTGACACAATGTTGTAAACCATTATGACCTCAATAAAATAATTTTTTTAAAAAGCTGAGACCTAATCATAGAACTATAGAACATTTCCCCTCCCACCACACCTTACCATCACATTACTAAAGGCCTATTTACAGCAGTTCTTTTTACCCAATACATCATCATGTCTGCCCATCAAGAAAAAATTACAGGGCATACTAAAAGGCAAAAAAACACAGTTGGAAGGGACAGAGCAAACATCAGAACCAGACATGTCAGGGATATTAGAATTATAAGACCCAGAACTTACAACTAAGGTTAATATGCCAAGGGAACTAATGGATAAATTAGACAGTGCATAAGAATGGATGGGCAATGTAAGCAGAGAGATGGGAATCCTAAGAAAGAACTAAAAAGAAATGCTAGAGATCAAAAACACTGTGACAGAAATGAAGAATGTCTTTGAAAGGCTTATTAGTAGACTAGACACAGCTGAGGAAAGAATCTCTGATCTTGAGGATATATCAATAGAAATCTCCAAAACTGAAAATCAAAGAGAACAAAGACTGAAGAAAAAAAAGAAAACCAGAAAAGAATATCCAAGGACTGTGGAACAACTACAAAAAGTGTAACATATGTGTCATAGGAATACCAGAAGGAGAAGAGAGAAAGAACAGAAGAGATATTTGAAACCATAATGACTGATAATTTCCCCAAATTAATGTCAGACATCAAACCACAGATCCAGGAAGCTCAGAGAATATCAAGCAAGATAAATGCAAAAAAGAAAAAAACTATGCCTAGGTGTATCATTTTCAAACTACAGAAAGTCAAAGATAAAGAAAAAATACAGAGGATTTTTTAAGAAGCCAGAGGAAAAAAATACCTTACCTATAGAGGAACAAAGATAAGAATTACATCCAACTTCTTGGAAGTCATGCAAGCAAGAACAGGATGGAATGATGTATTTAAAGTATTAAGAGAAATAAACCACCAATCTAGAATTCTGTACCCTGAGAAATTTTCCTTCAAAAGTAAAGGCTTTCTCAGACAGACAAAAATTGAGGGAATTTGTTGCCAGTAGACCTGCCTTGCAAGATATGTTAAAAGAAGTTGTTCAGAGAGAAGGAAAATAATATAGGTCAGAAATTCAGATTTACATAAAGAAAGGAAGAGCATCAAAGAAGGAGTAAGTGAAGGTAACATAAAACCTTTTATTTTTCTTACTCTTAATCTAACAGATAACATTTTGTTCAGAATAATAATAGCAATAATGTATTTGATTATTTTTGCTTATGTATATGTCATATATATGCTTATATGTAAGTGAAATGAATGACAGTGATGATACAAGGGATGGGTGGGAGGAATTATGATTATTTTGTTATTATGAAGTACTCACACTACCTGTGAAGTGATATAGTGTTATTTGAAAGTGGACTTGGATTAGTTGTAAATGTATATTGCAAACTAGGGCAAACACTAAAAACAGTTAAAAAAAAAAGAAATATAACTGATATCCTACAAAAGGAGAGAAAATGGAATCATAAAATGCTTGATTAAAACCACAAGAGTCAGAAAAAGTGTAGAAAGCAAAAATAGGAATAAAGAACAAGGCAACAATATTTTGGAAATTAACTGCCTGTCAGATATATGATTTGCAAATATTTTCTCCCAGTTGGTGGGTCGTCTTTTCATTTTGTTAATGGTTTCCTTTGCTTTGCAGAAGCTTGTTAGCCTGATGTAGTCCCATTTGTTTATTTTTTCTTTTGTCTCCCTTGCCTGAGTAGATGTGGTATTAAAAAGATGCTGCTAAGACAGATGTCAAAGAGTTTACTGCCTATATTTTCTTCTAGGAGTTTTATGGTTTCAGGTCTTACATTCAATTCTTTAATACATTTTCAGTTAATTTTTGTGTGTGGTGTAAGTTAATGGCCTACTTTTCTTCTTTGGCATGTGGCTGTCCTGTTTTCCCAGCACCATTTATTGAGGAGACTTTCCATTCTCCATTGTATGTTCTTGGCTCCTTTGTTGAAGATTAGTTGTCCGTAGATGTGTGGTTTTATTTGGGGCTTTCAATTCTGTTCCATTGGTCTGTGTGTCTGTTTTTGTGCCAGTACCATGCTGTTTTGATTACCATAGCTTTGTAGTATATTTTGAAGCCAGAGATTGTGATACCTCCAGCTTTGTTCTTTTTAATCAGGTTTGCTTTGGCTATTCAGTGTCTTTTCTTGTTCCATATAAATTTTTGGATTCCTTGTTCTTTTTCCATGAAGAATGTCAATGGGATTCTGATTGGGATTGCATTGAATCCGTAGATTGCTTTAGGTAATATGGACATTTTAACTATGTTTATTCTTCCAATCCATGAGCATGAAGTATCTTTCCATTTCTTTATGTGTTCTTCAGTTTCTTTCAATAATGTCTTATGATTCTTAGTGAATAGGTCTTTCACCTTCTTGGTTAAATTTATTCCTAGATATTTTATTCTTTTTGTTGCAATTGTAAATGGGATTGTATTCTTGACTTCTCTTTCTGCTAGTTCATTATTAGTGTATAGAAATGCAACTGATTTTTGCAGGTTGATTTTGTATGCTGCAACTTTGGTGTAGTTGTTGATTGTTTCTAATAGTTTTCTGGTGGATTCTTTAGGATTTTCTATAGAGTCATGTTGTCCACAAACAGCAAGAGTTTTACTTCTTCCTTTCCAATCTGAATACCTTTTATTTCTTTTTCTTGCCTAATTGCTCTGGCCAAAACCTCCACTACTATGTTGAATAGGAGTGGCGAGTGTGGGCAGCCTTGTCTTGTTCCTGTTCTCAGAGGGGTGGGTTTTAGTTTTTCACTGTTAAGTGTGATGTTGGCTGTGGGTTTGTCATATATGGCCTTTATTATGTTGAGGTACTTTCCTTCTATACCTATTTTTTTTTTTTGTGGGGAAGACCAGCCCTGAGCTAACATCTGTTGCCAGTCCTCCCCTTTTTGCTGAGGAAGACTGGCCCTAGGCTAACATCCTTGCCCATCTTCCTCCATTTTATATGGGATGCCGCCACGGCATGGCTTACAGGCAGTGCGTCGGCGGGAGCCCGGGATACAAACTTGTGAACCCTGGGCTGCCAAGCGCGAACTAAATTGCTGTGCCACTGGGTGGCCCCTATACCTATTTTATTGAGGTTTTTTTTTTTTTTTTTTTTTACCATAAATGGATGTTGGATCTTGTCAAATGCTTTCTCTGCATCAATTGAATGATCATGTGATTTTTATTCATCATTTTGTCAATGTGGTGTATCACATTGATTGATTTCCAGATGTTGAACCATCCCTGTGTTACTTGGTCGTGGTGTATGATCCTTTTAATGTATTGCCAAATTCAATTTGCCAATATTTTGTTGAGGGTTTTTGCATCTATGTTCATCAGTGATACTGGCCTGTAATTTTCATTCTTTGTATTATCCTTATCTGGTTTTGGTATCAGGATAATGTTGACCTCATAAAATGAGTGAGGAAGCATTCTATCTTCTTCAATTTTTCAGAATAGTTTGAGAAGGATAGGTATTAACTCTTCCTTGAATGTTTGGTAGAATTCTCCAGAGAAGCCACTGGTCCTGGACTTTTGTTTTTTTTGGGGGGGGGGTTGATTACTGATTCTATCACTTTACTTGTGATTGGTCTATTCAGATTATCTATTTCTTCTTGATTCAGTTTTGGGAGGTTGTATGAGCCTAAGAATTTATCCATTTCTTCTAGATTATCTAATTTGTTTTCATAGTATTCTCTTAAAATCCTTTGTATTTCTGTGGTATCCATTGTAATTTATCCTCTTTCATTTTTAATTTTATTTATTTGTGCCTTCTCTCTTCTTCTCTTAGTAAATCTGGCTTAGGGTTTGTCAGTTTTGTTTATCTTCTCAAAGAATCAGCTCTTAGTTTCATTGATCCTTTCTGTTGTTTTTTTAGTCTCTATTTCATTTCTTTCTGCTCAAATTTTTATTATTTCCCTCCTTTTGCTGACTTTGGGCTTTGTTTGTTCTACTTTTTCTAGTTCTTTTAGGTGTAGTTCAGGATTATTTATTTGAGATTTTTCTTGTTTGTTGAGGTAGGCCTGTACTGGTATAAATTTCCCACTTTTGCTGCATCCCATAAGAGTTGGTATGTCGAGTTTTCCTTTTCATTTGTTTCCAGGTATTTTTTTGTTTCTTCTTTGATTTCTTCATGGATCCAATGGTTGGTCAGTAGCATGTTTTTTAATCTCCACATATTTGTGCCTTTCCCAGCTTTTTCTTGTAGTTGATTTCTAGTTTCATAGTATTATGGTCAGAAAAGATGCTTGATATGATTTCAGTCTTCTTAAACTTATTGGGGCTTGCCTTGTTTCCCAACATATGGTCTATCTTTGAGAATGTTCCATGTGCACTTTGAGAATGTTCCATGTATTCTGCTGTTTTTGGATGGAATGTTCTATATATATCTATTAAGTCCATCTTGTCTAGTGTTTCATTTAAGGCCACTGTTTCCTTGTTGAGTTTCAGTCTGGATGATCTATTCATTGATGTAAGTGGGGTGTTGAGGTCCCCTACTATTATTGTGTTGCTGTCAATTTTTCCCTTTAGGTCTGTTAGTAGTTGCTTTATATACTTTGGTGCTCCTGTGTTAGGTGCATATATGTTCATAAGTGTTATGTCCTCTTGGTGGAATGTCCTTTTTATCATTATATACTGCCCCTCTTTGTCTCTCATTGTCTTTTTTATCTTGAAGTCTGCCTTGTATGCTATAAGTATGGCAACACCTCCTTTCTTTTGCTTGCCATTTGCTAGGAGTATCATATTCCATCCCTTCACTCTGAGCACATGTTTGTCTTTAGCACTGTGATGTGTTTCTTGGAAGCAGCATATTGGTGGGTCTTGTTTTTTAATCCATCCAGCCACTCTGTGTCTTTTGATTGGAGAATTCAATCCATTTACATTTAGGGTGATTATTGATATATGAGGGCTTAATATTGCCATTTTATTTCTTGTTTTCCAGATGTTCTATATTTCCATTGTTTTTTCCCTTGTAATTCTGAGTGCCATTTCAGTTTGGTGGTTTTCTGTGATAGTTTCCTCTTTATTTGTGATTTGTGACTCTGCTCTGATTTTTTTGGTTAGTGGTTACCATGAGGTTTGTATAAAAGATCTCATAGATGAGAGAGTCCATTTTCTGATAGCTTCTTATATCCAATAGCCTAAGCAGGTTCCATCCCTTTCTTCTTCCCCCTCTGAGTTATTGTCACACATTATTCTTTTTTGTCTTGTGAATTTGCAACTAAATTGAAGTGTTTATAATTCTTTTTGATGCTTTCTTTCCCTTTATCTTTTATGTTGTAATTAAGTATTTGCTGATGTGTTCTGAAAGAGAGCTGCAATTTTCTGACTTTGTCTGTCTATTTATCTCCTTGCTCAAAGCTTTGTAAACCTTTTCCTTTTTGTTACAGGTAGGAGGGCTTCCTTCATCATTTCTTCTAAGGGAGGTCTAGTGGTGATGAATTTCCTCAGCTTTTGTTTATCTTGGAAAACTTTTATTTCTCCATTGTATCTGAAGGATAGTTCTCCTGGATAGAGTATTCTTGGCTAAAAGTTTTTGTCTTTCAGTATTTTGAATATATCATTCCATTCTTTCCTATCCTGTAAGGTTTCTGCTGAGAAATCCACTGAAAGCCTGATATGGGTTTCTTCATAGGTTATTTTCTTCTGCCTTGCTGCCCTTAATATTTTTTTCTTTGTCATTGACTTTTGCCAGTTTTAATATTATATGCCTTGGAGAAGGTCGTTTTTGCATTGATGTAGTTAGGAGTTCTATTGGCTTCATGTCCTTGTAAGTCCAGTTCTTTCCCCATGTTTGGGAAGATTTCAGCTATTATTTCTTTGAACAAGCTCTCTGCTCCTTTCTCCCTCTCTTCTCCTTCTGGAATACCTATAATCCTTATATTGCTTTTCCTAATTAAGTTGGATATTTCTTGAGGAATTTCTTAATTTTTGTGTGTGTGTTTGTGTGTGTGTGTGAGGAAGACTAGCCCTGAGCTAACATCCATTGCCAATCCTCTTTTGTGCCGAGGAAGACTGGCCCTGTGCTAACATCCATCTTCCTCTACTTTATATGGGATGCTGCCACAGCATGGCTTGACAAGTGGTGCATCTGTCTGTGCCCAGGATCCGATCCTGTGAAACCCTGGGCCACCAAAGTGGAACCACATACTTAACCACTATGCCACTGTGCCGGACCCTGGAATTTCTTAATTTTTAAAAAATCTTAGTTCTCTCCCCTCCTCTACTTCAAGCATTTCTATATTTCTGTCCTCTTGCTAATTCTGTCCTCCATAACATCAGCTCTATTTTTTATAGTTTCTAGATTATTTTTTATTTCATTAATTGTGTTCTTCATATCCAGAATTTCTGTTTGGTGTTTTTTAGAGTTTCAATCTCTTTGGTGAAGTATTCCTTCAGCTCATTAATTTTATTCCTGAACTCATTGAATTGTCTTTCTGAGTTTTCTTGTAACTCATTGAGTTTCTTTACGACAACTGTTTTGAATTCTCTATCATTTAGACTGTAAATTTCTGTGATTTCAGGGTTGGTTTCTGAAGACTTGTCATTTTCCTCCTGCGCTGAAGTGTTACTGTAGTTCTTCATTGTGTTTGATGAGTTAATCCTTTGCCAGCACATGTGGTAGTATCCAGTTGTAGATTCCACCTTCCTCTGCTGGGGGGAGAAGGAGCTGTGTTTTCTGATCCCACCCCATTTGCTGGAAATTGTGGGGGTAGGGCTGCACTATGCGTGTGGGAGCTGGTTGCAGCTGCTCTGCAGGTTGTGCTTATGTGGTCTGGGCCTCTGCACTGGATCGGCAGGTCATGCACTGTAGGTGGGGCATCAGTACTCCCCAGAGGGGTTGCTCTCATGTGGGTGGGGCTTGCTGCACTCAGCTGGGGACTGACTGAACTGCCACGCTAGGCTAGGCGGGTGGGGTGCCACGGACTTGATGGGTCCATGGGCTGCTGTGCTCCATGGGTGGGGCTTTCCTGAGCTTGCCTGGTGGTGTCTTCTGAGTGGGTGGGGCACCTTCTCACCTGCAGTATGCTTGGTGGTTGGGTGCCTTTGTGGGGGCTGAGCCACTGCCACTTGGTGTAGAGTGTTCCCATTGGCAGGGCTGCAGCAGCACAGTGGCCACTCCTGCAGGCCAGGCTACAACTCCAAAAGCATTTGCTCAGGCCCAGCTGCCCGCACCTCCTCTTACAGTCATGCAGGCTGCTGTGTGAGGATGCGAACTGGCTTGCTGCCACTGGGGTGTGGGAGGGGGGTGCTCACCTAGTTCCACTGCCTCCCGGGTATCCAGTCCACCCTCCTTCTGATGCATGGCTGTGTGAATCTCTCAGACATCTTGTGCTGTGCAGGGAATCCTCTGCTGGTTAATGAGTGTCCATTTAGTTGTAACTTGGAGGGGAGAGACAAAGGGAACAACTTACTCGCTATGATGCTGACATCACTCCCAGGTCTCAGTTTTTAGTGAACCCATGCCTCTGGATGATGAACTTCATAAGTATTTCTCAATATTTTTCTCCTCTTTTAAGTGGGACAGAATGGCTACAGTGGGCTGGAGTTGGGTATTTCCCTTCTCCCACGTAGAAGGATAGAGCTGATTAGAGTTGGGCATTTTCTTTCCCTCACGTCGGTTAGGCTCTGGTTAACTAATTTCTCCTGAGGTCAGGCCTTTTTAAGAGAAACAGAGTCCTCTGGCATATTTCCAAAGGTTTCATTTTCCCCTCTCCCTGCCAGAAGTACAAGTGGATTTTTCTCTGATGTTTACCACAAACCTGGTCAAGCTCCTGGAGTTAAAACACAAAATTGAGGGGGCATTCCACGACTCGGTTCTCTTGGAGTTTTTAACTCTCAGACTTGTCTGCACTGAGCTTCCAGCTCAGAGGATTTGAAGGTTCAATGTCTTTAATCTTCACCAACACTTGATATTGTCCATCCTTTTGGTTGTAGCCATCATGGTATGTGTGAAGTGGCATCTCATTGTGGTTTTGATTTGTGTTTTGCTAATGACTAATTATGTTGAGCATCTTTTTATGTGCTTGTTGGTCATCTGTGTGTCTTATTTGGAGAAATGTCTCTTCAAATCTTTTGCTGTTAATAAAATTGTGTTATTTTTCTCTTTTTGTGAGTTGTAAAAATTCTTTATATATTCTGGGTACAAGTCCCTTATCAGATATATGATTTGCAAATATTTTCTTCCATTTTATGGGTTGTAGTTTCATTTTCTTGATTGTGTCCTTAAAGAACACAGATTTTTATTTTGATGAAGTCCAATTGTTTTGTGGCTTATGTTTTTAGTGTCATATCTAAGATAACATTGCCTAACCCAAGGTCATGAATATTTACAGCTGCATTTTCTTTGAGTTTCATTGTTTTAGCTCCTATAATTACATCTCTGATACATTTTGAGTTAATTTTTTTACTTTGGTAAAATACAACATAAAATTTACCATCTTAACCATTTTTAAGTGTACAGTTCAGTGGTATTAAATACATTCACATTGTTGAGTAACCATCACCGCCATCAATCCCATAACTCTTTTCATCTTGTAAAAGTGAAACTCTACACCAATAAACAATAACTCCCCATTCTCTCCTCCCTCCAGTCCCTGGCAACCACCTCTATACTATCTGTCTTAATGACAGAATCTGGCTTTCATGTTGTTTGTGGCCCAAATTATACCAGTTTGTGGCACAAACAGTATAATCTGAAAAAAAAAATCAAGCCAAGAAATAACAACTCAAGGAAACAAAATTACAAACCCACAGAGAAACAAGGTGCTACAAGCAAGATTCAGCAGGAATAACGGAGAAGTGAATCAGACCTGACAATATTTTAGATATTGGACTTATTAGGCACAGAATATAAAATAGGTATATTTTATATCTTTAACAAAAGAAAGGATAGATTAAAATATGAATAAAGAACAAGATACGATAAAAGATGACCTCACTGACATGAAGAAGAATCAAAATTATGGAAACAAAATTATAATACTTAAATTTAAAATTCAACTAGACACAGCTAGAAGGTAAAGCTGAAGAAGTTTTCCAGATTATAGCCCAGAGACAGAAAGGGATGGAAAACATGACACAGAGGTATAAGAGACATAGAGAACAAAATGTGAAAATCTAAAGTAAATCCAGTTGTGGATTCAGATGAGAAGACAGAGAGAGAATTGGGCAGAGGTAATATTTGAAGAGGAGTTTCCAGAATTAGTGAAAGACACCAGTATATAGACTCAGGAAACTTATCAAATTCTAATGGAATTGAGTAAAAATATATCCACAATTTGACACACTATAGTGAAACAGCAAAGCACAACAGACAAAAAAGATCTTAAGGGCAGTTTTGGAGAAAGATAGATTAGCTATCAAGAACAACAGTTAGACTAACAGCTGTTTTATCATCAGGGACAGAAGAAGACAGGAGATAGAATATGTTTGACAATGATTGTAAATATAAATTTGCACATCCAATGAAAGTATCTTTAAACAGCAAGGACAAGAAGAAAATATCTTTCAGACAAATAAAAATGAGCAAGTTTGTAACTAGAAGACGCTTGCCAAGGAAATTTTAAGGTATTCATTTCAGGCAGAGGGAAACTGATACAAGATGAAACGTCTGCACTGCAAGAAATAGCAATCAATAAATTGATTAAAATGTGGATCAATCCAAATAAATGCTAAGTGTAAACAACAATAATAATATATAATCTATAGGGATAAAGAACTGTATGGAATTAGAATATTGGACAAAATAGCTTAAAAATTAGGAGGAGTTGGTCAGAGTTAACTTTTTTTGTGTGTGTGTGAGGAAGATTAGCCCTGAGCTAACATCCATTGCTAATCCTCCTCTTTTTGCTGAGGAAGACTGGCCTTGGGCTAACATCCGTGCCCATCTTCCACTACTTTATATGGGACGCGGCCACGGCATGGCTGACAGGCATGTGCATTGGCAGGCAGCCGGGATCCAAACTCGTGAACCCCGGGCTGCCAAGCGTGAACTAAACCGCTGCGCCACTGGACCGACCCCCAGAGTTAACATGTTTTAAGTCCATGTATTGTTTGAGAGAAGGGTAAAATATATTGATTTCATTTAGATTTTGTATGTTAACCACAAATGGATAGAATAGAATGTATAACTTCATGGGAGAGGCAAATATCCATTGCACCTTAGTTACAGAACCTCAGTTTCATTTAGGGTGTTAGTGCCTCCAGTCAGAAGACTACATTTCCTGACTTCCCATGCTAGGTCTAGTTCTGTGACTAAGTTCAGATATATAAGCAGAAGTGTAGTGCAGAACTTCCAGAAAGATTCTTCAAAAGGAATTTTCTCAGGTAGGAGATGGCCCTTTTTGTCCTTCTTCTCTTTCTTCTGCTGGATGCAATGTAGATGTGATAGCTGCATCTTCAGCAGCCATCTTAGACAATCTTGGGCCAAGAGAGTGGCTTTTAAGTATGCAAGCCATGGCCTGAGATGATTGTGCAGAAATATAGAAGGAATGTGGGTTCTTGATGATATTGGAGCATCTATAGTAGCTCTGGATTAACTATCTCTGGACATATTTTAAATGAAAGAGAAATAAATTTCTATCTTGTTTTAGTCACTATTATGTTGTGATTTTTTATATTAGAAAGCTTATTAGCAGCTAGTACCAATCCTAATTGATACAAACTTCCAAACTGGTAGAGGAGATAGAATGGAATGAGAAAAAACAGACAGTAACTCAATGTATCTAAGGCAAGGAAAGAAAAGAATGAGAGAAAAAAAGAAGAGTCAGAAAAAACAAGGCAAATAGAAAACACAAAATGTGATTGTACAAATAAACACAAATATATAGTAATCACATTAAATATAAATGTGTTAAGCTCATCACTTAAAAGGTGGATATTTTTCTACTAGATTAAAAAAAGAACGTCTCAGCTATATTTGTTAGATTTGTAAGAGATATTTATACAACACAAGGACACAGACTGAAAAAAATGGAGAATGTTTAAAAATATACCAGGCAAATACTATCAGAAAGACACACAATGCAACTATATTAATAGATGAAATAAGTTAAAGCAATAATGATTATTAGAGGTAAAGAGAGTAACTGTGTAATTAAAAAAACAGGATAAAACACTAATAGGAATTACTATCTTAAATATCTACCCATCTAAAAGCATAGCTTCAACATGTATAAATGCAAAATACACAGCACTTAAAGGAGAAACTGACAAATGATTTTAACACTCCCTTTTCAGTAATTTATCAAGCAGAGCAAATGTAGTAATGATACAGAAAACTTGAAGAGCACAATTAATAGGTCCATTCAATCAACATATGTTCTACCCAACAATTGGATAATATGTATTCTTTTTAAATATAAATGGAATGTATTTCAAAATTGAGCATATACTAGGCCAGAAAACAATCTTAACAAATTTCAAAGTAATATTTCATTTCCTGATCCGAATGTAATTAAGTTAGAAATCAATAAGAAAAATATAACTAGAAAAAAATCATATGTTTGGAAATTTTAAAACATCTTAATAACGTATGGATGTTTAATAATGAAATCTCTTAGAGGATTGGTGAGAACTATGAAGAGTCTATGCAAGTGAACAAGTTAGCCTGTCACAGTTTTATGGATACTGGCAGAATATTTAAAACTCCTAGATCAGAGACAAAGGACAGTTTATTACTCTCAGCAACAGCAGTACCTAAAATATCACCATTTTCTTGTTTTGGTGTC
The DNA here is from genome assembly GCA_031878705.1 of Tapirus indicus. NCBI lineage: Eukaryota > Metazoa > Chordata > Mammalia > Perissodactyla > Tapiridae > Tapirus > Tapirus indicus. Next base: position 13,112,380 of record CM062924.1, read on the forward strand.
CCAAGCCCAAATTCCAACAGGGTGACATGATAGGGGCCAGGTGATGCTTTCACATACAGTAGGTTGCAGTATAGGAGAGGAGGCCTGAGCTTAGGGAACCTGAATTTTTTTATCAAGAAAATCTTCTCACCTTTTTGGCTTAGTTGAACAATCAAGTGCCCTGCTAAAAGTAAAGGTGTTCCTGCGCGTACAACCTCCCAAAACTGAATCAAGAAGAAATAGAGAATCTGAACAGACCAATCACAAGTAAAGAGATTGAAACAGTAATCAAAAACCTCCCAAAAAATAAAAGCCCAGGACCAGATGGCTTCCCTGGAGAATTTTATCAAACGTTCAAAGAAGATTTAGCACCTATCCTTCTCAAACTATTCCAAAAAATAGAGGAAGATGGAATACTTCCCAACACATTCCATGAGGCCGACATCATGCTGATACCAAAGCCAGACAAGGACAATACAAAGAAGGAAAACTACAGGCCAATATCACTGATGAACATAGACGCAAAAATCCTCAACAAAATATTGGCAAACCGAATACAGCAATACATCAAAAAGATCATACACCACGATCAAGTGGGATTTATACCAGGGACACAGGGATGGTTCAACATCCACAAATTAATCAACATAATACACCACATTAACAAAATGAAGAATAAAAACCACACGATCATCTCAATCGATGCAGAGAAGGCATTCGACAAGATCCAGCATCCATTTATGATAAAAACTCTCAACAAAATGGGTATAGAAGGAAAGTACCTCAACATAATAAGGGCCATATATGACAAACCTACAGCAAACATCCTACTCAATGGGGAAAAACTGAAAGCCATTCCTTTGAGGACAGGAACAAGACAAGGGTGCCCACTCTCACCGCTCTTATTCAACATAGTACTGGACGTTCTGGCCAGAGTAATTAGGCAAGAAAAAGGAATAAAAGGACTCCAAATAGGCAATGAAGAAGTGAAACTCTCACTATTTGCAGACGACATGATCCTATACATAGAAGACCCCAAAAATTCCATCGGAAAACTACTAGAAACAATCAACAACTACAGTAAAGTGGCAGGGTATAAAATCAACTTACAAAAATCAATTGCATTTCTATACACTAACGATGAACCAACAGAAAGAGAACTCAAAAAGACAATCCCATTTACAATTGCAAGAAAGAGAATAAAATATCTGGGAATAAATTTAACCAAGGAGGTCAAAGACCTATACAATGAAAACTATAAGACACTATTGAAAGAAATCGAGGAGGACATAAAGAAATGGAAAAATATTCCATGCACATGGATTGGAAGAATAAATATAGTTAAAATGTCCATTCTACCTAAAGCAATCTATAGATTCAATGCAATCCCAATCAGAATCCCAATGTCATTCTTCACGGTAATAGAACAAAAACTACTGAAATTCGTATGGGGCAACAAAAGAGCCTGAATAGCTAAAGCAATTCTGAAAAATAAGAACAAAGCTGGAGGCATCGCAATCCCTGATCTCAAAATATACTATAAAGCTACAGTAATCAAAACAGCATGGTACTGGTACAAGAATAGACACACAGATCAATGGAACAGAATTGAAAGCCCAGAAATAAAACCACACACCTATGGACAGCTAATGTTTGACAAAGGAGCAAAGAACTTACAATGGAGAGAGGGAAGTCTCTTCAATAAATGGTGCTGGGAAAATTGGACAGCAACATGCAAAAGAATGAAAGTAGACCATCTCCTATCGCCATATACAAAAATCAATTCAAAATGGATCAAAGACCTGAAAGTGAGACCTGAAACTATAAAACTCCTGGAAGAAAATATAGGCAGTACACTAATTGAGACTGGACATAAAGGGATCCTTTCAGATTCCATGTCTACCCAGACAAGGGAAACAAAAGAAAAAATAAACAAGTGGGACCTCATCAGACTACAGAGCTTCTACAAGGCAAATGAAACCAGGATCAAAATGAATAGACAACCCACCAGCTGGGAGAAAATATTTGCAAATCGTTTGTCCGACAAGGGATTAATCTCAGTAATATACAAAGATCTCATACAACTGAGCAACAAAAAAACAAACAACCCGATCAAAAAATGGGCAGAGGATATGAACAGACATTTTTCCAAGGAAGAGATACAGATGGCCAATAGACACATGAAAAGATGTTCAACATCACTAATCATCAGGGAAATGCAAATCAAAACTACACTAAGATATCACCTTACACCCGTTAGAATGGCTATAATCACAAAGACAAATAACAACAAATGCTGGAGAGGTTGTGGAGAAACAGGGACCCTCATTCACTGCTGGTGGGAATGCAAACTGGTGCAGCCTCTATGGAAAACAGTATGGAGAGTCCTCAAAAAATTAAAAATAGAAATACCACATGAACCAGCAATCCCACTCTTGGGCATCTACCCAATGGACGTGAAATCAACCATCACAAGAGGCGTATGCACCCCTATGTTCATTGCAGCATTATTCACTATAGCCAAGAAGTGGAAGCAACCCAAGTGTCCCTCGACTGATGATTGGTTAAAGAAGATGTGGTATATACATACAATGGAATACTACTCAGCCATAAGAAAAGACACAATTGTCCCATTTGCAACAACATGGAAGGACCTAGAGGGTATTATGTTAAGTGAAATAAGCCAGAGAGAGAAGGACAGACACTGCATGAACTCACTCATATATGGAATATAAATGAACACACGGACAGAGAGAACTGATTGGTGGTTACCAAGGGGAAGGGGGGTGGGGGGGCACAAGGGGTGAAGGGTTACATCCACAAGGTGACGGACAAACAAAAATGTACAACTAAAACCCCACAGTGTTATAAACTAAGACATCAATTTAAAAAAATGCAAAAAAAAAAAAAAAAAGTAAAGATGGTCCTGTTACCTAATAAAAAGAGGGAAGAATGATACAAGATGACAACTAGCAGTTTGTGCTCCAACAGTTCAACACAACAAAAGATTAAAGGAGAAAGACCTCATGAGCATTTCAATAAATGGCAAAAAATTGTATGATAAAATTCTAAATACATTTACAATTAAAAAAAAACTGTTAACAAATCTGGACTAGAAGGGGATTTCCTTATTATGATATGGCATACTACCAAAAACCCTACTTTAAAGATCACATTTAATGTTGCAACAGTAAAAGTGTTCCCTTTATAATCAAGAATAACACCTGGATGCTATTACCTCTTTTATACTACATTGTAATTGAGAGTCTAGCTTGTGTGGTATAGACAGGGGAAGAACTAAGATGTAAAAGAATAATTGTGGATAATATGAGTATCTACTTTAAAAACCAAAATTAATCTACAGATACATTATTAGAATTAATAAGAATATTTATCAGTATTGTTAGATACAAAATTAGGAAAATAATTGTATATTTATAAACTAGCGGGAAAAATTAGAAAATGCAATATAAGACCAATTATAAATAGCAAAAAAATATAAATACTAAGAATACATCTAACAGAAGATATGCAAGAATCTTTGAGGATAATATTACAAAACTTTATTGGATAATGTATTAGTTAGGGTCATGCTGTTTTAACAGATAAACTTTACTTGCCAGTGGTTTAGCACAGTAGATGTTTATTTCTTTCTCAGGGTAATCCCAAACAGGTATTCTAGATTAGTGGATGACTTTCCACCAAGTAGAGATTTAGGTGCTCAGGCTCCTTCTGTTATTTTGGTTCTGCCATATTTTACATGGGGCTTCCAAGGTTGCTATAATAAACAGACATGGGGGATCATGCAAGAAAATTTGATCGGGCTAGGAGCTAGCAACTTCTATGGACTAGGAGTGGAAATGATGTGCATTACTTTTGCTCCAATCCTACTGACTAGGATTCCATCACACTGGCCACTCCTAAGAGCAGAGGGGGCTGGGAAATATAATAGAGTTCTGTGGTTCAGAACAAAAGGATTTGTTGCACAAGTAGCCAATCTTAACCCCAAATGACATTAGAGGACACTGAAATAAATGGAGATATATGTCATGTCTAGGAGTAAGAAGACTTCTCTTGCAATTAGGCAAGGAAAAGAAATAAAAGGCATACGGGTTAGAAAGGAAAAATTAATCTGTCTTTATTCTCAGATGCTATGATTGTCGACATAGATAATCTTAAGGGACCTACAAAAAGCTACTAGAACTAATAAATAAGTTTAGCAAGATTGTAGGATAAAATATACAAAAATCAATTATGTTTCTAAGTACAATGAAGAATGGAAATTGTTCAATGAAAAATGAACAACTGTGCAATGAACAATTGGAAATTGAACTAAAAAAGTATCACTTGCAATAGTACCAGAAAATATGAAATTTGTATGTAAAAATCTAACAAAAATATTCACAAGATCTCTATGCTGAAAAATGCAATACACTGATGAGAGAAACCAAAGAAGATCTAAAGAAACAGAGAGATGTACTGTGTTCATGAATTGGAAGACTCAATTCAATGCAATCCCAGTAAACATTCAGCATAACTTTTTGTAGAAATTGACAAACTGATTCTAGCATTTATATGGAAAAGCAAAAGAAAAAGAATGGTCAAAAGTTTTTGAAAAGAAGAACAGATTTGGAAAATTTACACTAAAGCTGTAGTACTCTACATATTGTGGTATTGGCAGGCTAGGCACATACATCAGTGGAACAGAATAGAGACTCCAGAAATAGACCTACACATATATGACAATTGGTTTTCAACAAAGGAGTAAAGGTAATTCAATGGAAAAAGTCTTTTAACAAATGGTGCGGAGAAATTGAACTTCCATATGCAGGGGTGGGGTTGAGGGAAGGAAAAGAGAAACAAAAAAAAGAAAGAAACTTGAACAATACTTTAACCCCACATACAAAAATTAACTCAAAATTGATCAAAGATCTAGAAGTAAAACCTAAAACTATTTTGCTTCTACAAGAAAACAGGAGAAAAATCTTGTGAGTTTTGTTTAGACAAATATTTTTTAGATATGACACAATAAGGATAAAAGAAAAAAATGATGAATTGGACTTCATCCAATTAAAAACTTCTGCTCTTCAGGGGGCCAGCCCTGTTTCATAGTGGTTAAGTTTGGATGCTCTGCTTCGGCAGCCTGGGGTTTGTGGGTTTGGATCCCAAGCACAGACCTACACACTGCTTATCAAGCCATGCTGTGGCGGCATCCCACATATAATAAAAAAATAGAGGAAGATTGGCATAGATGTTAGCTCAGGGATGATCTTCCTCAAGCAAAAAGAGGAAGATTGGCAACAGATGTTAGCTCAGGACCAATCTTCCTCACCAAAACAAAACAAACAAACAAAACTTCTGTTCTTCAAAAGACACTGTTAAGAAAAGAGAAAGGCAAACCACAAATTGGGTAAAATACTTCCAAAACCACATGATGTTTAAAGACTTGTATTTAGAACACATAAGGAACTCTGAAAGTTCAATAATAAGGAAACAAATAAATCGAGAGATTATTTTCCACATGTGAAACTGGTAAACATTGGTATTCAGAATATATAAACAAGATATAAAGAACTCTGAAACTTCACAGGGGCTAATTTGGGGATCTGCTACTTATGGCAGGAGGCTATAAAATTTGCTGCCTATTGCTGCCTTAGGTCATAGCTTAATCGGGAACTAAATCAAGTCTTTCTTCCCTGAAATTGATTTTATTAGCTGACTTGTGACAGCTCCTTTATCATTGTGGCAAGGACCGCAAACCACTGTTGCAATATCTAGTTCTGAACAGGGGACTGAGGAGTTAGATGGATGTAACTGTAAACATATTAACTAAAAGGAGGAGTAAAATGAGAGAGAGGGGAAAACAAAATTAAAAATTCTACAGAAAATAAGATTACAAGCTAAAGTCTAAAACATATGAAAAACGTTAAGGCAGACATCTGAAATCAACAAAAATCAACAATGAAAATATAAATGTGTTGCATATTAAATTGGATTTGTAAGAGTCTGATAAAGGCTTTAAAGTATGTTTATGATATCCAAAGAGATCAAAGAAAGCATAGCAAAAAGATCAGAAATTATGAAACCGTAACTGGAAGAAATTTAAGAAGTGTAGTTAGTGTTAACGTCCTTTTCCAATTGTTTGCTACTAATCTATACACATGCACCAATTTTTAAATATTAACCTTGTATCTTGTGACCTTGACAAATTTACTTATTAGTTCTCATGATTGGTAGATTTCTTAGGCTTAAAAAATATCATCATAACATCTCCAAAGAGAGACAGTTTTACTTTTTGTTTTCTGGTCTTTATGCTTTTCTTGCCACAGTGCAATGGTTAGCACCTTCAGTGCAATGTTGAATAGAAGTGGAGAGTCTGAGCATCATTGCTTTGTTCCTGATCTCATTCAGTATTTCACAATTAAGTCTGATGTTAGCTGTAGCTCTCCACCCTCCAACCTCTTAGATGTCTTTTATAAAATTAAAGAAGTTTCCTTCTATTTCTAGTTTCTTAAGAATTTTTTTAAATCATGAATTTCTGTTGCTTTTTTTTTTTTTTTTTTTTGTGGGGAAGACCAGCCCTGAGCTAACATCTGTCGCCAATCCTCCCCTTTTTGCTGAGGAAGACTGGCCCTGGGCTAACATCCGTGCCCATCTTCCTCCACTTTATATGGGACGCCGCCACAGCGTGGCTGACAGGCAGTGCGTCGGCGGGCGCCCGGGATCCGAACTCGCGAACCCCGGGCTGCCAAGCGCGGACTAAACCGCTGCGCCACCGGGCGGCCCCTTCTGTTGCATTTTTAATGCCTTTTTGGCATCTAATAAAATGATATATTTTTCCTCCTTTATTCTGTTAATATGGTGAATATCATTGATTTTGAATGTTAAACCAATCTTGAATTCCTACTTTGTCATTACCGACTATCCTTTTTATATATTGTTGGATTTGACTTGCTAATATTTTGTTAAGAATTTTTGTGTCTGTGTTCATGATGGATATAATTGCAGAAAACCAAAGACAAAGAGGAAATCTTGAAAGAAACCAGAGGGAAAAACCACCTTACCTGTAGAGGAACTAGAATAAGAATAATATTGGGCTTCTCTTCACAAACCACACAAACAAGAATAGAGTGAAATATTTAACGTGATGAAAGAAAACCCCTCACCAATCTAGAATTCTGTACTCAGCAAAATTATCCTTTAAATGTGGAGGAGAAATAAAGACTTTCTCAGATAAACAAAAATTTGGGGAATTTGTTTGTTAGTAGACCTGCCTTGCAATGCATGTTAAAAGAAGTACTTGAGAGAGAAGGAAAATAGAAACTGAGATCTATGTAAAGAAAGAAAGACTGTTAGAGAAGGAATAAATGAAGGTAAAGTAAAACCTTTTACTTCTTGCATTCTTGGTTGATCTCATAGATAACTGTTCATTTAAAATAATAGCAATAATGTATTGAGTGATTGTAGCTTACAGATAAGTGAAATGAATGACAGCATTGTTATAAGGGACAGCAGGGAGAAATTGGGAATACTCTGTTTTAGGATACCTGTACTACCTGTGGAGTGGTAAAGTGTTATTTGTCATCAGAGAGGGCTTTCTTGACTACCTTGTATAAAATATTAACCACCTTCATTCTTAAGCCTGGCCTGTACTCCTTAAACTGCTTTTATTTCTTTATGTAGCTCTTACTGTATCCTGACATATTATATATTTATTTATTGGTCTGTGTATCTTTCCACTCTAGAATATAAACTTTATGAAGTCAGGGAGGGACTTTGCACATTGTGGCATGTAGTAGGTGCTCAGTAAATATTTATTGAATGAATAAATGAATGAAGGAGTGAATGAATTGTCTTAGACTAATCAGTATTCATCTACTGGGGCTGAGGATGTGTATATGAATCACATGGGTTCCCAATATTGAAAAATATTTTTCTTTTTATAAAGTGGAGGTGGCTAATGAGTAGGCAATTGACAGTGTCTGCCATAGGATACAAATAATCAGTTTCTAGGAGAGAAAATATAAATAGCCAATAAACATATGAAAAGATAATCAGAGAAATGAAATTAAACATAAATGATAGTCTCTTTGTCATCAGATTGACAGAAATAAATGAGAGTGATAATATGCAGTGCTGAGAAGGATGAGGGGAAATGGGCATGTTCTTTTATGTTGCTAATGGGTGAGTGAATTGTTACAAGTTTTTGAAAGTTATCAGATCGTATCTATTAAATTAAAATATACACTTTTTTAAACCTAGCAGCTCACTTTTGGAAATCAAACTTAGAGAAACAATAAAGGATATTTACTGCATCATTTTTATGGTAATAAAAAATTGCAAATATTTGAATGACCATTAATAGGGGCAGGGTTATAAATAATTGTAAGTATACCCAACCATAATATATGCAGCTATTAATAGAATGCATTTGATCTAAATCAAAGGAATATCTATGTAGTATTGTGAAAGCAAATTGCAAAGTTATGTAAATAGCATTATCCCATTTTTCTAACAAATATCATAGAATATATGTATATATATTCAATATACATATATGTATAAATGTTTGAATAAACATGAAGAAAGCTTTGAAAAATACATGGAGGCTATTAACTTTGCTTATCTCAGGGAGGTGGGAATGGGAAGTTGGGTTTTATTAACTTTTTCCTGATAATCTCAATATTATCCCATCAGTTATAATGAATATTATCGTGTTTATTGTTTTTAAAAATTAATCAAATAAATTTGAAAATGAAAATAATCTGGAGATCAGAATATAGTAAAGTAAGCATGACCATCAAAGTGACTTAGCTGTTAAACAAACAGGTATGATAAAGCATAAATAAGAATATTGTATGAAAAAGAATCAGTGACCAAATTTTCCCACTGTGACATTTTGTGAAAGCACAGATCAATCTTTTTCTAGAAATAGTGCCCCATTCCAGGCTCTACAATTTTAGAGGGATGTGGAGAACTCAGAGAAGAGAGCTACAAGTATTATAAAAATTTTGATTATTAGAAGTATAGAATGAGACTAATAGTAGACCTAAAGAATATGACATCTAAAACAAAGCTAAAACTATCTACCACAAATTGAATACTTGTTGTATTCAATTTACAATAGTAAGGAAAGTTTTTGGCTGCAGTGTCTTAAGCAATGAAAACAGTTACTTTTTTCATGTAATAAGAATCTGGAGTTTGGAAGTTAAGGGCTATTACAGAAGTACAGTGATGTTATTAAAGTCTTAGACTCTTTCTTTTTGCCCTACCACTCTCATTATTTATGGAACATTTATTCATTTTACAAATATTTATGAAGTACTTACTGTGTGTCAGGAACAGTTCTAATTGTTTTTGAATTTTTAAATTACCTTTTCATCTTTGTATATATTGCCTCCCGATTGTAAGATGGTTCTTGCCACTCTAGGTATCACAGCCACATTTAAAAATAGAAAGCTCAGAGGTGCAGTGACAAAAGATCTTTTCTTCAGGAAGCTCTGGCCCTTCATCAGGGGAAGAAAACCTCAAAAGCACCCAGAAAGTAGAATAAAATTAAAGAGACAGAAAGTAAAGAAAAAGTAAGCATTTTAGAGAATCATATTAGAAGTTCTAACATCTGACTAATAGGCATTCCAGGAAAGGAGAATAGAAAATGGGGTAGGGTAGAAAACTAAATAATACAAGAATAGTGTTCAGAACTGAAGGGCATGACTTTTCAGACTGAAAGAGCATCCAGGTGCCCAGGACAATGAATGAAGAAAGGTCCACACCAAGATACATTACTGTAAAATTTTAAAACAATAGAGATAGAGATAAGATCCCAAAACTTCTAGAGAGGAAAAAAATGGGTCAGGAAACAGAGATCTCAATATCAACACTGATGTCTAGAATACAATGGAGCAATGCTCACAAAATGCTGAGGGAAAATGATTTCAACCTAGAATTCTATACCTAATCAAACTATCAATTGAATGTCATGAGAGATCAATTTACAGATAAGCAACAACTGAAATTTACTTCTCATGCATCCTTTTTGTTAAAGAAGTTACTAGAGAATAAAATGAGTTAAGTAAACCAGGAAAAAGGAAGACATGGGACCCTACACAAGAAAGCATAAAGGCAAATACCAGGATGACTGTTATGAAAAGGCACGCAGATCAATCAGTCTGAATTTGAGCTGAAAGACAGGGTTTCTGTATTAGTCAGCGTTCTCCAGAGAATCAGAACCAATAGGATATGTATATATACAGGAAGAGATTTATTATAAGGAATTAGCTCACGTGATTATAGAGGCTGACAAGTCAAAAATCTGCAGGGTGGGCCAGCAAGTTGAAGACCCAGGAAAGCTGATGCCTCAGTTCTAGTCCAAGGCCATCTGGCTGGAGACTCAGAAAGACTGATGTTCCAGTTGAAGTCTGAAGGCTGTCTGCTGGAGAATGCTCTCTTACTTAGGGGAGGGTTGGTCCTTTTGTTCTGTTCAGGTCTTCAACTGATTGGATGAGGCTCACTCACATTATGGAGGGCAATTTGCTTTACTCAAAGTCTACCAATTTAAATATTAATCTTATCCAAAAACATCCTCACAGAAACACTCAGAATAATGTTTGACCAACTATCTGGGCACTGTGGCCCCACCAAGTCAACACATAAAATTAACCATTACAGTTTCCAAGAAAAATTTTAATCTGATATATTTGACAATTTGGAAAATAATACTGATAGGCAAAAACATGTGGAAAAAGTGATGATAGGGCTTACTTACTTTTTATAAAGTAAGTGAATTAGGGATGGGCCTGGTGGCGCAGCAGTTTAGTCGTGCTTTGGCAGCCCGGGTTCCGCGAGTCCCGATCCTGGGCGCCAGCCGACACACTGCTTGTCAGCCATGCTGTGGCAGCGTCCCATGTAAAGCAGAGGAAGATGGGCACGGATGTTAGCCCAGGGCCAGTCTTCCTCAGCAAAAAAGAGGAGGATTGGCAACAGATGTTAGCTCAAGGCTGGTCTTCCTCACACACACACAAAAAAAGTAAATTATTATAAACAAGGCATTTAATAAAGAAAACCAAAAAAGTTATAAAAGAAATGACATGTATTTATAGTATATTACTTGGCTCAGCCATGAACAAAATTTACTTCGTGTGATAGTGTAAGCATTGACTTGATTTAGCTGAGTTGTTACATAATTATATTGGGAGGATGAGAGGGATTATATTTAAGAATTAAATACTCACCTGCCAAAACAAGAAGACAATTGGTAATGACTAAAATTTTTACATGAAAAAGCAGTTTATGTATAAAGGTTAAAATATACTTATAAGCACATTTGTTAGAAATGTGCAATTAAATACCAAAAGAAACACTGAAAAGACATCAAAGTGATTGCCTTTGGTCATGTGAATGATGTGGGGAAGGGTATGGCAGAGATCCCTTGTTATATAATATAAGCTTTTCAGCAAAATTTTATTTTTTACCTTTTGCAAGCATTACTTTAACAAAAATAAAAATTAATTAAAAATAGAAAGGATGTACAAGTATGTACAAATGTATGTATCTGTCAATGCTCCTTTCAGTGATTTTCATAAATAAGTGAAAATATGTATACTCCTAGGGCCTAAAAGAAAACAGGTCTTAGACAAAAAAGGAGTCACACCAGATAATTTCACACTAGGTCTAAAAGAAATATCAATATTTCTGTCTTTCTTTCTGATTGAATTTCGTGGGAATCTCTGTGTACAGGCGTTCTTAGGATGTCTGCTATAAGGGCATACTTTTATTTTCTCAATAGCAAATATAGGAGTAGTACTTAAGAGGTAGAAATGACTTAGAATGCAGAGTTATTCATAGTTCTGTTAAAGGGCACTACAAACTTGGCAATCTGAAAAAAATTCTGCAGTTGAATGATTTGTATAAATTATTTTAGAAGCTGATTTATTAAACTATATGCTGGTCTCTTGTTTAGGCTAGTGTCTATATATGCATAGTCAATGAGAACACAATTGTAACATTAAGACAGTCTGACACTCTAGGTCATCTTTGTGTACAACCTTATACTCTCTGGAAAATGGAGATATTACTCCCACTACTTCTAGGTTATATTTGCCTTTCGTGACGTTTGAATCACCATGCATTTCTGTTTCTTTCAATGCGTCTTCCAATGTATTTGTTGGAATGACTTGTGATGATTGTGAACTGTATGCTCATGGAATTCAGATACCATGAATTCTTTTTCTTACTCTTCTTAGATCTTAGCACCCATACCTTGCACCTTTGGATGTAACTTGGATAAATTGTTCTTAGTTCTCTCATTTTAGGATTTTTAGTTTATTTAAGGACACTACAAAATAATTGTAAGTAGTGCATGAGCACTTCTTGTGTAACCATGGAGCAGTAGAATATTAGCTGTTGTGTGTATAACTTTGTTTGTGAAATACTATTTACAAACAGACAAAAAACAAGTTTGCTAATTGCAGGACACATCTTGTTTAAGTTTCCAAGATGAAATATTGTTCATCTTGGTAGAAAAAAAATTTAGATTGCAGGCTCTTCCAAATATATGCACACAGATGAAAGCAGAATGAGAAAGTTCACATTCAGGTGGTCAGATTTGTCAAATGATAAAAGGGAAACTGTTTTAAATAAGTATGCGGAAGTAATTTTTGAAACAATGGAAAATATCTTAAAAATAAGAACAAGCCCACAAAATTGTGATAGTGGTGACTGAAGTGGCTCAGATAAAATTATGGCAAAAAAAGGTTAATGAATTAAAAAAAAATGAGCTGGCCCTGTACCTGTTCTCCCAGATCAGACCAATATGGCCCTATTCCAGGAAAAGTGGGTAGGTACTTCATTTTCCTATTCCTATATTTGGAAAAAATCACAAAATTGATGAAATTCTGGGTCAAAAGATAAAAAGTGAAAAGAAAACAATTATATCTGATCATCTCTCCAACGTACATGAACATATAGTTTTATTGATATTGAATGTAATTACTCGATTTTGGTGAAAACCTTGAGTATATCTTGCACTTAAAGAGATTTCCACTGCTGACGATTATAGTATATTCCACTTCCTGCCACCAGGAAGTCCTTGCAATTTTCTCCATCGTCTTGTTCAGACGGATAAAGTATGCTCTAAAAAAACTATCAGTGATAAAATTATCTTACTGACTTTGCAAAATTATTTCTTAAACATTAAAGGATAAAATGTTATTCTGAAAAACTATTTTAAAAAGAGAATGAGAGGAAAAACATTGGAATCACTTATAAAACTTAAAATTTATAAGAGATTTTGCATTAGTATTGATTTTGAAAACTGGAGTCATTTTACAGATTTCTCCCTGTTGTATAGTGCGTTAAACCTGAGATGTCAGGGTAGGGTAATACAAGTCTGTTGATGGTTTTAACAATTTTTAACTAACTTAATAATATCAAGGACCAAAATGTTGCTAGTTCAAGGTAGTTTCTTTGTTCCTTGTGTTTAAGTGTCATGCTCCTAATATAAATTGTAATGTTCATGTAAATAATCAACTTACATTTTAAAAGCTTTTTAAATTGAATGAAGTCAAATATGTGAATATATTTTATACTTTATTATAATCTGGAAGATAATTGAAACTTCACAGTAAAATACATTCAATTTCAATAATAATATTCACATAAATAAATGCCTATGGCTTATTGAATATTTAATAAAATTTTAAGGACAAGTAATTATCTTCTGTTGCACTTTTCATATTATACAAAATTTTAATTTAAAAAATATAAATGTTTTAATATATTCAGGAATTTTTCCTAATTAGATATTTTTGCTTAGTTTGTGCCAATTCAGGTACTGTTACATATTGTACCTGTTGCAATATTATACCTATCTCCTCACTTTGTTTCAAAAATATCTTTTTCATTTTGACAAATACAGAAAATATCGGGAGTAAATTTAGAAAATAACCCATCTGGGCAATAGAAGCACCATATTTCAGTTATTTATTAGGATATATTTATTCTCTGCTGAATAAGAACAAGAAACAACATGGACAATAACCAAAATTAGAATTTATCTAGTATCTGTAGTGGTTAACAAATACACAGTTATTGTGATGTAGGCAGAAGATAAATGCTTCATGAAGAAGATTCATTATTAAGGTTTATTTTCAGAAAATAAAAATACCCAAACTAATATTTTTAAATGTAAACATTTTTAAAGTGCCTAGAATGGTGCTTGGTTCATGAAATAATATCAAAAACAAACATTAAACATCGGTTATATTTTAAGTGGGTCTTTTTGTAATATAGGCCCATGATTATGACATACAACTTTTAAAATATTCATTTGACATTTTCCAATATAATACTAGGTAGATGATACTATATAATACTGCTATTACCTTGCAGGATCACATGATTTTCAGTTTTATCACTATATTTTTTCACAATGGTGATGTAGTAGTTAATGTTGTTGGTCTTCAATTGAGTAGACAGCTAACACCTGGCTTACTCAGACTAACACTTTCACACCAATAAGTAAAACTTGGTAGGATAGATTGACTAATGCACAGATCTTATGCTGTAGTTATAGCGTTAAGAAGTCCTTGTTATTATGAATGTGCATTATGAGTATATTGTACACAGTCCTGGTATGCAAATGTATAGCATTCAGAGAAGTGAAATAATTCTGTGTTATTATTATCTTTGTAAATTACATCTGAAGAGTTTTTGAGGACTTTATGATGGCAGTTTTCTATAGTCACAGTCATACAGTATGTGCAGCACAAAGTGTTTTCTTTCACTATTAACAATAACTGAGCCAATGAAAATGCTTTTTAAATATACACCCGGCAAGCAGTTATCTGGCTCTTCCTTCTTACTATCCACAAACCATCTTTTGTCGTCTTTTAAGACAGCATATGAAACAGCTTTGTAAACATCTGTTTTTCATTGTTAATTGTCAGTAAAACTGAGGATTTAAATGCTTCTTTGGAATCCTCTTAATCTTATCAAGAAGAATAAGTTGTATATGTTTATCTTTTCTTCTTTAGATTGTTTCTTTATCATTAAAAAAATACACACATACTGTCTTCATTTATTTTCTCAAAATTACTTCTAGATTATATTTTTATAGATATTTTGAGGACATTGCTTTGTAGTAATTAATTGAAATTATAAGCAACACAGGCTATATTATACCTAAAAAAGATGCATGATAAATATAGACTTAAATATAGTGTGCCTTTTCAAATCATTTTCAGAGTTTTCATGGTCATATTCCATACTGAAATGTGCAATGATAGAAAATATGAAGAAAAGGTATTTGTTAGCCAAAGAACAGATTAATTTAGAGCTCCAAATCTCTTGCCACATTTATTCTTTAGGAAGTATATGCTTTATATTCATAGGCTTTTTCTGTTCCAATAATTGAGCCATTAATGTCAATGGAATATTTCTGGCAGTGATATACTAAGGAGGCTTTTGCAATAATACATTGTGTCTTCCTTCTAAATGAAAAGAATCTGTTGCAATAATTAAAAGTATTACAATTCTGCTCTAGTTGTTTTGAATTTATAATATAAAAGCAAATGTACCTATCTCTTGAGAATAGAGCATCCATAATTTAATAATTAAGTAATAACCAATAATTTTTGTTACCTATAAATAAACCTAAGTAATAAGAGTATGGAATACTAAGAGAAGTAGTTGATTGTTATTGAAAACTTTTTTCAGAATTTACTCATTTTAAAACATTTTATAACCTTTATTAAATTGCTATCCTTTCATGCAATTAGAATGCATTGTGCATTTTTCTTTTTTTAAAAGGCTTGTACTTTATTAGTTTCTAAACTGGTATAAATTGAAAACTCACTATTCGCTATTTATATCACTTTTCAGTCTGCTTTTCAAACTTGTGTTGAAGTGATGTAGAACTAGGCCTTATCACTGCATATAAAATTAATTGAAATGACATATTGTTGCAGTTTCTATGGCAACCATAACATGATGCTGATGCTCTTAAAAATTTATAAACTATAATCTGAAATATGCTAATTCCAGTGAACATAGTTAACACTTATTTGCTTAATATTCAGTTTAGTACTAAACTTCATCAACTTTGAAAGTAGGTTGATAACATATTGTATACAATTAAAAGAGGTTTTTGTATTGAGCTCTTGAGTTTAAATATTTTCTCCAAAAGCCTACTATTCTAGAACTTTAAGTGTGAAAAATGAAGCTTTTCATTTATTGTCTTACACAGACATGAATTAACATGAGGATGATCATTGTTGCAGATTCTCAGTGTTGTTGTCTTCCTCCTTACCCTCACTTAAAAGATAAAATATTCAAACCTAATGCAAAAATCCTGATGAAAACTTAAAAATTCAATAAAATCCAGTGAGTTATTTAAATAATAGCAAACATCCAGATACTTGGAACACTGACTTATTTTTTAGCTTTCATTAGTTTATTTGACCTCATGTAGGTAATATCTTTATCTTGTATGTGCGATTATGAGACATGTTAGAGATGTAAAACTTAGCAAGTTATGGAATAATTTTGCATAGCAATTATATTAAAGACTGATTTGAAGATATGGTTTGAAGTTTCTTTTAGAACTGATTTAAAAGTAAAATTTGTTATTTGGAGTTGGTTTATAGTTATAGATTCTATTTTTAAATAAAGCTTTTTTTAGATATATCTTTTGATAAGTCAGAAAAACTTTTAGTAATGCATATAGTTTGTTGGCTAATAAAAATATCTGAGGTAATTTAAATAGTATATGCCAAATAAAATGAATTAACATCATATGTAATTACCAAATATAGTTATATTGAACAGAATACTTCTGCTGGTACATTTGGTAAAAATTAATTTTCAGTAAATGTGCAATAGGCTCTTAATTAATATTTATTAAATCTTAAAAGTGCAAAAGATAGATCCTTAGTTAACACACTTTTAATTACTTGCTTTGCACATATTATGCACTCAATAAATATTTAAATGTGAATAAATAAGGAAAAAAGCAAAAGTTTTCAATGTAATTGTGATATTTAACAACACACACACACGAAAGAAATCCTCTATTTAGAAATTTTAAAAATAGCAATCTGGGATTTGGAAGAAAGATTTTTAAGTAACCAACTTTAAAATTAGAGAATTTAGTCAAATTCAATTTTTAAAAACAATGCTAACACACAATAATACATAAAGCATAAAATTTCTGGTGTAAATTATCAAACTTTTAAAGACTAGTAATATTAGTAAATTATTGTTTTGTTTGATCTTTATCAGTGAGCAGTTTTACCGCATTATTTTTGGATCACTTGCTTGTCTTTTATTAGGCATTGGAATGGATCTATATGATTTATTAAATATTTCTAGTGTAGCTAAAATGGAATGGTAGTCATCTTAGTGAACTGTAAACCTCAGATTTGGGAAGAGGGCAAGTGTTTCTTTAAACAGAGAGAGGCACATATGAAGGAATGCAAATGCCTTAACAATATTACTTGGTGATGAAAAGGTAACACGATATCTCAGAAGGATGCTATCCTGTGGGATACTTTGAATTTTAGTGAATAAAGTTTATTTCTGTGGTTGAATTATCCTATAACTATTTATCATATTTTTCCTTTCTGTGGTTTTTGTGGTATTCGTGCTTACCTATGTATTTATCTAGATCACTTTTAGTTGGAAAAATAATTCTATGTTTCATTGTAAGACAAACATTTTGATGACTGATAAAAAATTCACTTTTCATCTGGATCTTTTAGTGCCATTAGTTTTGGCACCCTTAAGCTATGGAACAATCATTACTTTAATAAATAATTTTCTTTCTGATAGCATTTCAAAAATATTAGGTCTGGCATTTTGAAATATTAGGTCTGATGTGTATATTTGAGGTAATTGGTAGAGGTTTATAATTTTCTGGTTTCTACAATATTCCTTCTTATGGTGGTTTTAGTTTATTATATTTTTCCATTGATATTCTATTTTTAGTAAAATGAAGCATATATACCAAATAGTGACAACTTCTCCATGTTTTTAGGATTTTGACTTAAAGATCATGGAATTGGCGCCTGACTGCACATGTGCCATGTGTTCCAGTTTCTAGCCATTGGCCTTTGATTTGATTTTTCTTTAAATGAGGTTTCTACCCAGGCTTAGTTTCCGCCAGTTACATTAGGCTTCATGTGTATATCCCTCCCATTTAAGAGAAGATGAACTGCCAGAATTACGCGCATAGTAAAACCAAGACCCTTCTGAGATAAGGCTCCGGGAGCACTGTACAAGTCTAATCTTCTTCCATGACGTTGGCCCACCCCACTGTGACTAAGAAATGAGATGATTTGAGGGCTATTACACACTTAAGGTTTTCATAGTGGATTAGAATAGCATTACTTAGCACAGGTGTTACTATAATTGGGATTTCCTGGGAAAATTCAGTACTGTATTCAATAACACTCAGCTTTCCACATGAGTGGAAGAGCGATCCAATGTTAATTTGCTAGACTGTGGCATGAAACAGGGGAAGGGGGTCTGGTTTGGGGGCCTGTTGCTTCTCTTCTTTGAAAAGACATTTCCTGTTGTCTATTATTAGCATTGGGTTGCTGCAGTCCTCTTTTTAAAATTTAATTTATTTCATTAATTATTATTATTATTATTATTAGGCTGACTAAAATACTGAAAGGCCCCAGTTGGAGTCAGTAAGAGGTGATTTATGGCCTCATATTATACAAGATAGTTTCTGAGTGTTCTTTTTCTTGAGATAAATAAAATTATTTTTCCTCTCCTTTTGTAAAGCATTACAGTTAGACAATGTCTATGCACCCAAGTAGCAGGGAAATGACCGAGGCACCTGTGGGGCACTGTTCACGGAGGAAGATGGACTTGGAGTGGCCTTGCACACGTCCCCAAGCCTTGGAGGCAGTATCCAGGCATAACAAAGAACAATCACAAGTTACTTCAGGATTTAGCTAGGGGATTCTTAAGCCTGGTATCCTTACAATGCAAGGCGTGAATACAGGAAGAATGGTGTGCAAAAAATGGCTTCAATAGAGGTAGGAGTGGGAATGAAAATCGCTGATATAATTAACAATCATTATTTTACCGAATCTAATGTTAGACAGTCAGAAGGATTGATTTCCTGAGAAATGGGCGACTATAGAGCTGTGTCCAGCCCTCGCAGCAGGCGGCCGCGTTGCTGAGTATCCGTCTCATTCACGCGGTTCTTGCCCGGGAGTCCTCCAGTGACCTCGGGTCTGGCCGCGCCCTTGAGTCCCTTTGTCTCCTGCCCCGAGGTGGAGAGCAAGCCGGAGAGGAGCTCCGGGGAGTGCGGAGTCCGAGCTGAGCCGAGGTCACAGCAATGGGGAGCTCGGTTCTCGGCTAGGACCGGAGCGGATGCTACGCCTCCCCGAAGCTGCCTCCACCCGGCGCCACTGCCCCGGGAGTTAGGGCTTGAAGTTTCGGGGCAGCAGCGCCTACCGTAGAGCTGCAGACTCTTCGGTCCGGAGCTTTGTACTTTGCTGGGAGAGTGCGCATTCGTTCCGTTCCCGGCTGTTGGTGTCAGCTACTGTGTAGTTTTAGCCCTTGCTCTTCTCAGCCCGGGTCTCGGAGGGCAGGCCGTGCCGTGCTCTGCCGTTTGGCTCGCGGGGCGCCCTCCCTTTGCTTCCCTTTCAGCCGGTCCCGGGCGGTCGCCAAGGCTGCGGGGCCGGCGTTAGCCGGGTTCTTCTGGACAGCCGGGAGCCGGGCGCAGTCTTCCGCTCCACCTCAAGGTGGCGACTTAGGCACGTAAACAAAGCTCGGCCAAGCCCGGCGTTTGGCACCCTCGCGGTTCATCCACGTATCATCCTAGTTTTCCCTCTGCTCTCTAGCGGGCTGAATTGACTGTTAAAGGGACTTGAGTTTAGATGAGTTCGGCCAGAATGGCAGAATGTGTGTGTGTCTCTGTGTATGTGCGTCCTGGAGTGCGAAGGCTGCGGGAGGTGGAGATGCGATGGAAACCCTCGGCTGAACCCGTTTGGGACGCCGCGAGTCTCCCCCGCATCACCTGAGCCCTCAGGCCTGGTGACCCGGCGGGCTGGGGCTTCCCGATCGCTCTGCAGCCTCAGATGCCGCGACCAGTGCGCAACCCGCAGAGGGATACAGGGTCTGGTGGCTGCCGCCCGCGGTAGAAGATTTGCTAATCTCGTTTCAGTGACACCCACAATTTATGAGTGGAGAGACCTGGAAAATAAAATGCTTCATCGTGCCGTGCCCTTCTCCGGGGTGCATGCCGGCAGATCCGAGTGGGAGGGGTCCTTGGGGGTGGGGAAGAGAGACACACAGACAGCGAAAGAATAAGCGTGTGACAGTCACGCAGTCTTACCTCCGGGACGAAAGGACACGGTTCCTAGAACTGAGATTTCCATAGCCAGGATGCATCCCAGCTGTTTCTCCCGCAGGCTCTCTCCTGCCTAACACAGCCTTCTAACTAACTTGGACAAGGCTCGAGCTGCCCCCCTCCTTTTTTCCTCCCTTTTTTCTTTCCAGACATTCCCTAAACTCAACCCAGGGCAAATCCAGAAGTCCGTACAGTACAGAGCCTCCATTCAATCGTGGGGGAAAAATTCCCGTTTACAGTTTCTCTGAGGCAGATGGAAGTAGATGGTGACGGGACTTTGGAGGGGTGCGTGGGGATGGCACGGGCTGTCGGTGGCAGGGCAGCGCGATTTCTCTTAGGTCTTGGTGCTGCAGGTAAGGTTCCCAGATTCCAGCTGCCCTCATGCCGAGCTGCGGTGGCGGGTGAGAGTGGAGGGCGATCGTCGTCTGATTAGAGGGGAGTGGAGGAGGGTGGAGTGGGGGAGAAATGGACACTGGACAGGCTCCACGGACACACTGTCTTGATTTGTGTCTGTGGCCGCTCTATGCTTCTGCCTTTGGGATCCTTTTGAGCAGAGTAGTAAGCCCTAGGTTTTTTCTGTCCTTTTCCCTCCCTGTAAAATGTGTTTAAAAAGAAGTGAATATCCTTCTAAAATAAGTTAAAAATCTTTCTCTGACTTTCCATTTGAGATGTCAAGAGGATTAAATAAATGAAACTTTATTTGACCGGGGGAGTTTACCCAGAGACTCAACGACATCTCGGGTCTTTGGCCTTATTCTAATTCCATGGTGGTAATTACCCTTCGTTTCTTTAAGTGCAATAGATTTATTGCCTTAGAGACTATGCACAGTTTGATTGAATTATTCATTTTTTTTCTTTGGTGTAGACTGCATCTGGGGACTCTGATGTGACGTGTAGATTTTTTTTCAGGAACAAAGGGAATGTGGAAATGAAAGAGAGGGAGAGAGAGGCTGGCAGATGTAATGAGCCGCGGTGAAGGTGTACGCAGACTGGCGCTCCCACTCCTCCCGTCTGCTCTCACTGCAGCCCTGGGTAACTCGCAGGCTAACACAAACAGCTTTTCTCCCGCAGCCTGCCCTCTGTCACTGTAAGTACATCAGCCTTCTCTTATCAGCATGCAGATTCCAGCCACGCACTCCCCTAGCCTAGGCTTTGCACTTTAGACAGCAGAAGCACATTTAAAAATTAACTTTCCTAAGCCAGGAAAGACATGTCTGTAAAACTTATTTTTGATTTATCTTTATTTTTCTTTGAAAAAAGTTCATGCATCTTTACCACTTTTCCCCCACCTCCTTTGTGGCGGTGCTGCTGCTGCTACTGTCGCTACCGCTGTGGTCTTCCCAACAGGATGACGCGCAGATTCAAATGAAATTTAATGTTATTCTCTACCCATTTAAAGTCGAGAGACAATGCCTTGTCCTTTTGCAAAATGACGTTTTAAAGAACGCAAGCGTTATTCACAGTTTGTTTTTTGCTTTTGTTGTTGAAACACGAGTTCCGACCTCTTTGAGGCAGAGTCCCAAGGGCACTGTTATTTGGGAGTTCGGGTTATTTGATTACACCAAACTTCAGTGAAGTGCGATGGGCTGCTGGAGTGTTGGTATGTTTGTTATCCCTCTTTAAGGAAACCAATTACTAAAACTTTTCTTCGTGCTGTAAAGTTTAAAACTTCTTCCCTTTCGGCTTTTTATACTCTTTCACTTATTCTTCGTTTCCGTAAAAGTTTTCATTCCTCGTGTTTTGGAAGTAAAGACATTTATATTTGTCCTATATATGCAGTGGCTATAAAGCCCTTCCTGAAAGAAGTTAGCGACCTTAAGATGAAGTCTTGTAGGTCTGAATTGTCCGCCCGGCTGGTGTAAGGAGACTTTCGAAGCGAGAATTCAAGGTTTTAACAGTCGTTATGATTTTTGCGTGGGTGCTTTAAATATTAACTTCTCGAGCAGAATTCATTGCGTTGCCCTTCGCAAGTTCAGGGGGACCTCTCTCCAGGAACCGCGCGCGCCTTTCTTTTGCGGGTTCACGCCTCTTCTCTGGAGGTGCGAGGCCAAACTTAGCAAAACCGAGTTGCCTTTGCTGGTTGCCACGCGCAGGGACGCCGAGACAGCACGGAGGCAGCGACAGCTGCGGACAGGTAAGTCAGCCCCCACCCGCTCGCCCCTCCTTCCCTCCCTCGTTCCCCTAGCTCAGCGCCCGGGGTTCTTGCGCCGCGCGGGGCTTCGACCCCCAGGGAAAGGGAGCCCGAGTGCTCCTGGATCTGGCCGCGGTGCCTGGGTGTCCTCCGCTCCTTCGGATGCTTCTCGGAGCCCTCAGGCCAGCGCCGACCAGGTGGAGAGCCGGCACTTCCACCCGCTGCAGCGCTCTCCGCCTCGCCCCCTGCGATGTACATTCCCGCCCGAGGCTTGAAAGGAAACCCTTAGGGCGCACTCCCGCCCCCAGGGCCACGTGTCACCCGGTGCACAGTCTGAAGTGCGGCACGCAGACCCCAAACTTTAGTTTCCTTCCTTTAGGGATCAATGTTGTGACCAGCTCCGGCTTCCGCCTTATCAATCTACTTTGGTATCAGTTTATTAGATAAAATCTAAAGAGGATTCCTGCCGCTCCTTCCCAGAAGGTCCACCGCGGCCCAGTATTAAGGCCTTGGACGCCAGAGATCTTGATAATGTCGTCTTTTTTCCCTTTTTGCTTTCCGCCAGCGGCCTGCATCAGGTCGGCGGGGTCAGCCTTACCCCCTAGATCCCCGAGTGCTGTGTGATTTAAAGAGACGGTTGCACTGGTACTTGAAAAGCCAAACTTGTCGCAGCAACTCTGAGGAACCCAGTCGCTCCCCAGCATTTCCGTCCCAGATGTTTCCCCTCCCTTGGTGGCTCTTCCCTGAGGATTCAGGCTTTGGGACTTAAACTGCCACCTCTTCTCTCTGTCCTAACTCTGCAGGCATTTAGGACAGGCCATTCGATGTTGACCTCTTTAGGCTTTGGAGGGATTTTTTGGCCCCTGTGGTCGGGTTCCAGGGCGGAGGGCCGGAGAGCGCGAAGCTGTGGAACCGAGCGCTGGACTGGGCCACACTCATTCACACACACAAAACCAAACAACTACAACAAAACCCAGAAGAGATTTGGCCCCTGTCTAGGCTAGAAACACCGGTCTGGATTTGCGGCTTGGGCCTCAGAGGTCAAGAGGCACGCCCGGCAGTTCTGGGAGCCTGGGGCGGAAGGAGCTGGCATGCAAGGTGCCAGGCGCTCTCCTCGACGGTTTCTAGGCTCTGGCGCTCTGAGGTAGCGTTTCCACTCCTGAAAGTCGCTGTGGGCGATGGGGACACAAGATTTCTTGTTGGGGACTAGCTCTCCTTTCAGCTAACAGTCAGCAAGTCCCTTTAATTTACAGCCTCCAAGCTCCCAATCCCCAAACATCATATTTCCCATTGGGGCAGAAGCATCTGGCTGTTCCTTCTGCCCCACTAATCTGAGGTGCTCATCCACACCCTTGTTTCTATCCTTTTCCTCTTGTCTGGAGTTCATATGAAACCAAACATGGAGTATACTTTCAGAAGCCAATATGTGACTGACATCTCAGCTTGTTCCATCTTCTGTGCTTGCTTACTCTCTCCATTTTCTTCAAAGTAATGTAACATAGATGAGGCTTTTTCCTCTTTATCTTTTAACACTTAACCGGTGGGACATCTTCCTGTGGCAACTTTAGATTGGCATGAATTTTCTGATTTTCCTATCTGTAATTCCTGCCCCCTCTCTCCTGGTGCATTTCTTCTTTCACAAAGTGTCTGCTTATGAAGAGTCTCAAAGTGGCCAGATATCTCTGATCAGTTTCTACATAGTAAGGGCCTCTCTTTCACAAATCTCTGCAGGTGATGTTGGTATGTCAGAACTTCTCTCCCAGCTTTTAATCTTGGTGTAATTTTGACTCTCCACTGACCTCAGTTTCTCAAATCTAGTCTATTTCTTTGGGCCTGGATTAAGGCAGACCAACCTCACCTCCATGCACACTGCCTCTAGTTAGCCCTGTGTCTGCTGCTGTCAAAGCTGGTTTTCTCATCTCTCCCTTTTACTCTGCATCTCTATCCCCTGACATCACCAGTATTCCCTCCTCTCCCAGTCCTCCAGCTTTTTTGCACTGAGATAAAGTTCCAGGTCTCTGCTCCTTTAGGCCATTCTATATCCTTCAAATCTTTTATCTACCCTACACATGCATCAAAGAGAGTCTTTAATTTATGTAGGTTTTTTTTTGGGGGGGGAGCTTTTATTAACATAATTTTCTACATCTGACTTACTTGTTTTTTATGTGCCTTCCTGGGTGACTGAAACTCTTCATTTTTTACAACTTCCAAGCCACCCTTCTTGAATTTTTTTTCTCCAAATCTTTTCCTCTACGAAGTTGAGATAATACACATATATCACCCACTGACTTCCACATGACACAAACTTATCCGTGTAATAAATGTGGCAATATTTTATTTATTGTTGTAAAGGTATAATCATTTTTCTTTGGTAGTTTGCACATGTCTTGTTACTTCTCATAATTTTAACCCATGAACTCCATAATCCACATGGCCTTCAGAACGTTGCCACCTACATATGGTAAGAATCTCCTATGTCAATTGCTTATTCTCTTTTTCTTTCAATTCTTCCTGCTCCATCTTTTAAAATAAGTTTCTCTTCCTCCATTTACTGAGATCCTACTAACCAGTGGTGTGTTTTCATTATCCCTGCTTCCTGCATCTCTTTCTTTCCTCTCTTTTGACCACTTCTCTATTTCATTTCCTTCATTCTTCTTATTATTCATCCTAGTATTCACCCTTCTTTCCTTCTTCCTCACCTGCTTGGGTCCCTCTCCTTCCCCTTCTCTGCATCTTCCCTGACTCACTCTTGTTGTCAAGTTCTCCATCTCAGTGCTTCTTAACATTCAGTTCATTCCTCCTGTCACATAACTTTTTCAAAGCACAAACTACCACCCCTACATTTTCCTCTCCCACTTCACTTCCTCCTTTTCTCCAGTTTGCTCCTTTCTTTCTCCCCAGTGTCTACCTCTTCCCCACTTCAGTTTGCCTTCCTCTTGACTCCTCCTCCTGGCAGTCCCAGCCCCAATGGGTCCTTTACTCCTCAGCCTCTCTCCCACCTAATATTTGTCACCGTTCTCCTCTGACCCGAACTCTCCCTCTTTTTTGTCCCCTTCCAATTCTCTCCTAGTAGTCGCTTCGTCCTCTCTTCCCAGGCGCTTTCTCCACTTCCAACCTCCGCTCTCGCCGATCTCTGCCCTCTCTCTCTTCGGCTCTCTCTTGCCTTTGCCTCCCGCTCTCCCCTCCTTCTTCTTCCCCCAGCCCTCCCCCTCCCTCCCAGCTTCCCTGCCTGGCTGGCTGCCTCCCTCGCCTCTTGTCTCATCTTGCCTGTGTTGTCTGGGAGGGGAGCCCTGCCTCCTCTCCCTCGCTCAGATCAATGCCCTGGCCACTCACTTTCTGATGTTGCACGACGGGAAATGCTTTGAATACTTACGACATGGCCGCTCACACTGATTGCCAAGATTGACAGCACTAACCATCGCCTTCACTTGTTTCAAGGGGGAAGCCCCTAGTCACCCCGCTCTGCGCGCACCTCCCGGCACCCCGGCGGCAAACTTCTGCCGGTCAGCGCTCCCCCCGCCCGGGGCGGGACACCCCCGCACACTTGAGTTAACGGGCTGCGCCGGCAGCGGCGCTGGGGGTTCTGCTCCCTTGCTCTCCGGGTTGTGCTAATTGACCTAGCATCGACTCCCCTTCCTTAATTTTTTTTTTAATTTGTCTCTTTCCTTTTTTCTTTAATGCCATTTACTCCCGCGGCGCAGCGCACAAGGAGCCCTCCCGTGCGGTACCATCCTGGAGCCCGCCCAGGTAACCGGGACGGAGCGAGCGATCTAGAGAGCGAGGGAGGCAGAGCAAGAGCGCGCGGCCCGTTTGTGAGCTACCTGTTGGGGCGCCGGAGGGGCAGGGGCAGGAACCCCGGGCGGGCCGCCGGCCCCCAGCGCCTTCCGCTCCTGCCCTTCCGGGCAGCTTCAGGGTTAGTTTCCCTGAGCTGGGACTGAGGGGCTGGAGTAGGACAGGCGGAGGGACGAGAGCTGTGCGCGCGGAGCGAGGGCGCGGGTTGCCGGGAGCCGCGGCCGCCCACCCCGGGCGGGTTTCCGTACTTGGCTGGGGAGGGGAGAGGGGGGAGGAGGAGCGGGAGGAGGGCGCTCGGTGGGGCCGACGCAGAGGGGGAGTAGAGGCTGAGAGAGGGGCCCGAGCGTCTGCCGCTCGCTGGTGGACGCGCGGATCCCCAGGATGCGTCCCCCTCTCGGAGAGTTGTGCCTTGTTCCGGAGGCGGTGACAGATCTGCGTGGCGGGCTTCTCGTTTTCTTGCCCCCCCCACCCCCAAAATCCACTCCGAGAAAACACATGTTGTAGCTGTAGATAACTGTGCGTAGGACACTAAGGCAAAAAAGGGCAGGAGAGAGAGACAGACAACGCAACCTTTGACAACAGAAAGCTGTTATCGCCATCCCAAGTATTCGTCCGGAAATCTGTCCGCCCTCTCGGCCCACCTTATTGCTCCTCCTCCGCCTCCCCGTATAGATATTTTAATCTATATAACTGGGAATGATATGAAAAAGAAGTCAGGTGACTTAGAGAATGAATTTTTAAGTCTCCGTGAAGTTTGAGGTAGGTATTTCATTGAAGTTTGCGCAAGTGTGTGATGGAGGAAGCTTGTGTGTCTGCATGTGTAGTTCGCTCTCTTTCTGTGCAAGCCTTTGCGTGTGTGCTCTGTGAGGATTCAGATGGGACCGCGGGGTGGTAACGCCCTTTGTGGCCACAAGAGGGCAGCATCCTGAGGGCTTTGTGAGCGCTGTCTCCCTCCTTATCGCTGCCGGCTTGGGTTTAGAGAAAGTTATGCCGAAACTTTCAAACTGATATCACATCTTATTTCGTGATATTTAAAGACATAAAGGAAGAAAGAAGGAAAAAAGAGAGAAGAGAGAGAGGAAAAGAGAAAAGCAGGCAGCCAGCCTAACCCGGGAGAGTCCTAGTCACACCAAGACCAGGGGGAGGGCTGTTTTAATTGTGGGTTTGGCCGACTGACGACTGGAGTGCCCTCCTCGGCTGTCTTAGTTGTAGCCGGAGGTCATGTAAATCGACCTTAAAAGAATGCATAAGCCATAAATTAAAATAAACCCTCACCCAAGGGCTGATCCATAAGTAGACAATATCCAACCTGGACAAAACGAGCTTCCCTTACGAGCCGACCTAAACCGCATCCCCCCAAAGAATAGAGACTAAATGCAAAGTAAGTTTCCCAGCGAATATTTTGTTTTCTTGAAAAGTGTCGGGTTGATTCGCCGTGTGACGGACTGCGACGCCGCAGTTTTTCCGGAGAGCTTCAGTGTTAGCCAGGCTCGGGGCGGGAGGTCGGGAGGACCCGCTGGGGTTCTGGGCTTCTTAACGCTACCCCCACCCTACCCCCATTTTGGTTGGGAAACTTGGCTGTTTGTGGGGTTGACGCTGGCCGAGGGCGGGCGAGAGTCGAGGATCTCCGCCGCGGTGAGGTTTACCCGGAGGAGTTCCTAAAGAAAACCCGGGTCGCTAGAAAACCCGTGCGCGCCCTCCTCCCACCCGCACCGCCGCCGCTCCGCGGCAACTTTCCCGGGACCCCGCGCGAGCTGCCGCCAGTTCCCTCCGCTCCCCCCCCCCCCATTATGGACATGACTTTTTATGATCTTTTTAGGAATAAACAAACCGAACTCCAAGACAATCCGATACCCAAGTGCTAATCTGTGGTCCTCTTTGCTCCGGACGCTAGGGCAGTGGTCCCGGCCCGGCGGGGGCGTGTGTGAGGGGCCGCCCAGCCCTGCGGGCGCGGGATCGGCTGGGAGTCCGCGGGCCGGGCGCACGGTCGCCCGCGCGGTTCTTCCCCGCTACGCGTCCCCGAGCCCCGCCGGCGCCCTCCGTCCCGCTCGGCGCCCTGCCCGGGCCCCGCCGCCTGCTGCCCTGTCCGCAGACCCGCTGAGAGCCGCCGCTCTGGGGCTCGACCCGGGCCCGGGGGCGGTGCTGCCACCCGCCCGGGGCCCAGCCCGAGCCTGGCCGCTCCCGGGGGAGCTGCCTTCTTCTTTCTCCCTTAAAGGGCCGGTCAGAGAAGGGAAGGGGCTCGTGCAAAGGCTGCTGGGGTTGTGCTCGGGCGCCAGCAGGAGCGGCCCGGCTGCGGAGGACAGATTAGCCCCGTCTCCCGGGCTGTTTCCCGGGCGCTCCGCGGAGCTTTAAGATAAAAAGAGAGTTGGTGTGTTCGGAGCAGATAAAAGGTGGTTGTTGCCGGCGTGTTTTGAGTTTTATTTAAGCTCTCTTAGGCTGACCAAGTCTGAAAACGTTTGTATGAATTGCCAGATATTGAATGCTGCCCCTGTTTGGGGACTGAAAATAAGTCTTCGACTGTGCTGGCGGGGCTGGGCTGTTAGCAAGATGGGCTGTCCCCGGCTGCTTCTGTGTGTGTGACCTCCTCTGAGGGCCGTGCTTGAAGTTTCGATCTCGAGATGGCTCGAAGCCGTCGCTGCGGCAAACTGGGCTGGGCTCCGGACCTCCCGCTGCACTGTCAATGGGGCGCTCGGATGACGTCCGTGTCCGGGGCGCTTGACCCCGGCGCGCACTCCTGTGGCCGGGCTTTTGGGTCCTGGCCGGGCGGCCCAGCCAACAACCCAGTGGAGTCGGGATGCGAGAGTGCCCCTCTCCTCCGCCTCCCCAGGGTCTCCTCTCTTCTGCCCTTTATAGTCACATGCCTGGTTTTTCCCCGGGTCCCGAGGAGAACAGACACAGCCCCGCCCAGTCTATTTCTAGGAGGTGGGTTTAGTGAATAAAAAGGTCAAGTGGTCGGGTCCGCGAGCTGGTCCATGGCGAGGGGGGACAGGACGGACACCTGGCAAGGACCGCCCTGCCTGTCCCCCCCCCCCCCCCTGGCGCGTCCGCCCGCCCACGGCAGGCCTCCCCAGGCCACATTCTTGCGCTAAGTGCGAGAGCCTGTGGGAAAAGCAATCCCGAACCGGCCAAGAGCCGGTGAAGCTGATCCCGCGATGGCATTTTGTTTTGAACAGTTGCTGGGGTTGACGTTTCCTCATAAGGTAAGGTGTCACTGGACAGTCGGCTGCCCAAATGCCACATGTATAATTAGCCTGCGCACTCAGCACCTGGTCCCCGAGGCCCTTAGGCACGGGCTTGGCCGACGTGGTCCACTCAGCTCTATCCGGGCTACAGGATTCCGGAGGGAGGCTCGAACTGGCCAGGACTGCCCCGGGAGGCCCTGGCACCAGGGAAGACTGTGACAGTGTAGCCTTGTCTTTGATTTCTCTCTCTTTTTTTCCCTTTGCTTCCTGTTTCCTCTCCTCTATTTTTCGGTTGAAGGGGAACTACTGGTTAGAGGGGTAAACCGGACACCAGCGGCAGGGTGCAGACTGAGCGATGAAAGGGGGTGCAGAGTAAATCTGGCAACATGCCTACTCTCCACACCCCGCCCACGGGGGAGGGCTGCCAGTGCCCCTCTGTCTGCGCTAACCCACTAGGACCAGCCCAGGCTTGGCATTGTGTCCTGGCTTGGGTAGGGGCTTCAGGCTTCTAGTTTGGACTATTCACCTGTCTCTGTGCTCCCTCACACCCCCACCCTAAAGGTCTCTCAGCAAATTAGTATCTGTACCCTGATTGCAGCTTCTGTTTCCCCCTTCAGGCCTAGCCGCTGGGGCTGCTAGTGATCACTGTGGGGCGAGCCTGGAAAGATCTGCTGTCTCTCCCTGTCTCACTCCTGCTGCCTGGAGTTAGTAGGATCAGTGCCTTGTGCTCTCTGTATCCACATTGGTGCTGGAGCTTCCTACCTTGCTTCCCAGACCCCAGCCTCAGGTCAGCTTTAGCCTGCACTGTCTGGCAGAGACCAGATTTCTGAAGCCATGAACATGACCTTCCTTCTGTCACCCTGTGCAGTCACCCTGGAATTCAACACTCAGCATTAGGCACTTTCATCAGTCTCCCTCCTCCCCTTGTTTCTAGGCCACTCAGCTATGCCTGATACCTACTAGAAGATTCTCTTTATTTTAAAACAAACAAACAAGCAAACATCCTAAATCTTCCACATGTTTAGTGGGATAGGGTTAGCTATTCTATGGCAGCAAGAGTGTACCTTTCTGATGGGAGCTGGGAACACGGTTTATTTAGTTGCGTTTGCTTTTTATTGAACCAATGAAATGTTTTATTTTCTTATAGGAGGGGAAAAGTTATGATTGAATTTTTTAAACTCTGCCAGACCAGATATGTATTATCCATATACTTTTGAGAGTATCTTCCTGAATACACATATGTGAGCACATGGGCAGTAGGCCGAATGACATGTAGATTTTTTTTCTCCTGCATTTTTGAAAAACCTCATAAATCAAGAGAGATTGTCCCTGTTCTAAAACAATAACAAGAACAACAAACAACCAAAAAAATAAATCCTTCAGACTCTGAAAGCAATTGTGCATCACATTTATTAGATCCAGTTTATGACCAAAGGCAGTAGTAACCAGAATCCAGACAAGTGCTAGGTCATTAATTCTTTAGGCAAACTGACATCCTCTGTTGCTTTTTTCGTGTGCAACCAACACCTCCTTTCTCCTCTGCTCTCCTACCATGTTCCTATACTTATAGTGGCAAAACTGGATAGTTTTCTTGTTTATTGTTTATCCCATTTATTGTTGTTCTTAGTTTTTGTTTTGGAAGTAATGAGAAGGAACTTTCTCTTGGTGTATATGTATGTTCTAAAATGCAAACAAATTTATCAGTTTATTATTATGGAGCATGGCACAAACTCCTATAATAGTATATTGTGTAACTACAACATAACATTATACTATAAAGAAAGATGAATGTAAAAAATAATAATTAATAAAGCAGTATCAATATCTCTACCTAAAGCTGATTCTATAATGGATCCAATAACTGAATACCTAGAAAAAATGACATTCCGTAGGAATATTATGTTGTCTGTTGGACATTTTTTTATTAGTAGCAGAAAGCAACAGATATTTTTCTTAGTAAGGGAAAAGCACATATTTAAAATATGTTAACATACTTAGCAAATCTCCCTTTGATAAGGCTTTAAAATATATTACTTTAAATATATAAATGATAAATTTTAGTGGCATTATTGAGATTTTATGTCTGTTTCTATCTAACTTCTTTTAGGAATTATTGGGTTATCAGTCACTGATGAAATTGCTACACTTCTGCATCTTATATTGAAGAAATTAGTGATTTTTAAAATAATTCTCTTTCAGTTAATATAGTAGGTACCAGAATAAATTAATTTTCTTTCAACAAGGTTTAATATACATTGGCTTTAACCCTTACTTTTAATATTTTCTATACTTTTCAGTTTTGATAGTTTATATATCTCAAAGTTAGAAAGAATTCTCCTGTTAGTGAGAGAATTCATATATGCTTTTTCACTATTTATAAACAACATTCTATAAAAATGTATTACAGTACAACTAAAATTTTGGTTGATCTAAGAGTTATTTGTTTAAATATAGTTTAGGGGTACATATATATCAATTGATGTTTTTGAAGTCAAATGAAACATTCCATCAAGCTAATGTGTCTGAGAGTACCATATCAGGCACAGACAGGTACTAGAAATGATAAAACACAGATAACATACAGCGAGATGATTTGCAGATGGGATGTATTATCTGCTGTCATGAGGTTAAATGGGTCATATTACTGTTTTTTTAAAAAACTAATCTAGGTTATTTCAGAATTATCAGGTTATGTGGGTATATGAGATTTAAGGAGAACAGATTTTATTATAGAAACTTGCTAAAAAAATGAACAAATATTCATTGCTTTTTAGAGGGAGAAATGGACTATCTTTGCATTTGGATTGCTTCTTGTTTAAGAAATATGGCTCTCCCCATTATTTTTTTTCTAACAAGGAAAATAATGTATTGAACATTTTATGTCTTCATCCTAACTCCCCATTTTCTACTGATTATATTCTGAATCTCAACATACCTGAGTAAAAAAAAAAAACACAAAAAGCTGACACTCCGGTATAGTCTCTGAAAAGCAATTTTTATTAGATGTAAGCACATTTTAAATGTATGGCATATCCTTTTCACCTGAGGTTTTTCAAGTGAACTGTGATCTGACAACTAATTGTTTTGGTAAGAGTTGTATCAGAAACTTTCATCATCCTCTCATTATATATTCATTATTCATTTATAGGAAGAGTGTTTTTGTTTTCCTTGTTCTGTGGAAGAGGGTAAAAGGTTTTTGGCTAATTATTTTCTTTAGACATTTAGTCAAACTGGAAATAATTTTAAATTTGTGTTATGGTTTTTGATAGAGCTTTTCAAGTTTTAAGTATCCATTGTCATAATTTGGATAAAAATATCAATTGAAGAATGTGGGTGGAGGTTGTAAGATGGAATATCATTTAAATCTACTATGGACTCTCTCACCTCCAAAAAACGGTGCTGGTCTGTTTTCCCTCAAATCAGTGGTAGTCTCAAAAAAGGAACATGAAACCCGAAAACCTCAGAGAAGCAGTATCG
Organism: Tapirus indicus; assembly: GCA_031878705.1. Taxonomy (NCBI): domain Eukaryota; kingdom Metazoa; phylum Chordata; class Mammalia; order Perissodactyla; family Tapiridae; genus Tapirus; species Tapirus indicus. The sequence continues at coordinate 13,145,306 of CM062924.1, forward strand.
ATTCAGTTCTTAACTGCAAATCCTTCATATCGTTGCTCAAAATATCCAACTTTACACCAATATTAGCCATTCTTTTTATAGTGACACCATGCTTAGTAAAAAACTTCTAAGCACTGAGGTCAGGTGTTGAGATTGGATTCTAGTTTATTTTTTATGAATCAGATAAAGATTTCTGTGCATGAGACCATATGTGAAGATGAGAGAACAAGAACATTTCCATATCAAAGGCAATATATCTGAGGCTGCATGGTAATTAAAATGCAGTGGTTTGGACTCTGTGCACTAGCACTTAAGCAGAGCATTGCCGGGACCTTGTGCATCATGCAGGCGGTTGCCTCTTGCATACTTCTTGAAATACACTTATAATTTTGTACAAACATTTATGCCAGTCCACACTTTTCTGTGGATAATTTGTATTTCATCCAAACCATTCAAAGTAGAAGTTATTTTTTGAGCTACCCCTTCATTATGGCTTTTGTGCATCAACTATTTTTATTCTAGTTGTTTGTATTTCCTTTTACCAGAATGATGGCTTGTTTATATTCAGAATCTCTTCTTGTTCCTCTAGGACCCCTTATATATCACTCATATTTTACTATTCACTCAAAAAATTTTCATCTTTAGGAAAGATGTGAATTATTTTCTGAGGTTGATTGTAGATACTGTAATCTATTATAAACTAATAAACTACATTAAAAAAATCAACTGCCCAGTTATTTCTATGTTATAATGCTAATATATTTAGTAATCCTCACTAACTTGCACAGTACATAATATTGGAAAAAATTCCTTTTCAAAATGTTTAAAGAATTCTGAAATGTTCTTCTTTACCTTTTAATGGCATGAAAATGTGTAGTGGCATTCTCTTTCATACTTCTTCAAGTGAAAGACAATTATTTGAAACTATAGAAATCTTTATATTTATCTAAAGGGTTATCTCTTTGCATTTATAGGGATATGTTTGATTTTATTTATAAAGAACTGGGTTAAGATCTTAACCTGTAATTATTTGGGGATAGAATAGTGAAATAAAAAAACTAAAAATTGGTAGTTCAATGTTGTATATATTTTAGAAAATTTTCCATTTTTGGTAACTAGCTTGAATTTGCTGCTCTGTAACTTTCTAGATTTTCTATTTCCATATTTATTCTCTCTCTCTCTGAACATTCTACTCTGGTGCATGTGGCAAGGAATTTACTGGTATATTTTATTTACTAAGCTCCCCTGGTCTATAAAGCTTTTAAAAGATTTCTCTGGATTGAAGCACCATGTATTGAAGAAACCTAATGTGATATTGTGAAATCCTTTAAGAGTTTTTGTGTTTTAAACTATTTTGGATCAAAATTAGTTAAGTATATTGATTTGATGCTTTCTAATGATGACGTATAAATAAGCATAATAAATGTAAGGTAAATTCAAAGTACATTATAATATGCATTTTAGTGTCTATGCATTCTATATTCTCTCATTTCAAGTTTTCTCTTGATCTCGTCTCTGAAAATCTCACAAGATAACCCTTTAAATGATCTATTATCCCTGCTACCTTCAATAATTTGTTGTTTCTAGTCATCTTAGAGAGATAAATTGAACTATCTTTAATATATCCATTCAAACGCAAACAGGGACTTTAGTGCTATTTTGTGATTTTGACTTCACTGAGCACAATCTCTTTGCTTCTTTGAAAAATAGTTCTTGAAAATTAGACAAAGAAAATTGAAGATGTTTTACTTTCCACGACTACACAAGCACAATATGTGGAAAAAAGAAAATGCAACAAAAAAATTTTTTTTTAATGACAAGCATAGGTTTCAGATGTTACTTATTCTGAGCCATGGTTGCAAATGCTTTCTTTTATACTTTACCGACAGATCATTGGGTAATGTGATATTGAGTACTTACCTTCTAAGTTCTAGGCACCCTGAAGGGCATTTTTGAAGTCACAAGTCTTTACTTTTTAAGGATTTTCTCTTCTATTGAAGATTTTTAATATTTTATAGGTGGGGAAATTTAGGTGCAGTTGTCATGGTGCTAAGCAGATCATTGGTAGAACTGGAGAAGAATACTCCTAACTAGGAGAAAATAGTTCATTGTTCTTTCTTGGGAAAGCATATCAAAGTGCAGGAATGTTATTTTCTCAGAAAAAAATCTCCAGCTATCTCCATGGGTGCTGAACCTTCTATGTAGAAGTCAGCCGCCCCATCCATCCCCAATATATGCATGGAGTAATCCCTAACTCTCTGTTTCTTCATCTCTAGAATGGGAGTAATAATAATATCTACATGATAGGGTTATTGTGAGGATTAAATGAGGTAAATGAATGTAAAGCATTAAGCTCAGGGGTTGGTGTAAAATAAATACTTAATACATGCTATCTATTACTGTTAAAGTGGTGCTGTGTTTAGAATTATACAGATCTGGCTTCCCATTTCAGCTTCACTACACACTTGCTATGTAATCTTTGGCAAGTTATATAATCTGTTTCTTTTCCTCTTGCATGAAATAGAGACAGCAATACATGTTCCTTTCTTTCTTTCCTAGAAAGGAGAATTCATTAGCTGTCTGGCAGACTTGGGAGAGAGTAGTGACTGTAGCGTTTGGATGTCCAGCTCTCAAATTTGAGAAAATTCAAATTCTGAGGATTAGAAGAGATTTGAAAGGTCATTTCTTCTGTCATTATCTATCCTCCAAAGGTGTATTGATCACCCTTTCTCCATTCTAGTCAGTTAAGAAGCTCTCTTTATTTTGAAAGCCTGCAAAGAAGATTTTATGATCTTCTTTGGTTATGTGTTTCAATGATTAACACCAGGAAGTTCTTTACATCAAATATACACATCTTAATCTGCTTTCTCTTGCGTTCATTTTAAGAAAAAATGGAAACACATATTTTTCACCTGAAGGATAGACCTGCATGTGAGAAAACCAAAATTAAACTTTCAATTTTTATTTCTTGCATTTTCCCTTTGAAATCTTATTTCCTAAACTAGTTGTGTTACCTTGGAAACATTATGCAATCTCTTTAAGTCTCAATTTCCTAATTTTTAAAGTGGGGATTGTGATAGAATTTATCAGATAGGGTTGTTGGAAAGATTAAGTTTGAAGATGCTGTATATAGAAGTGCATGAAACAGTTCTGGACAACTGTGTTAGGGTTGATAGTAGTTACGTGATAAGTAGTAGAACCTTGGCATGAAAAGGGCCCTTAATTCTCTTATGTTTTATAGAACTCAGTTTTCAAAGTGCTTTCATATTCATTGCCTCATTCAATAAAAGGTATGCAGGGTAGATAACCTTGCCAGTCATACTGTCTAATTTCCTACTTGATATGAATAAATGTTTCAGTTGGGTCTTGCTTCAGGATATTATTCACTACAAACAAAGCTTGTGTGTCATAAATTAGGGCTGGCTTTTTCATCCTTCTTTTTTTCCAGTCTCTTCTATATAATGTCAGTGCTTATTTATTTTATCTCATACTTATTTCTGGACCTAAACCAATGCCACATTTCCCATATACCAATGTAAATGAATAATGCCATGCTGATCAGAAGCGTTCAACGTCAGTTATGTATGTCTTTGACTAATAAAAATTAGAAAATGATTTAATTATTACATAATAAGTATGGCTAGTTTGATAGGTGGCAGTCTTTCAAAAAATGGGGTTTATGAGGGAGGATTCATAAAAGGATCGTTGGTGGTAAAAACGTGGGAATCATTTGATTACATGATCTCAAAGATGAAAATGCATGGTCCTAGAGAGGAGGTCTGAATGTGGGTAATTCTGTGCAGTGTGGTAGTTGCTATAATGGAGATATTCATAAGAGCAGAAGTACCTATGTCAAGGAAAGCTTCTAGTAAAAGATGGCCTTTGAGATGTGACTTAAAGGACAATCAGGAATAGGCTATTTGTGGTAATATCCTGAAGAGCATTAGACATGGGGGAAACATTTGATAGTATTATTGACTGTTCTTAGGTCTGAAACTGAAATGTCTTATATTTGTGTCTTCGTGACTCCTAGAAAGGCCACGTCTATCATGCATGTGATGTGGCCATAGGCTAGCAGCTTAACCACTGCACTTCTCTTTCTTAACTCAGTTTTGTGGTCACAGACATTGTGAATACATTTTAAGGTACAGAGGAATTTTTCTATTGATTGCTTTCCTTCAAATATATCAACTAAGTATGAAAATTTAAAATAAGTGGCTTATTTAATATATGAACTGATGATCAGGACCATGAGTTAATAAAATCTTGTATCTTGCACTGTAAAAACTTTTTTTTTTTTCAATTGGCAAGCATGGTCTTGAAGAAAGGGCAATATCTGGACATTTTTAGATCTGGATGTTATTTCTGACTTTCCTTTATTTGTTATAGGTCTTCAGGGACCTAACATTTGTAATTAAGCTTTTCCAACTTAATATGTAAAGTTGGCATACTCCATAACTTCTTTTGTTTTTGAGGGATAATTTGAAAATAAATTAATCCTCAGAGTGATTCAAGTTTTTTGGAAGAAATACAAATTATTATTATTCAATGATGATGATGAAATGCAGCAGTAGCAGAAGCAGTAATAGCAGCAACAACCCCTCTCTACTCTTGATAACTTTCAAATAGGGATGCTAAGTCCACCCTTTTCAGTTTTGTAATCTGGGATCTCATGTTTTCTAGTAACTTTTTGAATACCTTTTCTCTGAGCCCGCAAGCCTTTTCTGTTTTTGGTTTGGAAGTTTTCTGGCTTAATAACTTGTTTCTCCAAATTAGACACATCTATTGAGATTTTGCAGCTTATATGACTTTGTGACATATGCGCTTTCTGAAAAGGGCTTGGTGGTCACATAGGCTGGAGATTAAAGCCTGGTTTCCAATGGCCTTACCCTATTGTTTTCCTTACCACTGCCTTGGCATGCTGGAGACTCCCATTGTTGATAATGCCATGAAAAATATGATGAAATCTCTCCATTAAAAAGAAAATCTCTGAAGCTGAGTAAACGAGGAAAAAAAAGATGTGAAAGTTGTATAACACAGTTTAGAAACATCCCATTAGTCACATTAAATTAGTTATGATGCTTTTAAGAACATTTTCCTTTAGGATTTTCAGTTGAGTTCTTTAATAAGAAGCAAAAACCCAAGTAAAAAGAAAATGAAGACTGAAATAATATAGCAACTGAACAAAGTTTAACTAACTTGGAACACAGCATATTAGTTAACTGAGTCTCAGGAACATTTTTACTCGTGAGTCTGAAGATCCAAATACACACTGGAGGAAAATTGGACTGTTTTAAAATTTCTTAGTTGTAGTCCTTTCTCACTATAAAGGTGCGTATTGAAAATAGACACTGACAAAAAAAGAATTTTAATCTTAGAACAACTAAAATTGTACGTTACATTTAATTTTCATTCTTAATACAGGCTTTTTTTTGTGTGTGTGTGAGGAAGACTGGCCCTGGGCTAACATCCGTGCTCACCTTCCTCTACTTTATATGGGGCACCACCACAGCATGGCTTGACAAGCGTGCGTCTGTCTGCGCCCAGGATCCGAACCTGCGAACAGCGGGCCGCTAAAGCAGAGCGCACGAACTTAACCACTCCACCAGCAGGCCGCCCCTTAATATAATATTTTATAAGGCATTATTCAAAGAAATTTTCAGCTTTTCTGAGGTTAGACCCTTTAAACTTTTACAGACAACAGTTCCAGAAAATGCCTCCGTTTGTACTTTTGTATAGGTTTGTGTGATTTACAAGTATGCTAAGGTAGGGTCATGTACACCGAATACTTACGTGTTTTAAATTGTGTAGCACTTTGTAACAGGCTTATTTTCTCCGGGGCAAATATATATATAGCAGCCTAAATTGGGTGGGACTGGTGAACTTGGGGACTGTTAATTCTTATGTATGGCATGGTGGGGAAAGAATGAAAAATAGCTCAGCTTTTAATTATGACACCTGAGACCTTTCCCGAAGCACTCATCATAATTAGCCATGTCTTAGTTGTGAAATTTTGTCTTTAATTTCTTCAGTATATCTACATGGAAAACTCATTAATGTTATCAGGAGCTGTATGAGTAAAGTATATGGAAAAGTATACCCCTTCATATTAGATGCTGTTTTTTTTCTTTTGAATTTTCTTAGCACCACTTTCACATCTTTGGGTTATTCTCTTTTTCCTTTTTGATCTGTGCATACACTAGTTTCTATTATTAAAATACCAATCAAATAGGACATTTCTACCAATGTCCTCTAAATTTTATGAGGCTGTGATTATATTGTTTTTAGTTCTGCCTGTTTAACAAATTTATATCTGTGATAATTTAAAAACAAAAATGTAATTTTATTAAATTTAGTAAGGGAGCATTAAATTATTTGGTCATCCTAAATTGTCTAAAATGAAGCCTTCATTTAGTTAAATAAATATATTGCTAATATATCTTAAAAGTAAATATCTTTGATTGTTAAAAAATGTTTGAATGTCATCACATAGTAGCACTAGTTGGTCTCCTCCCTGCTTGATTGGGGTGAACATAACATTTTCAGTAGCTGAGGTGAAAGAAGCAGAATTTAGGATGCTTAAGGAGAGAAGGAAATAGAGATTTTAGGTGGTTTGGATAGCCTAAGGGTATTTATTGTTGGTAAGGGTGAGGCTGGAAGAATTCCTCTGGCAAGATAATTTTAAGGCTTATTTGGGAGAACATCTGACTGTAATAGAATAGTGGTCTCCAAACTTTTTGGATAGAGCACATCATCAGTGAAACATTTATGAACATGTGCCCTAATACATGTGCATATTTATTTAAAATTATATACATGTACTATTGTACTAATATAGTCTATAAAATATTAATAAGTAGGTATTAAAAAGAGAGAAGTATAGATAAATAGTATTTTGAAACTAACAGTGGTCCCCCAAACCCTATCATTTAATATGCTTTGTTATTTTTAAAAGTCTTAGTTTAACACTTTGTGATGAAGTGATTTAAAGGTTTGGTTCTAAGTTCAATTTACTTTGCTCCATGGTTTTAATGCTATCACAGCTGAAAATGATACCTCAGAAAAAAAGTAGACCCAAATGGAAGAAGTACATCACTGTTTGCACTTATTGAAATATGATACTAATTTATTAATCCTGTATATAAAATATGCAAAAAGTTTTATTAAAATTTAGGCTAGTACATCTCCATCTTCCCTGACAACAATCAGTTATTTTTGCCAATGAGGTTGAAGGTATAGCATTTTCATATTTTTAATAAATGGGCTCAAAACCCATTGAAACTCTTTGGAACATCATTAAATGGGTTGGATATTCTGTTGCCAATTTTAAAATTGAAAACAGATGAGAGTTTTTGTAGGTGATAGATGTAGAATTTTTGGTAACAAAATCACAGCATGATAGAATCATTTCCAAACATATGTTTTCAGAATACTTTTTCATAGTGTGAGTCTGTTTTGGAAAGCATTTATTTTCTCATTTGATAAAATATCACCTTTACCTTGAAGAGATAGATTAAATTAGTTTGATGGTGTGTGTGTATGTTATGTATGCATGTATGTATGCAGGTATGTATGTATCTATCTAATCTAACTCCTTGGTAACACACACACGGTTACTTGTCATCACATAAAAGGTGAGCACATTTGGTACACTAGTTTTTTGGTTCCTTATCCTTAAGTTCGGAAACTTTGCCATGAGATAAGTAGTGGGGCATCTGGGTGGTATAAACAATTCTCATGGTTATTCCCCATCTCATTTCAAAGCATTGTAAAGATTTAACTATGTTTTATGGGTCTATTTTTAAAAGTAATTGCATCATCATGTAGCACTTGGCTTCAGCATTGTGCCGCAATTGCTTGGCTATGAATGATATGGTTAGTGAAGTCCGTGGTGCTATCTCCGTAATCTTATCCCTAATTTTTTCCCTGTAGTCCAGCTAGTGGAACCACTTCACCAGTGGTTACACTTAGTCAGTTTTTCCTAAAAATTACTTTTATTTAAAAAAGTAACATGGTTGAGGTTATATCTTCTTTGGTACATATTTTAGTGGCTCACTCAAAAGTAGCACTTTGTCTATCAAATATCATAAAATATGAACATTCATTTATCTGAAAAGCAAGCATCCTACATGACATGTTTCTTTTATAAATCTTCAGCCATGTTTTCTATGCAACGTCCAACATTGTTTGTGGCAGTACTCACTGTACAACAGAGGACATCATTCACATTGCATTCTAGGTAAATGGTTACCCAGATTTGTGCATTGTGGGAACTCTGATTTCTTTTAAGAAGGGAGTGTATTTAAATTTGTTGCCATATTGTTTTCTGTGTGTTATTTTAGCCATTTTTATAGCATCAAGATGAGCAAGTGCTTTTCTAATAGCATGTGGCTTTTTATCTTTTATAACTGAGGAACTTCAGAAGAGGTTTCTAAACATTTAACATTGTTTGGTGAAATTTTGTAAAATATTGGCTTGAGTATTGTATGATTTTAAACATTATTGGAAAAATTGCAGCAATTGCAGGAATTATCTAAACACTTAAGTTTTAAATGTCTTACTGATTGTAATGGCTTTGTATTCTTACTATTTAACATCTCAAAGTACAATAGGGTAAGGTACACTGTTAATGATACTACATATAAATCTATATCTCAAATTGTCTTCTTGATAAGTAAAAAAAAAAAAAAAAAACCTTGGCCTATTTCTTCTCAGATCTGCTTGGATCATCATTGTTTTTATCATGTAATGTGGCTACTAAAGGGCTACTCCTATAGTACAAGTGTTAGCTTGGTCATAGTCTTATTGTCACTAAGGCCTATATTATTATTATTATCCTCAAACTGTGGTCTCTTTGGAAGGATCTTTTTAAACCATTGAGCATTCATTCAGGGTTAATTTAGTTAAAAACTAGATAATATTATCTATAATCAATCTTCTCTCTTTCCTTTGGTACAGCATGTGACACATTAATGTCAGACATATAGACCCAGAGTACTAATCTGTATTTAAGTTTAGGTAAGGATTAGTTTTTCTTACTTTTAAAATAAATAAATATATACCAATATATTTATATAGTGTACTCCTAGGTCTCCACTTTGGAGACCACTGAAATAGAAAAGTAAATGGGAAAGGGGTGAGGGTGTGACGAGTCACAGAGAAAAGCATAGTTTCCAGAGAACAGGATCCCTCTGAGGAACGTAGCCAGTCACTGAAAATCTGATCCAGGGGTGGGGCTACAGATTTATCAGTATCTGGGTTCAGAAAACAGTAGTGTAGCATTTTTACAGGGCTCTGATATGAAAGAGGAAGCAGACTTAAGCTTATTGTTCAAGGTAAAACAATTTGAATCATTTGTTGGCATGAAGGGGTCAGTGAGGGTCCATAGTTAAGTGTGTTTATCGTGTTGCAGGAGAGGGGACTAAGTGGAGCCTGGGATCTTTGTTGTTTCTGTACTCAGCCTTCCTTGGATTTAGATCAGAGCAGAAGTTGGGAAAGATGAGTACGGCAGCAATGAGGGATGGCTCTAGCTAACGTTGTCTTCAGTGCTCTCTTCTCTTCTCCCTTTCCTCCTTTTCTCTAGCTTGGTATCCTTGTTGTGCAGCTTGGTGTGGTAGCAAGAACCCAGTGGGAGTTTCAGCTCTATCATTAAACTTTGAGTGACTTTGGCTAAGTCACTTCTTTCTAGGAATTAGATCCTACATTAGTAGAATGGGAAGTTTGATGATCTCCAAAGAGGTTTCAGCTCTGGCATCCTTTTTATACCCTTCTGGGATAGGGCTCTGTGCTGGCTCTTTACACAGAACTTTCAATGAAATTCCCTGTTCTGTATATCAACCTCAAAGCACCATGTCCACTCTACCTTCTAAAGTGACAAATGGCCAGGAATCTAATTTAATAAATGAATTCATGCTGGTGGACCCATGATCAAAAACTGTAAAATATTTCTAGCTTCTTCCCTTCACTATTCTGAAAGACGACTTGGATAGAGTGTATTTCCACGGTGTGACCCTAGACAGTGCATTTCCACAGTGTGACCCTAGACACTGCTCTTGCTTTCTAACCTAAAGTGGCTAATGAGAACTTGAGGAAGGAAGTATTGGCATCTGAAGGGTTGTGTCTGTGAAGGAGGTTGGGCTGGATGAGATAGGCAGGGTGTTGGGACACAGCCATTAATTCATTGCATGTGTTTGGCCAGGCTGGCAGCAGTGGCCAGTGCCAGGTTTTCTGAGTATGGTTTCTGTCACCAACAGAGTTGGCTGTCTTTGAAGTCTGCTAGTTAACCTCTTCCAGAATCTTAGAGTACAACTAGCACTCAAGAGGAGGAGGATAAAGGAATCTCTAGGAATAAGAAACCTCCCTATTTTCATAAGAACTTAATTCTCCTCTTCCAACAGTGTTTTGAGGCATCTAATAAATGAACAGGTTTCAGATTTTCTCATTTTCTTTGTAGTACCTATTCATTGCCATGGATGGAGGCAATACTGAGTAATGAAACAGATGCATATCACCAAACATATAATGGGCAATTGCCATATACCAGACATATTTCTTGGTGCTTTCATAAGATGGAGATAATAACATGTATGATAGTTTTTGAGAGGTTTCAATATACAAAATACACTTGGAAAAGTGCCTGATACATTATAAGCTCTTATTAAACATTAGTGACTATTATTTTATTATTTCATTTGCACAACAACTCTGGGAGGTAGATGTCATTATCTTTATTTTATAGACAAAGAAATTAAGGTTTGGAGAGGGAAAGTGACTTGCCCAAAGTCACATAACCTTTAAATGGCAGAACCATAATCTAAACCCAGATGTCCTGGCTTGAAGTCCCATGGTATTTCAGCTATAAAATACAGCTGCCTCTAATAGCAAGTAAGTCATGAGATTTCCCCCAGATAATCTACAAGCTAGATAATCAGGAGCTTGGATAATCAGGATAATCAGGAGCTGAACGTATTTTTATGTGATGTTGAATTTCAGTAGGTTCGGTTATTAAGGCAGTCCTTGCTTTGCATGACTCGATGTTAACTGAAACTCATGTATGTCAGAACTGTATCCTCTCTTTGCATAGTTCAGCTCTCAGCTTTACATAGTTCAGATGTCATGGTTTGATCTCAGTTACTACAGAACCTTGCAAAGTAAGGACCTGGCTCTAATATGTGCTGGTTTCAGTTAACATGATATAGTGCAAAGCAAGGACTGCCTGTATTTCTATCAGCTTTCCATTCACATACAGAAATTCTCAAACTCTCTTTCCTTTGGAAGAGTTAGATGGTTCATTTCCATGTGATGACCCATTATCCTTTGCATTTCTTTGCTTCCAAGGTTCTGTTCCTGCTAAGGGAGAGCACTGTGTTGCATAAGTAAGGTCTTTGAAGGTTACTGATGATTGGCTCTTGGCTTATAGGCACACCACACTACCTCTGACATTTATTGTATGCCACAGTAGATCTCTCTTTGGACTTTTAGACAGAAACACCTGTTTTCTTTATTTTATTTTTTTTTAACTCTCCCCACTCCCTATTACATGTCTAAGTTTCTTTTTGAACTGATGTTTTTCTTTCTATGTGTTCCAGCAATGCACAGGAAGGCCAGTGAGGCCAATTATCTCTAGGCTGGTGTTTTACTACATGAAAAATAATATATTGCAGTAGACAGTGAGCAGCCATTAGGTGGAAACTGGATCTATTTAAGTTTCTTCTTAGATATAGCTGCTTATATTCTTTTAAAGCACTTAATAGTAATTTCAATCTGAAGATAGATGTCAATTTTAGGGCAATATAATATTGAAAATACTGGTGCTTTGAATCTCCTCTTGTCCCAAAAGTTTAAAAAAATTCTCCTCTGTTGAAGTTTTATTGTCCTCCTGCCCCCACTCCCTTTAGAATTGTATTTTAAAACTTGTTCTTAGTTTTCTTTGTCAAGCATTCTGAAGAGTAGAAATCCTTTGCTGACTCTAATTTTATTTCTCTTACCTGTATAGTGCTGGAGAATTAGTTTGGGGTGAAGTGAGCTTGTGACATTGTGGCTAAGAGCATACTCTACCACTTTCTAGCAGTGTGAACTTGGGCCTGTTGCTTTAATCTCTTTAGGCCTCAGTTTCCTTATCTGTAAAATAGTACTCACTCCTTAGGGTTGTTTTAGGATTAAATGAGTAAATATAAGTGCTTAGAACAGTTCTTGGCACATGGTAAGTGCTATATAAGCATTAGCTATTATTAAAGTGAATGTCTTTAAAAGGAGAATCTGGCCAAAAGTAAAGAGTACTAATTTCAAAATACTTTATTGAAGGGGTAAAAATGAACACTACTAGAATGTAATGTAAAATCATCCTACAATTTCCTTAACACAGTGACTCTAGAGTACTTTTTGAGAGAAAATACTAACTCTTCTATAGCAATAGGTACTTTGAGAACCTCTTCAATTGGAAATCAACAAATCTATTGGAACTAAAATTCCTTTATTATAAGGTCAGTATCTTCATTTTTGAGTTTCATAATTTGTGGAGACTAGTTGACTTGAGTACAGAGTGAGTTTGAGTATGAGTTTTCTCAGGGCTAGCTTTGTGACTATAGCAATAACTGAAGAAGCAATGGTGAACTTAAAGAGGCAGCAGCTAGCAGACGGGGGCTTGACCCAGGAGGCATCCCCCAGGGAGGGCCCAGATGCAGCCTGGTTTGGCCAGTGATTGCAGATCTGACTTCTAGGCCCTAGAAGGTTATGGGTGGAGGCAGATGGCTGAGATTGTGTGTGAAGTTGGTAACCTTCTATTGCCCTCAAGATTTTTTTTGTGCAGGCTCCAGTGTCCTGTGGACCCAGGAGGCATCCCCCAGAAGGGGCTCAGCCTCAGTCAAACATGGCCAGAGATCGTAGGCTTGACCTTCAGGTTCCAGAAGATTCCTAGTAGAGGCAGCAGACTGGCTATGCTAAATCTAGAATTTGAACCCTGGTTTGTCTGATGATAAAAGCTAATCTCTTTCCACTAATGACTCCATATTGTTTCCCTGGTGAAGAGGGCACCGGTGGAGAAAAGGAAAGTAGCTGAGGCAGTGGAGGCATCTATGAGTTCAGTATTTAGAGGGATAGATCATATACAGTATCTGAGAGGGCAGCTGTGAAATCAAAGGGGTTGCCTGCAGGCAGCAATGCCATGGTGATTGTACCGGAGGAGATGGTAGTGGTATGATAGTTGTTACAAGCCTTTCAGGGATAGATTAGAACTTGGGAATGCATTTCTGTGTATTCCTGTAGTATTTATACTTCAAATCATGCATGCATAGTCTTTGCATCATGGAACCTCAGAGTTGAAAGTGTGTTCTAATCACTCATTTTTGAGGAAGATTGACCCTGAGCTAACATCGGTGGCCAATCTTCCTCTTTTTCTTTTTTCTCCCCAAAGCCCCAGTACATAGTTGCATATGCTAGTTGTAGGTCCTTCTAGTTCTTCTACGTGGGACGCCGCCTCAGCATGGCTTGATGAGTGGTGAGTAGGTCTGTGCCCAGGATCCGAATCAGAGAATCCCAGGCCACTGAAGCAGAATGCTTGAACTTAACCGCTATGCCACCTGGCTGGCCCCTAATCACTCTTTTTATGGTGTGATTTCATGTACGTGATGGTCCGTCCATACTGGAGGAACAATGATAGAAAAGTTACTTCCTGTTTTCCACCAGAATGTATGCTCCATGTGGATAGGAATTTTGTCTGTTTGTTTATTGTTTAATTTTTAGTGACTGGAGCAATGCTTGGAACCTAATAGCACTCAGTAGATATTGTTGAATGAAAGAATTATTGGACAATTTGTTTAAAAGTTTTGTTTTACGTATTAATCAATATTATGTACCAATGGTTATCTCATTTAAGTCTCATCTAACCCTGGGAGGTATGTATTATTATTTCCAATTTATGAATGAGGAAACTGAGACTCAGCAATTGTGTAATTTTAAGGTGACATTACTAAAACATGATGGTCAGGATTTGAATCTATCTCTATAACCACTACATTATATTGTGGAATTACCACCTCTGTTGTCCTAGACAATATTTTTTTATTAATGGAGCCTAAATTTTTATGGAAGCCACATCACACTGTTGACTCATTAATCTGAGTGCCAAATAAAACTCACAAGCCTTTTGGTTATCATGTCTCTCTCATCCATCCTGTACGTGAGCTGTTGGTTTTTCTGGAGCTAAGTGTGCAGGAGCTTGCATTTATTCCAAATAGATTTTCTCTAGTTAGATTCATTTGATCTTTCTTTATGAGATCTTTTGATTTAGTATGGTTTTAAAATTTCAAGTATTTTTTGGCATTCATTGATAAAATATTTTTTTTATCCCTTTGTTTTGTCAATATTCTGTAAAACATGTTGATAGATTTTTTAGTGCTTAAGTATCCTTGTATTTCTCAAATAAGCTACTTAGTTACAATATATGTTTATACATATGTGTATATTTATCCTGCTGAAATTTAATTTTGTATATGTATGAATTATATCTATGATTCATTTATTTTGGTGCTATCTTTATACAGTTTTGATGGTGGGGTCGTGCCAGCTTCATAAAATGAATTGGAAGCTTTCCATCTTTGTTTATGCTCTTCAGGCACAGGAATTGCCTATTGTCTATTGCCAGCTTTGCCTATTAGAGAGCATGGGAATTGTCAGTTCTTTAAAAGTTAAAAAAACTTACCTGTAAAACCGTTTGATCTCCTCACTTTTAAAATAGATAGATAGATAACAGTATTTTATAGGTCTGTTCATATTTTCTATCCTTTCTTGAGTCAGTTTTGCTAATTTATATTTTGTAGGAAAATAATAATTTTCTCTAGATTTTAAAAATATATTGGCATAAAGTTGACATGATATTCTCTTATTTTCCATATCTTTGGTTATATTCTCTTTCTTATTTTTTATATTTTTTATTTTTGTTAAGATCTTTTTGAATCCTGATTCTGTCATTTAACCTATTAATTATAAGAAACTTTGTTGAGCATATTAACATTTAGTCCTCATTTATTCATATATCCACAAGGCTTAATTAATTAAATAAAATTCAACAAACATAATTATTGTGTCTTCTGTATGCTAGATAGATGCTAGAGATACAAAGGGCTGTTAAAACAATGTCCTACTGTAAGAAACTTACAGTATAGCCAGGATATTTCAGACTGTTTGTCAAATGGCTTGTTGAAATTCAGATACAGTCATGTGCTGCATAACAATGTTTTGGTCAACTACAGACTGCATATACCATGGTAGTCCCTTAAGATTAGTACCATACAACCTATATATGTAGTAGGCTATACCATCTAGGTTTGTGTAAGTACTGTAGGGGAGGAACTCATTTTCCTCTGCCTTTCTAGGTTCTTCTGGCTGGTCTGAGAATTAAATTGACATGAGACAGATTAGCAGGAGAAAAATAAACAAGTTTAATAACATGTATACATGGGAGAAACCCAGAAAAACTGAGTAACTTGCTAAAATGGCCAAAGCCCTCACCTTAAATGCCATCCTCAGCTAAAGACAAAAGATGTTGGGAGTGGGGAGAGTGAGGGACTTTAAAGAAAAGGAAGGCAATTCACAGGTAGGTGAAAAGGAGCAAACATTGGAAAACAATGTTTGTTTGGCCACACTGAAACAGAAGAACACAGAGGGGAACCCAACAGATAGGCTTTTCTAGGTTCCCCCCTGTCTACTACCTAGTTCATGTTATGCTAAGGTGATAGCTCACTTCCTGAGACAGGTTTTATTATCTGAGTTCTTTTAGGCAGATAAGGAGAAGATAACAAGAAAAGCTTTCTGAGTGTTTTGTTTCTTAAAAATAATCAGCCTAGGGCTAGCCCAGTGGCATAGTGATTAAGTTCACATGCTCCATTCACATGTTTTGCTTCAGCGGCCAGGGTTCCCAGGTTCAGATCCTGGGCGTGGACCTACATACTGCTTATCAAGCCATGCTGTGGCAGGCGTCCCACATATAAAGTAGAGGAAGATGGCATGGATATTAACCCAGGGCCAATATTCCTCAGCAAAAAGAGGATTGGCAACAGATGTTAGCTCAGGGCTAATCTTCCTCACCAAAAAAAAAAAAAAAGAACCCAAAAAATAAATAATCAGCCTAAAATAATCCTCATGTTAAAGAGACACTTTTTGCAGTGGCAAATTTTATTCCCTTTCAGTGTACTCTATGATGTTCACTCAAGGACGAAATTGCCCAACCATGCATTTCTCAGAACATATCCTGTCTTTAAGCGACACACGACTGTATATTATTTCTGATGCATTACGCATCTAGCAATAAAGTACTTCTGACAAGGGAACAAAAGAGGTTAATATGACAAGACCTGTTCTTTGTGAACCCATGTTTGGTCCTAATGATTACCTCTTGTCCTTGTAGGTGGTCAGTTATACATGAGAATCTTGTCCTGATAATTAAATTCGTATAAGGAATATGTTACTGAAACATATCTTCTCATTAATAGAGATTCAGTTGGAAAGATTTTTAGGGAATATTTTAACCATTCTAGAAATTTATACGTTTTATCAGCTAGAAAAGTGCTTCTTAAATTATCGTAGGCATAAAATTCACCTGGGGATCTTATTAAAATGCAGGTTTGGATTCTGTAGGTCTGGGGTGAGGCATGAGATTCAGTATTTCTAATAAGCTCCCAGGTAATGTCATTGCTGCTTTTCCTCGGGGCTGCTGACTAGGACCACACTTGAGGACAGAAGGATAATATATATTCTATCTTATAATTAGTAAGATATCAGTTTTCATAAAATTAGCAAATAGAGCATTTAAGCTGAAATTGAGAAGACTGACAGTGCCTCACTTGTTGGTGAGAATGTAGAACAACTAAAACTCTTATACACTGTTGATGGGAGGGTAAATTTTTATAACCGATTTTGAAAACTATTTGGTATTATATACTAAAGTTAAACATATTTCTATCTATGATAGAAATTCCACTCCTAAGTATATACACAGGAAAAATGAGTACTTATGTCCACCAAAAGAAATGCATAACATGTTCATAGCTATTTTATTCAAAATAGCCACAAACTGTAAACAACCCAGATGTCCATCAACAGGAGAATGGATAAATAAATTGTGGTATATTTATTCAATGGACTACTACACAACAATAAAAACCTACTGATATTCACAACAACATGAATGAATCTCACAGCCATTATGTGGAAAACAGAGAAGTAGATTAAAGAGAGAAATAGAGCTACATAATGATTAGAGAAGATAGAAGATAGAGTTAGAGTATGTGATTCCATTTATTAAATTCAAGAAGAGGCAATAACTACTCTACAATTATAGAAGTTAGAATGGTGGTTATCGCTGGGGATGGGTTATTAATTGAGAAGAAACATGTGAGAACCTTCTAGGGTCCTGGGAATGTTTTATATTTTAGTCTGGTGGTTACATGGGAGAATATACATGTGAAAATTTATTGAGTGAATTCATTGGCTGAACTTAAGATTAGTGCATTTTACTCTCTATATATTATACCTTAATAAATTTTTTATTTTAATAAAAGAAATAGAGCATTAAAAGAAGAGAAGCTATCTTTTGAATTCTAAACAGGGCTATATATTTTTTTTAGCAGTGGAATTGATTTCCAAGGGAGTTGTTATGTGTTCACATTCATATTCATTTACTGCATGAAAATATTGAAGAATGTATTTAGAGGTAGTGAATTAATGTAGCTAGCTGATACCTTAAAATAACAAGTATAGTTGTTACTGGATTTTAGGATAATAGAATCACAGCTCAAACATATTTTGGTTAAATCAGAACATTTCCATCTTTTGTTTTGAAGAGAGAGGTGAAATCCCAAGAAAACAAACTCTCATCAGCTATTTTGGAAGTCAAAACAAAAAACATTAAATAGAGGTGGGCTTTGTCTTTTTTACTCTTTGAACCTTTCCTTTTGATCAGTAACTTCCTGTTCTCCATCCAGATGCCTTAATACTCATAATGTGATTCCTCACTGCCTAGGATTCCTCACTGTTTCTTATTCAAGATTGATCTTAAACCTATCTTTATCTCTATCTTTATTTCTCTAATATTTCTCCACACCCCTCTTTCTCGTCAGGAGTCATAGAGTTCTGTAGCTTTCAGACTTTTTGTAAGCAGTAGAACCAATTTTTCAAGTAAATTCTTGTTTATAGAAATCTAAAAAGATACAAACTTTGGATGAAACCTTGACTGCTCAGATCCCTTCAACTCTTCCTTCAATCCTCCCTCTCAGTTTACTCTTTCCTTTTTTGCGCCACAACAACTTGAGGGTGGGATACACTGGGGGAATAACAATCAAACATAATCTAGCCCAATCTTTTCACTTTACAGAGGAGGAAACTGAAGTACAGAAAGGGCTTCACAGCTGCTAGTGGTCAGCTATGTCAAGCTATCATAAAATTAGTTTCAATTGCCAAGTAGTAAAATTAAAATGTGGAAAAACTAAGATTTAAAGAATGTTTACATGCCATTTGATCAATGAATATAGTGATTCCAAAAATCTGCTTTTCAAGTTGTGTTCATAGGCAAGTAGCCACAATTCAAAATTTCCTGTTACAAGGAAACAGTAATCACATCTTAAATACAGTAATGTTATTTTTGACAAGGGTGCTAAGACAATTCAATGAGAAAATATAGTCTTTTCAACAAATGGTGTTGGGAAAACTGGATATCCCCATGCAAAAGAATGAAGTTGAACTCTTGCCTCACACCATATACAAAAATGAATGCAAAAGTGAAGACCTAAATGTAAGAGATGAAACTATAAAACTCTTAGAAGAAAACATAGGAGTAACTCTTCATGACCTTGGATTAGGCAATGGTTTCTTAGGTATGACATCAAAATAATAAGTGAAAAAAAGTAATTGGACTACATCAAAATTAAAAACTTTTGTGTTTCAAAGGAAACCATCAAGAAAATGAAAAGACAACCTATGGAATGGGTGAAAATATTTGCAAATCATATGTTGATAAGAGACTTGTATCTACAATATGTAAAGAACTCTTACAACTCAGCAATAAAAAAGACAACCCAATTTTTAAAAAGGGCAAAGGATTTGAATGATATTTCTCCAAATAAGGTTTACAAATGGCCAAGAAACACATAAAAAGATGCTCAAGATCATTAATCATCAGGGAAATGTAAATCAAAATCACAATGAGTTATTACTTCTCACACATTAGAATGGCTGTAATCATAAAAACAGAAACTAACAAATGTTGGCAAGGATGTGGAGAAATTGGAACCATTATATGTTGCTGGCAGGAAGGTAAAGTGGTGCAGCCACTTTAGAAAACAGTTTAGCAGTTTCTCAAAAAGTTAGACGTGTAATTACTATATGACCCAGAAATTCCACTCCTACTAGCTGAGACATAGTCCCTTTAGAAATAGGATAGGTGACAAAAAAGGCTTTGATAGCAAGAAGGAAAAATCATGAAAGATATATTATAACAAATAATATTGTGAAAAGCAGTACATATTTAAATTATTTTTTATAAAGCATAATGAAGTTAAGTATTTAAAAAATTCTTAGTCATGTCCCTTTTGCTTACCAATTTAATAGTGAGATAATATACATTTGTATGTACTGTATACATTTGAAAATGGAATTTGTATCTATGTGAGATGGTTTTTTTGTGTGTGTGTATGAGGAAGACTAGCCCTGAGCTGACATCCGTTGCCAATCCTCCTCTTTTTTGCTGAGGAGCATTGGCCCTGGCTAACATCCTGTGCCCATCTTCCTCTACTTTATATGGGACGTCGCCACAGCATGGCTTGACAAGTGATCCGAACCTGTGAACCCTGGGCCGCCAGAAGCAGAGCATGCAAACTTAACCACTATGCCACTGGGCCTGCCCCATGTGAGATTGTTTTTAAAACTAGGAATTAGTAAAAATAAACAAATTAGCTTCTTCAGTTCCTTTCTTTTTCCCTTCCTTCCTTCCTCCCTCCCTCTCTTCCTTCTTTCCTTTGTTTTCTTTCATTTTTAAAGTTTATTTCCGTTAGTTGTTTATACTTGTGAAGATTCCCCCTTTAGTTTTTTTTTTTTTTTCTTTTATTTTTTTGTGAGGAAGACCAGCCCTGAGCTAACATCTGTAGCTAATCCTCCTCTTTTTGCTGAGGAAGACTGGCCCTGGGCTAACATCCGTGCCCATCTTCCTCCACTTTATATGGGACCCCGCCACGGCATGGCTGACAGGCAGTGCATCGGCGGGCGCACGGGATCCGAACCGGCGAACCCCGGGCTGCCAAGCGCTAACTAAACCGCTGCGCCACCGGGCCGGGCCCCCCCTTTAGTTTTTAATGATACCTTTCTGATCTGTAATATCTTGGAGAGGCTTTTAAATGGTGATAAAGACCTTTCACGTGGGAGTGTTGTAAGGAGATGTGAAATAGGGTGTATTTATTCTAAATCTGAAAATCCCCAAGTCTTCATACTGCAATTCCTTTAACAATCCTTTATAGTTTTAGTTCTCTGTTTAGTATATTTTCTTAAGAGGTATTTGGATTTTGAAAAAGGATACTGTTTTAATCTGGAGGAATTAATCTCTAAAAGAAGAATATTAAACATTATTTTATGATATTACAGAAGACATGTCTTATTACTTTGAGGTGACAACATACTTTTTGAGGTAGGGGATTTTGTACCATGTGGGTATTGCTTGGTTGGTCTATGAATGAAGGTGGTTTCAGTCCTTAACTAACTTTTAAAAATGAGTATGTGTGTGGTTTGTGATTTTTGAAGAGCTTTTCTCATTCGTTACTTCACTTATACTCATGATAACTCTGTGTGAAGTAGATTTGTTCTTTCTTTTTTAAAAGTGAAATGTAAACATGCAAAGTGTATAAAATATAGTTGTATGTGTGTGTAATGAATACGTATAAAGTGATTCCATGTAATCAACATCCGGGTAACAAAAAAATAGAACACTGACATCATCCCAGAAGCCACTTGTGTCCCTTCCCAGTCATACCCCCACCCTCTCCCTTCGAGGTGACCGCCATTCTGTATCTAAGATTAGTCAGTTCATTTGCTTTATACTTTTACTGCCTCTGACTGCATCTCTGAACAATATAGTTTGATTTTGCCTGTTTTGGGGCATTATTTAAATCATGCAGAATCTATTTTTTATGTGTGTTGCAGTTTTTGCTCAACATTTAGCATCATGAAATCCAAGTTCATTAATTTGCTTTTTATTGTGTGAGTACCAGAGTTTTATTTATCCTCTCTGTTGTCAGTGAGCATTTGGACTATTTCCAGTTGCTGGTTATTGTGAACAATGCTTCTATGAACCTTTTTGTACACATACACATCCTTGATGAACATGTGCGCAAGTTTCTCTAGGTTGTATATGCAGGCATACAATTATTGGGTCAGAGGATATGCCTATCTTCATCTTTACTAGGTAATGCTAAACTCTTTTCTATAGTGATTGTTTATACTCCCACCAGCAGTCTGTGAGCATTCCCATTGCTTGACATCCTTGCCAACAGTTGATGATGTCAGACTTTAAAATTTTGCCAGTCTGCTGGGTGAGTAGTAACATCTCATCATGGTTTTAATTTGCATTCCTGATTACTAATGACGTTAAGCACCTTTTTATAAGTTGTTGATTAGGTAGATATCTTCTTTTTTGAAGTACCTGTTCAAGTCTTTTGCCCATTTTTCTATTGGGTTGTCTGTCTTCTTTTTTTAAAATTATTTTTAGTTTTCTATATGTTCTGTGTATAAATTCATTGTCATATATATGTGTTGCAAATATGTTTTTCCACTCCTGGCTTGTCTTTTCACTCTATGTAAGTGTTTGATGAGCAGACATTCTTAATTTTAATATAGTTGAATATTTGTTGATCTTTTCCTTTTTGGTTAATGCTTTTCCTATGTTATTTAAGCATTTTTTTCTATCTGAAGTCATGAAGATAATCTCCAGTGACTTTCACATTGGCCTTTAATCTACCTGCAGTTGTTTTGGGATATTGTTTGATATAGGAGTGTAGTTGTATTTTTTTCTCCTCTTATGGGTATCCTGCTGTTCCAGATAATTTATTAAAATCTATCTTTTCCTGACTGCTCTACAGGGTTATGTCCATCATATATCAGATGTTCATACAAGCATGGGGTATTTTGGGGTCCTTTATTATGTTCTCTTGATGTATTTGTCTATCTTTGCACCCATACTACCCTGACTTAATTATATTTGCTCTATAATAAGTCTGTTATCTTGTAGAGTAAGTTCTGCCACCTTGTTCTTATTTTTTCAAGAGTGTTTTGGCATTTCTTGGCTCTTTGCATTTCTATATAAGTTTGGAATTAACTTGTGAAGTTCCACAAACAAAACCTGTTGGGATTTTTTTATTGTTTACATTTAATCAATAAGTCAATATTTAGGGAAATGATACCTATATGACATTGAATCTTCCAATCCATGAATATATTATCTTTCTCCATTTGTTTTAGTCCTCTTTAAAGTCTCCCAATAAAATTTATGAATTTTTCCTTACAGGTCTTATACAACATTAATGTTAAGAACATTAAATAACTTTTCAAGACAATAGAAACAGAGAAGTTGGAAAGTTAATTGTTAAATGAACAATACAAACAATAAATTGTTTTAAGGATTCAGAAGAGAAACAGATTTTCCTTAAAGTTTCATAATAGATGACAGTAAAAGAGATCTTTGGTCAAATGTTAATTAAATAATGTTACCTTGGTTTCCTCATAGCTGTTATATACATGTCTAGAAATTAATTGTCATATTTTCAGTTGGCTAATAGGTTAAAGAAATCAATGTACTGTTATTTTATTGACTATCTGCACAGTCACTATTTTACTGATTCCTTTTTCTCTCTGTTGATGAATCTTCTGGCTGAAATGGCTAGACTTAAGCAGATATTTTGCTATCATGTAAAAATATCTTAAGGAAAAGGTCTGTGTAGTCATTTCCAACCTAAGTATGTTGTAAAAGTCTTTGAAACATAAATGTTTGGTGAGACTTCTGAAATAATGAAACAGTGCATTCGTTGCTTCTTAGTAGTAAGTTGAGCCATTTCCATTTGTCCTATTAATTCTTTGGAAACACCAGAGGTCTTCTTTAGTGTGTAACTTATAGGCTTCAGGGGAGAAGTGAACCACAGGCCTTGTTTGACATTAAAAAGTAATTTATTTTTTATTTTCAAAATAGAGATTGGCATATTTAAAAGAATGAGATGGCATTCTTAGTTCCTAATAAAAATAAATCTCTGTTGGTAGTGAGGGTTGCTGTACAGATAGGTCCCAACCTTGTCACTTCTGGGGAACAGCAGTGAAATTGTTTGTTCCTGACAGCAGACAGCCCCACTGCAGAGCCCTGGTTTCATGTTACATTAAGTATTAGTGCTGTTCTTTCAGGAGCTATTATGCTGTGACATCAAAGATTTTCTGACAGGGCAGTGGTAGGTTAACACTGAAGTTGTCTACTGAAATTTTAAAGAATGGAATTAAATAAATATGATCAGACTTTAATATAAGAGATAGAGACAGAATTAGAATGATTCAAAGAAAGTTGCAGAAATAATGAGTCTATAGGCTGGCCTCTTTATCTCTGCTTGTTTAAGCCAAATTTTATTACCTTTTATTTTTACAGCAAGTACAAATGGCCATTATATTAATGCTAGGACAGTTGCTCATTTTCAGAAAGACATTATGAATAAGGAAAAAATAGCCTTTTGTGAAGTAAAAATGGTTCAGTTGACCTGTAGAGTATTTGATATTAATGAACATGTGGACAGTAATTGCAACGACCTGACTTCCTTCTTGCTGATCCACTAATTAGTTAAAAGGATCAAACTACATACTCTATTAAAGTTACAGGAGTACAATTTAGGTGGCAAGTAAAGAGATGAAAAGTCTTGCAACTAAGAAGGATTAATTTTTCATAGCAGTTGTATAAATATAGATAACTTAAAAAATAATCAGATTACAATGTTGTCTTTTGAAAAGGCTAACTTTTGTTAAATGTTGAGAAATATTATTAGTCATTTTTGTTTGTATAGGCTTTCTGTTTAAGAAAAATAAATTAAGCATTATGGTTTCAAGTATTTCTTCTCACTTTTTTTTGTGTGTGTGTGAGGAAGATTGTCCCTAAGCTAACATCTGTTGCCCATCTTCCTCTTTTTTGCTTGAGGAAGATTAGCCCTGAGCCCTGAGCCCCTGAGGAAGATCTGTGCCCATCTTCCTCTATTTTGTTTGTGGGTCACCTCCACAGCATGGCTTGACGAGCGGTGCATAGGTCCATGCCTGGGATCTGAACCTGTGAATCCCAGGCCGCCAGAGTGGAGTGCACGAAATTAACCACTATGCCACTGGGCTGGCCCCTCAACTATTTCTTAAATGATTTATTTGTAGTGACATCAGAGTTTCTGTAACTGTAACATTACTATGATATTTTCATGAAATAATCTTGGTAATATGAAGGGTCAATTAATTTTAAAATTACAATTCCATGTCTGGGCAGTTTAGACAATATAACAGTTTTTTTGAGATTAAGCAAATAAATCGTATGTTAAAATAAATACGTTCTCAGTATTTTGTAATTTTATTTTTCTTAAAGTAATAATAAACAAAACATTTTTTTCCAGTTATATATAAGATACACCATGGTACATTTATTTTAAATAATATAATACTAATACTGTCAATTGAGAAGTAGCTGGAATGAAAAAGAAGTTTCTTTATAGGTACTTCTGTGTTTGATCACGTTTCAAGATAATTTTCGTCCAGTTCAAAGTAATCTATAATATAGTCATGAAAACAGTTATGTTAAAAATTGAATTTAAAGGTCTTGGCTCTGGTGTGTACCTCACAATTTTATTCACAGAGATTGAATTTGCACAGGGAAATATTGCTACATCCTTTAAAAATCATTAAAAATGATTACTCTAAAATAAAATGCCCAAGGAACTCTACCGTATTTCTCATACCGCTTGTTGAAAGTGAGATACTTGAACCTGTAGATCTGAAATAAATTTGATTATATAAAAATGCTCCCACCTTTAAAAAAATTTTGTTTTGTTTCTATTTATTTTTTGTGAGGAAGACCAGCCCTGAGCTGACATCCGTTGCCAATCTTCGTCGTTTTTCCTGAGGAAGACTGGCCCTGGGCTAACATCCGTGGCCATCTTCCTCTATTTTATATGGGACGCCGCCACAGCATGGCTGACAAGCAGCATGTTGGCAGGCACCCGGGATCTGAACCCGCAAACCCCAGGCTGCCAAGCACAAACTAAACCGCTGCGCCACTGGGCCGGCTCCATTGTTTTGTTTTTATTTTTGATGTAACAAAATGCAATGGTAACAAGTCAAACGAAGCAACAGGCCAAATATGAAAAGAATGTTATAATATCTTCTCTGAGGACCCTGAAATCTTATATTTGAGAACTATTCAAATAAGTATTTTTCTATTAAAAACTTATAATTTTAGGGGCCGCCCGGTGGCATAGCTGTTAAGTTCATGCGCTCTGCTTCGGTGGCCCGGGGTTCACAGGTTCGGATCCCGGGCACAGACAGACGCACCGCTTGTCAAGCCTTGCTGTGGCAGTGTCCCATATAAAGTAGAGGAAGATGGGCACGGATGTTAGCCCAGGGCAGTCTTCCTCAGAAAAAAAGAGAAGGATTGGCAACGGATGTCAGCTCAAGGCTGGTCTTCCTCATACACACACACACAAAACTTATAATTTTAAATTACAGTATTCAGTAGGGGAAAAAGGGAGAATATTGGGAGAGATGTTCACTCATTTAAAAGCAGTGATCCTATATAAATATTTATATCAATACTGTTTCAGTCCTTTTACTTCTGCCAACTACAGGCATCCTAATTCAAAATGCTTTGAATTGCCATTCTACAAATAGGATACATATAGTTTAGCAGTGTTGCCATTAGCTGGCTAAAAGCAAAGGTATATTTGAACATAGGTATATTTGAAAATTTCTAGTACATGTATTAACTGAAGCACTATAAAGAATTTTGGTCTTTTTCTTATGATGATGAAGGAAAGTATGAGTAGTTTAATTAATTTGAGCTGTTTGGAAAAACTAAAAGTCTGGTTTGCCATACTGTCTCTAAAACAATTGATAAGCACTGGTGTTCCCAAGAGAGCTGATTATAGGTACAGTCAGCCCTTCACAAGGGGCTGCTAAAAGAATGTTAAAAAAGGGGTTATTTATTTATGTTTGAAAATTTTGTGCATTTAAATTAAAAGCTATTGGGAAATACATTTTGGAGAATTTGTTGGACAGTAAGTTATGGGAGATACAGTTACCTGTTTAAATAAAAGTATTCTTCCACTAAAAAAATCCAAAGCAATCAGAAATCCCTACTAAATTCATTTGTATTGTTTTAAGTTTAAATATGTGTTACATGCTTTTTCAAATGAGCAAATAATTTATTAGGTGCTTACTATGTGCCAGGCCTCAAAGGGATAGAAAACAATTAGTATACATCGCTAAACTCAAAGAACTTAATAGTGTTAGAGCAATACAAGAGAATATATAATAAATTGCTATATGTGGTAAGACTGTATCTTCACAGATGAGAAAGAATATAATCAGCTACAGGAAATCAGGGTAAGCTTTAGTCAGTAAGCTTTTGAATTGAAGCTTAAAGGCATAACAGGACTTAGACTGGCACTGCAGCAGGGTTAACACCTCTGGGTGGGTGAGTTTGCCTTTGTCTTTGCAAATTTAGTTTATTTGGGTACTTTTCCTTGAGCTTTTATTATTTAAACTTATTAAGGGAAATCCATTTAGAACTTTTTTCTCCAATAAAAATCCAGAAGCCTAGTTTTTTGCATAGAATATTTTTAACTAATATTTTTGTTTCTCTTTTAATG
The DNA here is from genome assembly GCA_031878705.1 of Tapirus indicus. Classification (NCBI taxonomy): domain Eukaryota; kingdom Metazoa; phylum Chordata; class Mammalia; order Perissodactyla; family Tapiridae; genus Tapirus; species Tapirus indicus. The sequence goes on from CM062924.1 coordinate 13,172,188, forward strand.
AATAGCAACAAAAATGACTTGAAAGTCCCTTCAGTAAACAAGTCATGTAATTGAGGTGAATCCTCAAAATCTAGTTTTCAGTCTTCTTTGGTAAGTGAAAGGTAAGAGGAGATCTTCAAAGGCTGACAGTTTACAGGGAAGGTTTTGTTTTTTTTAGTCAAACTATCTTTGCCTTCCTGTTGCAAATATAACACATTTCATACATTGTATCAAGTCTGTTTCAAATCTGAGCATAAAAAGAATCTCATAATTATGTTATGTAGTTCTTGGCCAATATTGACAGTTCTCTGGACTAGAGATTGTTATTCCTATTCAGTAACCTAATTTATGTTTTTATAACATTATAAATATATATCTGGTAAATGCCAAGATATCCAAAAGTTTACAGTTCATCTTAAAACATTTTAAACAATTAAATGACTGAGGTGTGAGTCAAGAGCTCAACATTAGCTTCAGTTTTGTTTTTACTTAATTAGCCACAATTTTTTAAAATCTAAAGCAAAAGAAAACTTTTAAACCAAAGACTACTATGAAGATCCTACAGTGTAAGAGAAACAAGATCATTTTAAGTAAATAGTCTCATTTATGCCAGATGGTACATTGCTATATCCAAGAAACAAGATTTATCATTTATATATGTATTTTTAATTTTTGGTGGGACTATTCAGTTAAAAGGATGATCCTATTAGTTATCATTTTTGATAATTCTTGTTTAAAATAATTTATCTTAACACATAGTTAGATGAACATTTAAGAAGAATTTTTTTGTTGAATGTTTGAATTTCTTTGCCTTTTAGATGGGTGCCAGTGTATAAAGTGAATTCTGACCATTTTACTACACCGCCATTTTGTTTTGTTTACTTTTGAGGTATACTCTAACTTTCAGAAAAAGGGCTGATACATTTATTTATTTAAAAGTTAAAGTGATTGAAATTAATTTTAATTTCAGATTTTTTTCCAGAATTTCACAAGAGTCTGAAAATTGCAATCAGCTTGGCATGTTAAAAATATCTGCAATCAAATATGTGGGTTTGGGGTTTATTGGTGTAACAAATCCCAACTCAAGATGCAAAAGATAATTTAATAATGTCCTTCAACTTCCATGATGCTTACATGCAGATCTACATTGCACTTATTAACTTGTTTCTTCTTTCATTCACTTAACAAATTCATTGAGCATAAGCATTGTACCAGGCACCAAGGATATAAAGATGAAAAATGGTTATTTCCCTGGATAAACGCACAACTCGAGGATGGGAGAGCACAGACTGAGAATGAAGGAAGGTAGAGATAAAAGATACAATGGGAGAGTGAAGGTAGGCAGTGTAAAAGGCATAAAAATATTTGCAGATTCTATATTGTGATGACTGTTTTTTTTCTTTTTTTTTGTGAGGAAGACTGGCCCTGGGCTAACATCCGTGCCCATCTTCCTCTACTTTATATGGGACGCTGCCACAGCATGGCTGACAGGCGGTGTGTCGGCAGGCTGCCGGGATCTAAACCTGCGAACCCTGGGCTGCCAAGCGCGAACTAAACCGCTGCGCCACTGGGCTGGCGCCCTGTGATGACTGTTTCAATGGACCAATGGGCAGAGGCCTGTGGGAGCACAGAAGAGGGAATACTAATTTTGACTGAGTGAGGGGTTCTCAGTTACTAGTTTTTATGCATACAATTTGAAATTTTTATTGTTCACTCCATTGCCTTAAGATCAGGTCAGTATGTCCTCATTTTCACTTTTTTGTTTTTATTATTGAGGTAGAGTTTACATAACATAATGTTATCCATTTTACAGTGAACAGTTCAGTGGCATATGGTACATTTACAGTATTGTGCAACCATCACATTTATCTAGTTCCAAAACATTTTCATCACCCCAAAATGAAACCGCATGCCTATTAAGCAGTTATTCCCCATTTCTCCCTCTCCTCAGCACCTGACAACTACCAATCTTCTTTCTGTCTCTATGGATTTACCTTTTCTTGATATTTCATATAAATGGAATCATACAATATGTAACCTTTTGAAACTGTTTTTTTTTCCACTTAGCATAATGTTTTCTAGGTTCATTTATGTTGTAGCTTTATTCCTTTTTATGACTGAATAATATTCTATTGTATACATACCACAATTTGTTTATCCATTCATCCATTGGTGGACATTTATGTTGTTTCCACCTTTTGGCAATTTTAAATACTACTGCTCTGAACATGTGTGTGCAAGTAACTGTCTGAGTAGCTGCTTTCAATTGTTTTGGATATTTCCACTCTTTTGGAGTGGAATTGCTGGATCATATGGTAGGTAATTCCATGTTTAACTTTTTGAGGAACTGCCATACTGTTTTCTGCAGTAGCTGCACTATTTCATATCCTCACTAACAATATATGAAGGTTCTGATTTCTCCACGTCCTTGCCAACATTTGCTATTTCCCCCTTTTTTTTTATTATAGCCATCCTAATGGGTATGTCAGATAGTATTTTGATGTCTAACTGTTGAGGTCAGAACTAGGGATCTCTGAAATCCCTAGAGGGATCTTCTGAAACCAAGAAGAGAGTGGGTTACCATGGATACTTGTTTCAATGGATTCTTTTAAAATAAAAAGATAAGAATTTTTGCATCTATTTATGAGGGATGTTGGTCTGACGCTTTCTTGTTTTGGTACTTTCTTGTTTTGTTTCATCTGGTTTTGGTATCAGGTAATACTAGCTTCATAAAATGAATTGGATAGTGTTCTCTCCTTTTCTATTTCCCGGAAGAGATTGTGTAGAATTGGTGTTAATTCTTCTTTAAACATTTGGTAGACATTTGGGCATGGAGATTTCTTTTTTGGGAGTATTTAAACTTATGAATTCAATTTCCTTAATAGTTATAAGGCTATTCAAAGTTGCTATTTCATACCGAGTGCGGTATGGTAGTTTGTGTTTTTCAAGGAAGTCAATTTTATCTAAGTTGTCAAATTTATGTGTGTACAGTTATTAATAGTTTTAACTTATTATCCTTTTTATGTCTGCAGAGTCTGTAGTGATATCTCGTTTCATTTCTGGTAGTATGTGTCTTTTTCTTTTTCTTTGTCAGTCTTTGATAGAGGCTTGTCAATTTTATTGATCATTTCAAAGAACCATTTCTTTGTTTCATTGATTATTTTCTAGTTTTCCTGTTCTCAATTTTATTGGTTTCTGCTCTTATCTTTATCATTTCCTCTCTTCTGCTTGCTTTGAGTTTATTTTGCTCTTTTTTTTCTAGGTTCTAGAGGTGAGAGTTTAGATTATTGATTTCAACTTTTCTTTTTTTCTTTTTGTATGCATTTAGTGCTATAAATTTCCCTCTCAGCACTCCTTTAGTTGTGTCCCCCAAATTTTGACACGTTATATTTTAATTTTCATTTAGTTCACTGTATTTTTAAATTTTTCTTGATATTTCCTCTTTGACCTCTGGATTATTTAGAAATGTGTTGCTTAGTTTCCAAGCATTTGAAGATTGTCCTGTTGTCTTCCTGTTGTTGATTTCTAGTTTGATTCCATTGTGGTCAGAGAACACACTTCATATGATTTCAGTTCTTTTAAATTTGTCGACGTTTGTTTTATGGCCCAGTTGGTGGTCTGTCTTGGTATATGTTCTGTGGGCACTTGAAAAGAATGTATATTCTGCTATTGTTAGGTTGAACATTCTCTAAATGTCAGTTAGCGTCTGTTGATCTCGTTGTTGAGTTCTGTATCCTTGTTTTTCTGTCCACTTCGATCAATTGCTGACTGCTGGCGTAGCTGTTTTACTGGTTGGAATTAAGTATGGGAACCTTACCTCCCTTTACTTCCCATTATTCTCCACCATTTATAATTGTCTTAAATAGTTCTTCTACATACATTTAGAACCACCTCAGGCAGTGTGCTTCCACCATCAAACATAAATAAGAAAACTTGAGAGGAGAAGGAAAGCCTATTGTATTTACTCATGTCACCATATTTTGCTTACCTAATTCTTTCTTCCCTCTCGATGTTTCACTGTTCCTTCTTTTGTTGTTTCCACTCTGTTTAGAGAACTTCTTTTAGCCATTCTTTTGGGGTGGGTCTGCTGGTGATAAACTCTCTTAGTTTTACTTCATCTGAGAATGTTTATGTTACCCCTTTATTCCTGAAGGATATTTTCACTGAATATAGAATTTTGGGTTGACAATTCCTTTCTTTCAGCACTTGAAAAATATGGTGCCACTTCCTTCTGGTCCCTATGGTTTCTGATGAGAAATCTGCTGTCATTTGAATAGTTTTTCCTTTGTAGGTAAGATGTCATTTTTCTATGGATGCTTTCAAATTTTTTCATTGTTTTTAGTTTTCAGAAGCTTAATTATGGTGTGTCTTGTTATGGATTTCTTTGGGTTTATGCTGTTTGAGGTTTTCGCAGCTTCTTGAGTCTGTAGGTTTATGTATGTCTCTGCAGAATTTTGACGTTTTCAGCCATATTTCTTTGAGTACTTTTTCAGCCCCACTTTCTTTCTCTTTTCTTATGGGACTCTGATGACATGAATATTAGATCTTATGCTATAGTCCCAAAGGTACTGGGTACTCTGTTTGTTTATTTAAAATCTATTTTCTCTCTTTTGTTTACATTGGCTAATTTCTATTGTTCTGTCTTCCGTTTCATTGATTCTGTCCCTTCCATTCTGCAGTTGAGCCCCTCTGTTGAGCTTTTTATTTAAGTTATTGTGGTTTTCAGTTCTAAATTTTCCATTTGATTCTTCTTTTTCATTTCTTTGTTGAGGCTATTTTTTCATTGTTTCAAATGTGTTCACAATTGCTTACTTAAGCACTTGTGTCATGGCTGCTTTAAAGTGTTTGCCAGATAATTCTAACATCTTGGTGTTGGCATCTACTAATTGGTCCTTTTTCATTTAGATCTTCTTTTGTTTAATTTGAGATCTTCCTGGTTCTTCGTATGACAGTGATTTTTGCTTGAAACCTGTTATTCTGTATTATTTTATGATGCTCTCTTCTTTATGTAAACTTTCGGTTTTAGCTGGTTATTTTATTGAGGTCATGATAGTTTATAATATTGTGAAATTTCAGTTGTACATTATTATTCATCAGTCACCATATAAGTGTGCCTCTTTACCCCTTGTGCCCACCCTCCAATCCTCTTCCCCTCTGGTAACCACTAATCTGTTATCTTTGTCCGTGTGTTAGTTTATCTTCCACATAAGAGTGAAATCATATGGTGTTTGTCTTTCTCTGTCTGGCTTATTTTGCTTAATATAATACCCTCAAGGTCCATCCATGTTGCAAATGGGACGATTTTGTCTTTTTTTTTATGGCTGAGTAGTATTCCATTGTATGTATATACCATATCTTCTTTGTCCATTCATCAGCTGATGGGCATTTGGGTTGCTTCCATGTCTTGGCTATTGTGAATAATGCTGCTATGGGGTGTGTAAGTCTCTTTGAATTGTTGATTTCAAGTTCTTTCGATAAATACCCAATAGTGGGATAGCTGGATCATATGGTATTTCTATTTTTAATTTTTTGAGAAATCTCCATACTGTTTTCCATAGTGGCTGCATCAGTTTGCATTCCTACCAGCAGTGTATGAGGGTTCCCTTTTCTCCACATCCTCTCCAACGTTGGTTGTTTTTTGTCTTGGTGATTATAGCCATTCTAACAGGTGTAAGGTGATATCTCAGTGTAGTTTTGATTTGCATTTCCCTGATAATTAGTGATGTTGAACATTTTTTCATGTGTCTGTTGGCCATCTGTATATCTTCTTTGGAAAAATATCTGTTCAGATCCTCTGCCTATTTTTTGATTGGATTGTTTGTTTTTTTGTTGTGAGTTTTGTGAGTAGCTGTTTTTGTTTGTTTATTTGCTTGTTTTTTTTTTAACACTGTTCTAGTGGGGAAGGGTGGCTGCTACTTTTTTACTATCATGTGGACATAGAAGTCCAGGTTCATCACCTGTGAAGGGGCTCCTTGTTACTGCTGGATGGGGAGTTCCAGCTTCTCATGTGGTGTTCACTGACATTACAGTGGAGGTGGCTTTGTTACTGCTGGGCTATGGTGAAAGTTTTGACTCTTTACTAGGCTTCCTCTGATGCCATCCATGCCAGAGGGAAGGGGGAAGGCCACTTCTTCCTGCCTGGTGAGAGTGGAAATCCAAGCTCCTTACCTGTTCTCCTCTGATACTGCACATGGGGTGAGAGAGGGGACAGGGGGGCTATTACTGGCTGGTGGGAGTAAAAGTCCCAGATCCCTACCTGGCCGTCTTTGACACCTCCCTGGGGGTGGGTGTTGGGTGTCTCATTACAACCATGAGAGAGTGGAATTTTAGCTCTCCACTTGGCCTTTGTTTGAGTAGGTCAGGGTGGAGCCACAGTTTTTTCTGGGGCCTTTATCTGGAGTTAGAGTGGTTATTATCTAAAAGTTTTCTGTCTTGCTAAAAGCTGCCACCTTTGTAGTCTTTTGGCTAGAGTCAGCAGGCTCTTCTTGGGCCTTTTTTTTTTGGTTTGTGTCTGTTTGTGTTTCTAGGTTGCTGGCTCTTTTAGCTCCAAGTCTGGGATACATGAGGCAAAAAGAAAACCCAGGAACTTCACTACAGTGTGGTTCCTCAGGTGCTGAGAGTCTAGCCAGTCTGCCTTCTTTCCACCTTTCAGAGTCTTCTTATCTCTGTTTGGTATGTAATGTCCAGGGTTTTTAGCTGTACTTAGAGAGAGGAATAGGGAAGAGTACTTTTACTCCATCTTTTCAGAAATGGAAGTCTCCACATTAGATATTTTAAAACACAAGAATATAGAAGCACATATTCCATTAGGTTTTAGAGGAATGACATAATTATGTAGCCTTTGGAAAACTCTACTTTATGCTTGCAAGAGAATGAGAGTGAAAAAAGCAAATAACATATTATTATCCTTATCATGAAAATAATTTTGACCTAGCAGACCTCTGAAAGAGTCTTGGGGACCTTCAGAGATCCCATGACCAAGCTTGGAGATCTGCTACCCTAAACTGTAGTCTATCCAGGGACCTAAAAATATTAATGTTGACCATATCTATTTTAAGGCAATTTTTGTTAAATACCTATTGTTCTACTCAGGCACTGATCTAAGTGCTGGGAATATAGCAGTATAGGCGATGGACAAAGTCCCTGCCCTCATGAGATTTGAGTTTTTCTAGTCAGTTGATCTGGCAACTGAATGAAGTCATGAGATTTCTATTTGCCTAAGCTAAGTCCTTACATTCATATCTCAGGATTTGTCACGATGTGTGTGGGGCTGTTTATTTACAGCAGGTGAGGCAGTACAGCTGCAGTTGTTGACAGGAGAAGTTCAGACTACTGGGCAGACTGTGGTGCCCAAGTGAATGGATAGCAATACTGAGCTGCAGCCTAGACAACATGATTTTTGTTGTTGCTATTTTTAAGACACCTGTGTCTCTTCCTTTCCTCCCTTTCTCCCTGCCTCTCTCCCACCCTGTCCCCCTCCCTCCCTAATTGTTTTTTTTATTCTCTCCTCCCCTCCCTCCCTCCCTTTTTCCCTCCCTCCCTCCCTCCCTCCCTCCTTCCTTCCTTCCCCTTTGAGTTGTAGGTAGACTATTCCCTTAGTTTCCCTCTCCAGTTCTTACCACCCTCTCACCCTGGCAAAGTTACAGCCTCATGTTTCTTTATTCTCTCTCTCTTTCTCTCTCTGTATATGTAATAGCAAGCACCTGCTATGTTTCAGGTTCAGTGCTAGGTACTAGCAATAACACTGGGCAATTACATTTGAAGCCCTCTAGTCTTAGAGCAAGAGTTGGAATGCTTTAGTGTCACGGCTTAAAGAGATCACTCTGAGGCATGTACTGTAGAGCTTGCGTGTCCCTAACCATTCTAGTTTCCAATTTTGACTGGCTTTAACAGTTCCTTTGTGTGACTCCACCACAACATTTATGAATGGGATGACTTTGAAAACTTCCCTATTCCACCTTCTACCCTCAGCTTCTAAGTTGTAAAAACTGGACTTGATTTCCATTTTCTTGAGCCATTGCTCTTAAGGGTAGTCTGATATTAGGCATCAAATATGGTAACTATGGCTGTAGTCTGAAATTCCTTTCTTTTTCTTGGTAAAAAAAGGGCAAAATAAAATAAACCCAAATTTCAAACTTTTGCTTTAATTAAAATCAGTTTTATAGACATGCATTTGATAGCCTAGGAAAATCAGGAGTTCAAAAGTAAATATTGCCAGCACTTCTTATACTCTAAGTAATAGCAACAAATATTGTGAAAATTATAGTTTAGGAAAGAAGATTAATACGATATGATTAGTAAGGTATGAAAGGCAGTAGCAAGTAACTGAGAGGCAGGGTAAAGTGATTTTATTTATTTTACAGGTAGAAAGCTGCATTTATGTGTTTTGATTTCATTATTTTTGTCACCTGTGTCTCACTTGCTACAATCACAAATTCCAACTGTGAATAATGGAAATCATTGAATGGGTGTGTGGTGTATTGACTGCTTTTTCTAGTCTATAACATACCTTCCTTGTTGGCACTAGAGAGCAATGAATGAGGCATTTTATTAAAACTGAGGCTTGTGGTTCTAATCAAAGGTCACTGGTTGGCTCTCACTTTTCAGTTTCAGATTTGTCTGTTTGATCAGGGGGCAGCAATGAAATTATTATGACAAAGACTTTGTACTAGGCTGTATCTGTCTGTTGAAACTTGAAAGTCTTTGGAACCGTGATGCTGACAGCATGTGAACACTGCAGGAATGCGCAAGCTGTGTAATGTCTTAAAGAAACTTTTAAGTATCATCTTCCTTTTGTGTTGTTCGAAAGAGTTTCAGATACTATTAAGGTACTAGTGAAAAGGTATTTTATTGATTAAAGAAGATTTTATTTTTTCTATCAAATGTGCATTAAGACAGGCTTCCTATTACTTTTTCTGCTCAGTCTCTGCTTTACACAGCAAGTTCATTAACATGTAGATATGCAGTGATTGAAGTCAGACTGCTTTTTACAGTGGAGTTGTCTTGATATAATGAGCTCCTCTTTAATGTTCAAAAAATTGTTGTTACTTTCTAAAAGGGGTTGTTTGTGAATTTCATTAAATTTAATCTCCTCTTCAAACAATTTCAGCATTGTTCAGTTTACCACAATTAAAATGCTTTCTGATGCTAAAAAATCACTTTTTACAGATGTATCACAAATGTAAGCACTGAGAGAGGGGCTTTGTTTTTTTACTTTGAAAGAAAAGCTGCTATTTAGCTGAGAATTCTCATTTTTTTAATTGGTGCTCCATATGGAAAATCAGAAGAGGGTACACTTACTGTATTGCTAAACAAGCTAGTTTGCTCATGAGGGTTAGGTTTCACAACTAGTTCATTCAATCCCTGGACTAAAGCATTGGTCTAATCATGGTTGAAAAACAAGGGCCTTAACCTTGCCTTCTCAGCTTACTATAGTACAACACTTTCATCTTTAGAATGTTGGAAGTCTTGAGAAAGAACAGATATAGTGAAGTTAGGTTTCTGCTTTGGACAAAAGTTCTCAAAGGGGCATATAAGAAACCTGACTAAATTCTCAGTTGCAGACCAGCAATTGTAGTTCATAGTGAATAGCTTCGTTCTTTGTAAATTATCCTTTCCACTTAGGCAAGCATAATTTCCCCCTAGTCAGTAGGACTTGAATGGTATGAGAGCAGTCCTTGGCATTTTTTTGAAGATTGGGCACAGAAAGAGGTAGAATGTCTTTCTGGAGAGTATATAGCAGGTGGAAGATTTAAAAATTCCCAGGTGGTAGCAAGGAAATTTTCCAGGTGAGCCCCAGGAAGGTTGGCTTATGAATGCAGGAGGTTGGAAAATTGAGAATTAATTATTTGATTTCTTCAAGTTTTGGCCAGCCAGCAGAGTTTATAAAGCTATATGAGTTCTACTATGACCAGTGCTCAGGAGAATGTTTTTCTAGGATGTTTCTTCCTGCTTTAGTTTCAGAGGCCATTTACATAATGCCAAAACATCTAGTCAAGTCAGGAATATACTCAGATATATACTCAATATACTCAGTTGGCATTGTGTAGAAAAAATATTTTAGATGTTTGGCTAAGTTTTGAAATTGTGTTTTGACTTCTTAAGGACAGAGCCACCATCTGAAACTTAACAAGAGTCTTTAGTAGATTGAGGTAATCATATCACTCAGTGGGCCTTTATAAGTCATTGTGATGTAGCTACATAAGAAAAGGGCTTAACCAGATATCTTTATCACCCAGAATATAAGATGACACTATCATCTGAAAAAGGCACAATTCTCTTGAAGTAGAAAGCATGAAATACTTCCATTGCCTTGTAAGAGCTAATAATGATGATAATATTACTGATATTATTATTTATAAAATCATAAATGATAATATTGCCAGTATTGTCATTTATAATTATAAAGGTAATATTTTCAGGTGAGAAATAAGAATATTTGAAATAGATATATAAGAGAATTATATGTGAGCAGAGGGTAATTATGGAATGGTGAATGAAAGAGTCATTGGAATTTTATGTTTAGATTAACTCTCCTGTGGATTTTGTCAACTTTATGTTAGTTAGATCAGAAGAAGCTTCATGAAAGAAAGGAAAGTTGGTAAGCTGGAACTAGCTAGGGAGGACATTCCAGGGGTAGTCTATAGTCAAGAAGGCATTTGGATGAGGGAATGGATTTACTGGATATATGTAGTGTAGAGTAAATTTTCCAGAGGAGAGTTTAGGGTATGAGGTAGAGAGAGGAAAGAAGTACAGAGGGACAAATTGGAGAAGAGCAAGGGCTTAAGAAGTTTGTCAAATGCAGTGCAGATGCCATATGGAAAATTTTCTAACCTTACTTTGCCTGTCTTAACACTCCACATGAACACATGCACACACTTTAATGACACTCAAGAGAATTTTGACATCTTTGATAATGTTTTCCAGTATTTAAGGGAAGTTAGGATGGAGAGATGAAATTTTATGAAAAGCCATAGTTATATTTACTAGTTGTGAGTGGTGTATTTAATAAGACTAACTGGAAACACTACATTTTGAGAATATCATCAGAAGTTCTGGGATTCTGAAGCTTGGAAGACATTTAACTGAAACTGAAAAAGGAAAATTAGGTGTGGCAATCATGTTATGGTGTATAAGAATAATGAAAATTTAGAGAGTAAAGTCAGAAATTCTTGGTATGAAGCTACTTAATTTGATCTGAAAAACACTCACAGCTGATCCTGATGAATTGTGTTATAATGTTTGTCTACAGAATAAAATTTGTAAGCATTCTATATTTTATGAATTAACTTCCCATGCTTTTTATTATTTGCAAAAGGCAATAAAACAAAGTGCAAGAACAATAATGTTTAAATATTAGCAGCAATTTGAATGAAACTAAATTTATGGTCAGGGTAAAATGTTATTTGCTGAAGGCAAAGCCATATTACATGACTTGATACTGGCTACTTCAATCTGAAATGTTAACTATTTTAATCAACATGTAAAATGTTAGGGATGCTTGTCCTATATTAATAACCAATGCTTTTATGGTCACTTTTGCATATGATTCTGTTGTTATATTTGAACTGTACCTTTAAAGAGGATGCCACAGTTACTCTTTAACTGTATTTGAATATTTGGACCAAAAGACATAGTTGGAGTACTTTTATTTTAGTGGGAGGAAGTGTGAAAAATGTGATGTTCTCTGATAAAAAAATTGAGTGAGATCAGCAATGCAGGTAGTTTTTAGAACACCTAACCATTTAGTATATTTTTTAGTAATTGTTCTGTTTATTTCAGTCAGATGTAACTGATGGCTGGAGGGTGGTGTTGATTTGGGAGTGTGTGATTTCAGTGCTTTTGATCTGTTTTCTTTCTTATCTTTAGACTATGACTGTAATGAATCTCTGATAATTATGACTAACATCCTCAGCTGTTCTGGCTGTTTGAGCCTGTTACTAAATGATCTCTTCCCAGTGGTGTTTATATATTCATCGGAGGAATTCTTGTTGATGCTTGAGGTAGAAGATACTGTAGAATATAAGTAAGAGCTATGGCATTCTTTTGAGTAAGCCCTCATTTTGACTCAAACGTGATAAAGTTTTGATTCTTTTTTCTTTTACATAAGAAGTATAAATATCAAAAACTTGGAAGTAGTATATCATTTTTTTCCAATCAAGATACTGAATCAGAATTGTGAGAAGGAAACATGTATATTAAAAAGCATATTGGGATATAGAATTACCAAAGCATATTATTGAATTATTGATAAATAGGAATTTGTTCATAATTTTATTTAACTAGTCAAGGGCATATCGTGGAAGGCACTTCTGTTTTTTAATATATTCGTCATATCTCTACTTTTTAAAGTGGTTTAACTTTCTGGTGGGTGAAATTCTTCTGGTAAAATTTTTCATATGTTTAAGACTTAATGTGTAATAATAATGATAATAATATATTTTATTTAAGAAAAACATGTAAGTGCTTAAATTACCCATCATACCTAAACAAAAATAATGTAAAAAAAGAAATAATTATAGTTATCTTGGTAGATGATCAGCTAATTAGTGGTAATTTAGATTCAATAAATGCACACTGAAATATTTAATGAGTTTTCATAGCATTGTCAACTTTTTAATGTATAAGTTAAAAACATTCTTTTCTTTTTCAGATTGTTGAACTTTTAAAATATTATTGATACCACAGATTCTATTTGTTTGTTTTTGTATATATTTATTTTTGGTTGTGAATTTTGCAAATTGTCCTACTGGCTAGTATGTGATTGAGATTGAGACGTTTTCCATTTTTAGATATTTCTATGTGAAACATTCAGAGAAGTAATCCTGCACATCTTTTAAGCAGTCAATGACCTTATCTTTTGCCAAAATCAAATGACATTCAATACTGATACTATGGAGAGAGGAATCAAAATAGACACCTAATTATAATTACTTTTTTCCCCATCATTATATCACTACATGCAGAACAACTGATTTTTAAGAGATCACACAACTGCTGAATTTTGGCAGGTACAAAGGGTTTTTTTTCTTTCCTTCCTTCTCCCTCCCCCTTCCTGCTTTAATCACATGTAGGATTTATTGGAACAGTTCAGACTGACCTCTTTCTTGAAAGATTTAGTTTGAATTTTAATAGTTCATTGGAAATAGCAAAGGAAAGTTAATATGTTTATGATTCCTTCATATTTTCAGAAATCCTTAACGTTTATGGTAGAGTTCAATTGTTTAGAGAGGAAGGATAGTTTTAGGTAATTTTGGGAAGATGACTATAAAGGCTTGGACCAAACACTATACAATTAGCTGCCAGATTTACTGCTTTTGGAATAAAATCAACTGTGAGCAACATGGTGGCAGAGACTATATCTTCCTAACTATTCTGACCCAATACACAGTACTGTGCCTGGCACATAGGAGATATTCAATAGTTGTTGAAAGAGTAAAGGAAGATAGGATGGGAAGGAAGAAGGAAGGAGAAAAAAAAAACCAAGTTGATTGGACAAAGTAATAAATTCCATGGTACCCTGTTGAGGTTTTTTGGATGATGCATTTCTCTCCCAGACCAATAACTTAACAGGGGTATGATCTTTACACTAAGCACTAACACAACTTTGAGAAACCTGTCATTGCAGGGGTTTAAGCACTTTTATTTGCTATTAGTTCACAGTGGTTCAATTCTTTTCCCTTCTGTTCATTTTTGTTGGATAGTACTGGGAAATAATGAGACTAGATTTGCATATAACATTTCAAGGAAAGCTTTGATGATGTCTATCATTGTATTTATTGTCTCTTCTCTTAAAACTGCCAATCCCTGACCAATTATCCTTTTGAATGGGCTAAGTACCACCTCCCAGTAGGGGCTACCACTTCTTGTTCAGCCTTGTTGGCCATTCTAAGACATTTCAAATACTCTGTAACTTGTCTGTAATATTTAAGAGTTGAAGATACCCACTAGTTAGTCCATTGACAGAAAGTGTTTATTATTCATCTTTTGGATAAGGTCTTTGACGAATTGATGTTAGAATTTAGGGCTGGTAAAAGAGCCAAACAATAGAGTTCATCCTTTTGTTGTAAGTCAGCAATGAAACTCATCTATCCTGTCTTTATGAATTTGTTGCCATTTTATTTACTGTTGATTTTATCCTGGCTCTGTTTGGAGTTAGGGGCACCAATCTACATTAGATGGTCCTAGGATCAATGCCTCTTTAAAGATATGGTCTCCTTTGGGAGATGTGGATGCTGTAGCCATTTACACACTTGTGTCTTAAAGTGTTATCAAGTGTCTTCCTTTTACAAATAGTTTAGTTACTAGAAAAAGAGTTACTAGTTAGAGAAACTATTTTTGAAGATGATAAATTCCTAGGTTTAAAGTTTAGATTTTCAATCCTTTTGTTGATACTGCTGTTTAATAATTGTTATTATTATTATGAAATATAATAGTCATTGTGTAAAAATGATCCCTGTATTAATGTAGAGTTATTTCTCAAATAATTTCATATCAGAGATTTTTAATTCTCTTCTAGATAGCTATTATACAATGACGTATTAATTTTCCTGGTTCTCCAATTGTGTCACAGTCCTGTGATGTTTACCAAATCAACCTAACTTTATGATTGTCAGCCCAGAGCAGGCTATAATTGTTTATGGCACAGAGTATCTCATTCTAACCTTTTAAATCTTAATTTATAACTTTCAGGAATTTTATATAAAACTTTTGTTTTTTAAAAATAACCCACTGGTATGCTGAGAGACCTGAACTTTGCTCTTCTGTAACTCTCAGGATTTGGCAATATAAAGTACATATTTCTTTATGAAGTGTCATGGATAGCAACATCTTGTTACTAAATGTTTAGGAAAATTACTTTCATTTGTGGAAGGCTCTGATTGTTGTTGGTTGCAATAAATATTTGACTCAACCTTATTCATTTGACCAGACCAATAGTGTGAATAGATAAAAACAAAATTTCTGCACTAACCCACAGAGTTAGATATATTTTGATTGCATGTATTTTCAGGGGGAGGAGGTAGTAAATGAAGCTGGTCTTTGTAAATTACATAAATCTTATTTTTGGTGTGGAGAATTTGCCTTGCATATTTAAGGTTTTACAGTGGACTTTATTTGTAAAATTTCAGCTATACAACATGTATTTTCTTGTTTTTATTTTAGTTCAATGGATTCTTATGATTAACACAGATTTTTCAAAGTAGCACATAACCTCTGTGTTTTACTTTATAATTTGTCAAAAAATACTAATTTATTGTGTGGCCATGTATATTAAAGTTTAAGGTATTGGAGAAAGCTTTAGGTGTTACTGCAATGATTTTTCTCTGTATACAGTATTCAAGTGTCAATGAAATATGCAAAATTGAGAAAATAGCAGGTATGACTTATAAGTGTGTAAGAAAAATGTGCACTACAGATTTGGTTAAAAAGGTCTAGAATATTTATGGAGAACCTTTGATTGTTAACTAAGAAAAGCATAAAACAGATTCTATATGATCAGTTCAGTTTTTGAATAAATTTCTCATTTTAAAATTATTTTTGTGTTACCGCTTTAAGTTTAACCCCACATTTATAAGTATTATGGCATATATGCCAAATAGGAGAGTATCACTTGGTGTGAATCTATTTTAAAGTGGGTTACTTGTAGATGGCACAGAGTTGGGTCTTCATTTTCATCCAATCTGAAAATCTTTGCCTTTTATATGGAGTGTTTAGACCGTTTATATTTAATGTAATTATCTATATGGTTGGGTTTAACTTACTGTCTTATTTTTTTCCTATTTGTTCCATCTACAGAGTATTTTAAAAAATGATTCCATTTTATCTCCACTGTTGTCTAGGTAGCTGTACTTTTTTTCCTTTAATGGTTACTGTAAAGTTTACAATATACATCTTTTTTTTTTTTTTTATGGGGAAGACCAACCCTGAGCTAACATTCCTTGCTAATCTTCCTCTTTTTGCTGAGGAAGACTGGCCCTGGGCTAACATCCTTGCCCATCTTCCTCCACTTTATATGGGACGCCACCACAGCATGGCTGACAAGCAGTACGTTGGCAGGCGCCCAGGATCCGAACCCGTGAACCCCGGGCTGCCAAGCGCGAACTAAACCGCTGCACCACCAGGCCGGCCCCTACAATATACATCTTTAATTTATCTTAGTCTACCTTTAAATAATATTATTTTATGTCATGCACAGAGTAAAAACCATACGTGACAACAGTATACTTCTATTTCTTCCCTCTTGTCTTTTGTGTTATTGTTGCCATACATTTTACTTTAATATATGTCAAAAACCCCACAATATGCTGTTCTTATTTTTGCTTTAGGCAATTATTTTTTTAAAGTCAGGTTTATTGAGATATAATTTACATACAATAAAATTCACCCTTTTAATGTATACAGTTCTATACATTTTTACAAATGTATATATTTTGTAACTACCACCACACTCAAGATATAAAATATTTTCATCATTTCCAAAAGTTCCTCCATGCCCCTTTTAGTTAATCCCTCACTCACTATCCACCCCTGACAACCACTCATCAGATTTTTCTTTATAAGCTTACCTCTTCCACAATGTCATGTATAGTCGTGTTCCACATAATGATGTTTTGGTCAACAATGGACCGCATGTAGGATCATGGTCCCATGAGATTAGTACCATATAGCTTGGGTGTATAGTAGGCTATACCATCTAGGTTTGTGGAAGTACATTCTATGATGTTTGCACAAGGAGGAAATTGCTTAACAATGCATTTCTCAGAACATATCCCCATTGTTAAGCGATGTATGACTAAGTGGAATCACACAGTACATAGCCTTTTGTGTCTGGCTTCTTTCATTTAGTGTAATGCTTTTGAGATTCTTCCATGTGGTTGCAGGTAACAGTAATTTGTTTCTTTCTTTTGCTGAGCTGTATTCCATCATATGGATGTGCCACAGTTTGTTTTTCCATCTCCAGTTGATGGTCATTTGGGTTGTTTCCAGTTTTTTTGGTAATTATGAATAAAGCTGCTCTAAACGTTTGCATACAGGTCTTTGTGTGGACATATGTTTTCATTTATTTTGGATAAATACCTAGGAATTGGGTTACTATGTTGGATGATAAGTGAATGTTTAAGTTTATGAGAAACTGCCAAAGAGTTTTCCAAAATGGCTGCACCATTTTTGTATTCTTGTCAGCAATTTGTGGGCTCCATTGCTCCATAATCTCACCAGCACTTGGTATTGTCAGTTAAAAAAAATTAGCAATGCTAATAGACTTGCCATAATATCTCATTGAGATTTAAGTTTGCATTTCCCTAATGACTAATGATTTTGAGAATTTTTTCATGTGCTTACTTGTCATCTATATCTCTTTGGAGCAGTATCTTTTAAAATGTTTTTTTTTTTGCTGAGGAAGATTGGCTCTGAGCTAACATCCATGCCCATCTTCCTCTATTTTGTATGTGGGACGCCGCCACAGCATGGCTTGACAAGTGGTGCATCGCTCTGTGCCCGGGATTCAAAACTGCGAACCCTGGGCTGCCGGAGCAGAGCATGTGAACTTAACCACTATGCCTCTGGGCTGGCCCCTGATTTGCTTATTTTTAATTATTAAATTGAAAGAGTACTTTATATATTCAAGATATAAGTCCTGTATCTGATGTATATTATACAGATATTTCTCCTAGACTGGGCTTGTCTTTTCATTTTCCTAACAGTGCCTTTCAAAAACTAGAAGTTTTTGGGCCAGCCCAGTGGTGTAGTGGTTAAGTTTGCATGCTCTGCTTTGGTGGCCTGGGGTTCCCAGGTTCGGATCCCGGGCGTGCACCTACACACCACTTACCGAGCCATGCTGTGGTAGCATCCCACATACAAAATAGAGGAAGATGGGGACAGATGTTAGCTCGGGGCTAATCTTCCTCAGCAAAAAGAAGATTTGCAATGGATGTTAGCTCAGGGCCAATCTTCCTCACCAAAAAAAAAAAAGTTAAAGTTATAAATTTTGATGAAATCCAATATGTCAATTTTTTTCTTTTATGGTATATGCTTTTAAGAGATCTTTACCAAGGCCAGAAAGATTTTCTTCTAGAATTTTTACAGTTTTAGGTTCTATATTAGGTCCATTTCTAATTTGTATGTTAGTGTGAGATAAGAATTGAGATTTTTTTTTTTTTGCATAGAAACTCCAATTGTTCACAAATATCTTTTGAAGAAATTACACATTGAGAAAAATTTCTGTTAGAGTTCTCTGTATAGTTACCATTTCTGGCATTATTTGCTCCTTTGGTAAATCCAGATTTCCATCTAGTATTATTTTTCTTCTACCTGAAGAACTTCCTTTACCATTTCTTGTAGTGCAGATCTGCTGCTGATGCATTCTCTCCCAACTTTCATTTGTCTGAAAAAGTCTTTATTTTACCTTCATGTTGGAAAGATATTTTTCTTAGAATTCTATACTGGGCAGTTTTTTCCCCCCAGTATTTTAAAGGTGGTGCTTCATGGTCTTTGCTTACATATAGGTCTTTGGTCTATTTTGAATTAACTTTTTTTTGTATATGGTATGAGGTAAGGATATTTTTGCATGTGAATATCCAGTTTTCCTAGCACTGTTTGTTGAAGAGACTAATCTTTCCTCATTGAATGGTCGTGGCACCTTTGTTGAAAATCAATTGACTATTGATGCATAGGTTTATTTCTAGGCTCTTATTTTCCATTTCATTTATCTGTATGTCTATCCTTATGCCAGTGCCACACTGTTTTGATTACTGTAACTTTGTAGTAAATTTTGAAATTGGAAAATGTGAATCCTCCAACTTAGTTCTTATTTTTCAAGATTGTTTTGGATATTCAGGCTCCCTTGAAATTTCATATAAATTTTAGGATCAGCTTTTTCATTTCTGCAAAAAAGGCCATTGGATTTTGATAGGAAGTGTCAACTCTGTAGATCCATTTGGGGAGTAATGCCATCTTAACAATATTAAGTCTTACAATCTATGAACATGGGATGTCTATTTATTTAGATCTTTACTCTCTTTCAGTAATGTGTTGTAAGGCCTGTAATTTTTAATTGAATGATGAGCATTGTGAATTTTATGATCCGAATGCTAGATTTTGTTTTATTCCTTTAAATAATATTGTGATGTATCTGGCACATGAAGTTACTTGGAATTAGTTAAGTCCGGCTTGCTTTTAAACTTTTTAAGTGAGGCAGCATGGACTAGGAATAATTTAGACAAATTCTACATGAGACCTTTTTGATGACTCTTCAATGTCCATGTATTACGAGGTCTTTTCTAATGGCTGGTGGGAGTATGAACTATTTTCAGCCCTAATGGCTCCATATATTTTTCAGCTTATTGCTTTCCAGTGGTTATTTTTCTAGAGTAATTTCCTCTAACCTATGTACAGATCTCTATTCAGTCAGAGAGTGAATGGGACACCCCTGTGCCTCTTTGAATCACTTTCTCTGTGCAGCATTCTTCTTTTTAGTACTCTTTCCTATTAATTCTAGCCTTCTTGGTCTCTCTGATCTTTAATCTTTGTTTCTTCAACTCAGCTAGACCTCTGGGCTCTGTTTGGGATCCTCTGGTCTGTCTTCTGGCACGAAGACCCCAGAAGCAATTGTAGGCTCACCTTATTTATTTCCTTTTTCTCAGGTATCATAGTCCTGCACTGCCTATTTTTCAGTTTCTGAAAATCATAATTCATGTATATTGTTTTCTAGTTATTTAAGTCATGAAGTTAAGTCCAGTTCTTGATACTTCAGCATTGTTATAAGTAGAACTTGTGAATCACTGTATCAAAGAAAAGTCAAATTGAATTTTCATTGATATAAAATGAAGAGGAGAACATTTTAATTCTTGTGTCGTGCTTGGATGAATTTAGATACCTTCTTTAATAAGTTTATCTTAATCCTTAATGCTACTTAATTATTAATGAGAATTTTTTTTTATTTTTTTTGTGAGGAAGACCAGCCCTGAGCTAACATCCGTTGCCAATCCTCCTCTTTTTGCTGAGGAAGACTGGCCCTGGGCTAACATCGTGCCCATCTTCCTCTGCTTTATATGGGACGCCGCCACGGCACGGCTGACAAGCAGTGCGTCGGCCGGCGCCCAGGATTCGAACTCGCGAACTCTGGGCTGCCAAAGCGCAAACTTAACCGCTACACCACTGGGCCGGCCCCTAATGAGAATTTTTTATTGTGCCATTTTTCAAGTAAATATTAGCTTAGTGACACAGTAAATGTCCACCTTATTAAGAATTGTTTTTTTTTTAAAATTCAACCTTAAAAGCATAGCATTCTAATGGAGTAGATGAAAGGTGTGTTTGGTAGATGGAAGGGGAGATGTGATCTTAAACTCTCTGTGCTTCAATTTCTTCATCTCTAAAATGAAGAAAATAGTAATATAGTTGTTGTGATATATGTAATATAATATTTGTAATGTGATATATGTATTGTGTTTAGGACAATGCCAGGCATATCCTAAGCGCTATGTAAGTGTGAACCATTATTATTATCTTAATCATAATCGTTTTCTTCATCGTTTGAGGAGACATGGAGGGGATTAGAACATGAAATTTAAAGCTATACAAATATTTAACTAATTTAGTATCAAATTATGCCTGGATGTACTAATTTTGAATATCCTTGGCACGAAGTGTGGAAGACAGCCTGAATTTTGAGTTGGTAATGTAGAACTCAACAAAGAGTTTTGGTCCTGTGAAACTTGTATGTTAGCTAGCAAACTTTTCCCTCTTGGATCTGTGATGTCATTATTGGAACCATCAATATTGAGAACTGAAAAGAAATTAAGCTGAGATTTTACTGGGTTAGAAATGAAAAGATTTATACCATTTATAACATTCGAATTTTAAATAGAGGCTCAAACTGTTGATATTATTAAACTCTAAAAGTGATATTATAGTTAAACTTTGGGCAAAAATATATGCTGGTATATATTGCTTTACATAGTAAATGTATTCTTAGAAAGTTGCATGTTCATTAAATTTTAGTTAGTTAAATTTACTTCCAAGGTTAATATGGACGAATAAATACACTACTAAAAAGAACCTGCTTTTGAGATGAAGAGTTCCTTAATAATAGACGTTGTCTGTCATACTAGTGGGTACTCAGCTAATATTTCTACCTAATTAAATTTTTAAGTTTTCTTATAGCAGTGTGTGTTTGTGTGTGTGTGTGTGAGTGTAGACTGCTCTTGATTTGGAAATAAAATACTATACCTTTTCAGAAGTGGAGTTAGTAGACTAACTATGGGTAATACAAATATTAGCTTTCATTTGCCAATTACTTGGTCACTGTTGCTGAAAATAAGTACCAAATTGATTATAGTCTTTAAAATAAAATCTGTTGGTTGAATAAACTTTTGACTTCTCATGGTGCAGAGCATTGAGGTTACTTAAGAAATGAGTGTTTTTGTTCATGTTATGTTAAGATTGAATAATATTTCTGTTTTAGCTCAACAGAATTTAAGTGAAACTGTGTAACTGATTCTGAAGTCTGTAGTCATACTATTGATTAAAGTGCTCAAGATTTCTTACCTTGCTAAGTTCTGTAGGACAGGTTTGTTCTGGGAGATTTTTGTGAATCAACAGTTTAACTTAATGGTTCAAACAATTACTGTAAAAATTTGGTTGTGGAGTCATGATTTATACCATTATTTTTATAGCTAACACCACAAAATAACCATGCTACTATAACCAACAGCAGAATTTAGAAATGGTAGGTTCTAGTGTGTGAAATTATTGCATATGAATGGAGAGAGATGTTATTTCAATGATACGTTTTTATTATTAGCTTCTGTTTTTATTAAGGATAATGAAAACCTTGTGTCTGGGCCTGTGAACAGAACTAATGTGACCTCTGATGTGACCCACCTGTTGTGCTTTCACAATCAATAATAGTCCCCTCATGTGAGGGTGATCTGGAGAATAACAATGTGCCAGCATGATGGAAAATAACATTTGCAAATTTAGATTGCAGAAATTGAAATATGCTTGGATCAGGTCCTAGGTTAAAGTAATGAAAACAACTTATCTAACCAAATATTTTGAGAAAAGAAGATATTAACAGATGCTGATTCACAATGCCTTTTTCAGGAGGAATTGTTCCTTGGTTACATACTTGTCTATCAGGCTTTTCATAAAATAAATGACTTCCTGAATCAGTGTTTGGCAATTTTTGCAACTAGAAGAGCGAGATAACCAATCCCTGGATTTTAGACATTCCCATGTAATTGCATTTATGGAAAATTAAAAATTTTATTTAGCATTTAAGACCATTTTTTTTTTTTTTTGGTGAGGAAGACTGGCCCTGAGCTAACATTCGTTGCCAATCCTTCTCTTTTTTTCTGAGGAAGCCTGGCCCTGGGCTAACATCTGTCTTACTCTACTTTATATGGGACGCCGCCACAGCATGGCTGACAGTCAGTGCGTTTGTCTGCACCCAGGATCTGAACCTGCAAAACACCGGGCTGCCGAAGCGGAGTGCACGAACTTAACCACTACGCCACGGGGCCAGCCCCATTAAGACCAATTTTGTTAAAGCCTCAATTGTGCTTTAAAAAAGAAAGAAACAAGGAATAAGTAGTTTGCTTATTTGATTCTTAAAGCATAGCTATAATAGCTTTACCTGCTAGACTATGTCTGGCCTGGATTTACCTGAAGAGCAGTCTACCAGCTAAAGAATTGTATTAGTTTTGCAGATAAATTTAAGGACACTGTCATCTGGTAGACATTTTCACCAGCTTGCAAAATGTTCTTTAGCATATTCATTCTTAGGAAGATCCTGGTGATGATATGTTCGGTGAGCAAACATCAGTTTCTCAAAACTAAAGAACTAATGGGCTACTGCTCTGCGATGTACAGGTCAAAGTCCGTCATTATGGAAATCACTGTAGTATAAAAACACTGACATATCTTGGCTTCTGACTAGGTTAAAGTCAATACTCAGCTTAAATCTTTTGTAGAAAGCTCCCACTCTTTGGCAGCTGCATGGACATTGGTGCCATGGCTGTAGCTTTATTGATGAGAGTTCTATTGATAGGGCCTTTGTAGAAGGAGGACAAGAGGGTGGCATCAAGGCTCCAGTTGAAGGTGTGATGGATGATGCTTACTAATGTCTTTGTGTTTGGCTCTTAGAACTGCTGCTGCCAACACCGGTGGAGTCCTTCTTTCTCTTGGGGTGCTAGGGAGTGAGAGTCAGGAGACAGTTTGTTCTTGGGATCCCCAGATAGAACTCAATGCATATTTTCTTATAGAAACTAGAGTTTTATAATCCAGTGCTCAGCTATGCTATGAGTGGACTGGCGTAGGATTCTAACCTCAATTGGTATCATTGTTTCTGTGAGAAAGTACATTCCAAATTCTAAGAACTTTTGGAACTGAATCCATTGGTGTGTTTGTTTCCTATTGGAAATATAGGACTTCCTGTAATTCCGAAGGTTATAGAACTGCATTATTTTAGAATTGGAGAGACCTTGGAAGTCATATATTTCAAATTCATTTTATAGATAAGAAGACAAAATTCTAGAAGAAACTTAAGTCCAGTTTGGCTGAAAAAAATATCATCCCATGGGATTGGGTCTTTTAAACATTTAAAAAAAATCAATTTTATCTACAGGCTTATTTCTTTTAGGTTCCAAGACTTTTAAAATTTTCATAGTTCTGTGATGTACAGGCCTAAGAATTTATCATTTGAGAATTTTCCAGGTTTCTCTGTATGAGGACTTCTGCATCACTAACCAGTATTATATGATCTGTAGACTGAAAGATGATAAGACTTTGTATATTTTGTTAGAAATCTCTTCTGCTGTGTTGTTTTATTGATTGTATCTAATATAGTGTTTAAATGTGTTGCTTTAAATGGCCAGATATTGATCCTGAATTGATTCATTTTAAAACTCCCAATTATGTGTTTACCTGAACCTTTATGTGCTTTTGATCTGTAGATTGGTATATTATCTTAAGGTGGACAAGAGAAGAACATGTGCTCAACAAATGTAGTGTTATTGGTTTTCAAAAACAGATCATAATTCAAAATTATCTTTGGAACTGTGCATTGTTGTTTTCTTGTGATATTTTTTTCTTGATATCTTGTAATATATCAGTAAAGCTGTTTGTAGAAGGAATTTGTTTATTTTTAAAAATGACATTTGAACAAATTTGTTGTCACCAAAAGACATAATATTATTATGGTTTATGGGAACTTCTCTTTTACATCTCTCTCCTGCTCAAACATGTACCCTAATAAGACAAAATAAAAAGTTTGATATATTAATATTATACTAAAAGACAAAATTTTGTGTTTTCAATGAGGATATACTATCTTTAAGGCCATTTTCACTTTAAACATCTTTATCTTAGGATGAGAATGTAACAATCATTTTTTGCTGCTGTAAAGGAGTGATAGGGAGGAGTTAATTCGTGACTTTTAAGTATGTTTTTCACCTTTGACTTCTTCAGAATTCAAATCTCAGAATATGACTTTTCAGATCTTAAAATACAAGAGTTTTTTGGTCTTAATCCTCTTTATTGAGCTATCTGTTAATCTTCCATCTTACCGATTTTTTAGGAATATATAGTTTTTCAGCCACCATAGTCACATAGCATCTTACTCAGTATCACAGACTAAATTATGCTAAACATATTAAAGATATATTCATTTAGTTTTTTAAATTGAAGTATAACTGACATACAATATCCTGTTAGTTTCAGGCATACATCATAGTGATTTGAAGTTATATACATTACGAAATGATCACCATGATAAGTCTGGTTACCAGCATTTAGTTTTAAATATTATGTTTCCATTGCAAGGTACTGATATTCTATACTTTTCATTTATGTTGAACATTTTTATGATTTTTTTGCTGAATAAATATAATCAGTATACTAAGTATTATGTTTTAAGCAGATGCCATTATGTAATTTTGTGTCTAAGTATTTTTTTGATGATACAGGGCATCAATATTAAATGAAATTTTAATTCAGTGATTTCATTTCCTTGAAAATATTTCTATCAGAAATTCATATTATACTTGTATCTTGCTGAACAGAGTGAAATGTTCTCTTCTTTCCCTTGTTGTGTCCTTGTTACAGCAATCACCAAAACATTCAAAAGTTTAATTTAAACTGAAATGTTTCTCCTTAGAATAAACAGAATATCTCACCTATGAAGGGTGATTACACTTGGTAAATTTGTTCTAAGACCTTTGTAATTAACAACTCATAGCTTCAGTGCCCGATGCTTAAAAACATTGGCATGTCATGTTTCAAAAGACATATAGGATATTTTTGAACCCTGCCATTGTCTCATTGAGACCAGAAGTTGATATTGAGACTGCATTTTATTCAGACATATATTAACATATGTTATGTTTAGGTCTGTTTTTATAAAGCAATTTCATTAAATTACTCTGGAATATATGTTGCTATTTAAAAAGATTTTGAATCATGATATAGTGGACATGTTCTAAGTAAGATTCTGTAATTGAGGGCTGAATTATAGGAACCCAAAGTTTCCTTTCATTATTAAGTGAACTAGATATAATTGTATGTTAAGCACCAGGATTGAATGATTTTTGCAGAACTGAGTAAACTTTCATGGTTTTGGAGAATTGAATTTAGAGCCCAGTGCAGATGAAATTAAGGTCATGGGATTATGAGCCAGTTAGTTAGCTTTGCTTTATTTTTTGATCATACTGTGGATTAAAGAAACTAAAGAATAAGGATAAATAGACCCCTTCCGGAAGAGAGTAGTGTTAACGGAGGGTTCCTTGGGGATTAGTTCTAAGACTAGTTACTTTTTATTTATGAATTTGAAGAGAAAGTGTACAGGAAAATCTCTTATTTTCTTGGAAAAAGAAGCCTATTACAAGCTTTTTCAGGTAGTAAAATGCTAATCAAGAATGGATAATATACAAAAAGATATCAAAGATAGGTGAATAGGATGAAATGGTGAAAAATCTCCACTTGCCCAAAGTGGAGACTATTTACATTTTTTTCCTATTTAATACAAAGATAATGAAGTTTTAACTCTTACTTATTACCTAGAATAAGCAGAATTATTTTGGAGGTTTCTGTGTATATGTAACCAAAAAATCAGAAGAAATACTGGATATTATCAGGAAAGGTATTAGAAACAAAATACAGCAGAATCTTATCCTTAAGTAAAATGATATAGCAGCCAAACTGGAAAACCAAGTTTTTAAAAAAATTGCATTTCCAGAAAGAAATAGAAGCAGAGGAAATCCAGAAATCTTTAGGAAGTGTGAGTGAATTCACATCAATATAGATTAAAAATACTGTAACTTTTTGGTTTGGAAGGACCAAGCCTGAAAGTGGATATGATTTAAGTATAAATACTCATGAAGAGTGTATATAAAGGGAAGATGGATTTAGTTACCATGTTAGCCCTCGCTGGTCCCCCCACCCTGCAATCTTCAGTGGTTTGTATAGAAGATTTGAAGTACATTTTAGAGTATGGGTTTTGAATTCAGAAGACTTGGATTATGTCCAGATTCCTATACTTAACAGCTATAGGACTTTAAACCTCAGTTTCCTCAATAAGAAAAATAGAATATAGAGGCTGGTCCCGTGGTGCAGTGGTTAAGTTTGACACACTCCACTTTGGTGGCCCGGGTTCACGAGTTAGGATCCAAGGCGCAGACCTACACCACTCGACAGCCATGCTGTGGTGGCAACCCACGTATGAAAAGTGGAGGAACGTTGGCACAGATGTTAGCTCAGGGCTAATCTTCCTCAAGTCAAAAAAGAGGAGGATTGGCAACAGATATTAGCTCAGGGCTAATCTTCCTCAGCAAAAAAAAAAAATAAATAAAATAATAATACTTATCCCACAGGGTTAATATATATCTATATATTAAATAAGGTTAAATCAGTTATGACATGAGTGGAAATACCTGACACATAGTAGAACTCAATAAATGCAGATTGAATAAGAATATATGTCCATTTCAAATCCTTCTCTTCAGCCTCAGGTTCTTTTAAGGAGAGTTCTCACACTGGAGTCCATGGATATGAAGTGCATATTTGTGTAATAAATTTTATTCCTTTCTTTGCTAGATCCACTTTACTTTGTCTCCTGCTCCCAAATCAGGACATTCCCAAAGTTTAATCCTTGGTTCTATTGTGTAACCTGTGTTGCTCTAGTCATTTCTTATATGTCTATATATTTTCTTAAGTCAGATTTATTATTCTTCATTGCCTTTAGAGAAGTATGAAAAATGGTAAGGTTAAGTCTTTCAGTTGCGGTTACAATGACTTCTGGGGGAATATGTAAACATTTTTACTCAGGGGGTTTTAGCATGAGAGAATTTCATTCACAAAATAAGGCCAATATTGTATTAAGTAATTAAGAAGTAATTATTCAAAAAAATATTTGTTGAGCATCTCTTATGTGAAAGGCACTGTTAAATTTTTTGAGATATTATTGTTTTCATGTTAATTAATGTTAGTCTAAAAGAACCTGCATTACAGGAGGCAGTCTGTCTTCTGTTTGCATTTCCCCTTCCTGCCTCGAGGAGGACCTTTATCTGTCTCCCTCTGTGGTCCCCTCAGGACTCAGACACCTTTTCCTCAGTGTAGGGAGTGATACTGTTACAGCAGGTATGGTGGGCTAGCTGGAGCTGATGGCTATCCTCTCTTCTGCGTCCAGGGCTACCCTCATGTCTCCATCATTGTTAGTGTCCTATGATTAAGAACTGTCAAGAACACCATTAGTAACTTTTAAGTGATCTTTAGCTTTTGAAATGATAAGATTTTTATGATAATTTTATAACATTGTCATAAAATAAAAGCGAAAATCATACTCCCATGCTTCTAATGTAGTGAGTCTATAGTGTCCATTAGTGAGGTTCTCATTAAGATTCTGTGCCCAAGAAATACATTTTTTCCCATGAGTTAATTGATGAATATTTTCCACAAAATAAATGTTAGAAAAATAAATATTTCAAGTTTTGGAGAGGGAGAATATATACTGTATTTTCCTAAGAAAATAGATTTAACAGAAAATAATCTGAAAAATACAAAAATTTTTACTATTAAAAATAATAGTTATTATTTCCATGTGTTTGTAAAAGTTTGGGATTTATTCTTATATTATATACTGCATATATATTGTATTATATTTTATATATATTGTTTGTTTATGTTGAAGAAATGTGTGTGTATAGTGAAATGTCATTAAAGTCAATACTAAAAGGGGAAAGGTCTGTTTGAGTTAGGAAAACTTTGACTAATGGACTATTTTAAAGGAATTGGAATTTTATTACTTTTTAAAATAAATACAGTGGACACAAACCAGGAATATAAAACATTTTGTCATGATCTGTTCTTAAGTGCAGCCTCTAACTTATTTTAATGAATAGATAAAATGACTTGTATTTATGATATTTTATGTTTATATCTTAATTTCTTTTTATTTCTACCTTAAAATATTAGAAACTTTATAAAATGACCCATATTTATTATAGAAAATGTAACCAATACAGAAAAGTACAAAAAGAAAGGTAAAAAAGTTACCTCAAATCTTGCCTCCCAGAAATAACAATTAAATAAGTATTCTAGACATATCCCTAACCATGTGAACAGACAGAAACCTAGAAAGAGAAAAGAATACTTTCACAAAAATGGGTTCATGTTATACATGTACTATATTTCGTAAAAAGTATTAACTTTAATTTTTTTCAGATTTAACAACAGAAAAATTTAAATGAAACTGAAGAAATTTCTAAACTTCTATCTTCATAGCAAGACATTAATTCCTAAAGATCTTTCTAAAGTAAAAAAATAAAAAGTATGAGGTTAAGTTCATTAAAAAGGAAAACCACTTAGTTCAACTTCAGATAGTATCCTCTGTATGAAAGATAGTTAAATTAATTTACACTTCCTCCCTTTCCCCTTCTTTCACCCCCTGCTTTGATTTTTTTCACATTGCATTGTAACTTACAGTGTTGCCTAGTGCTCACCTTTTAGCACTAGCTTCTTTTTGATTCATTCTTTGCTTAGCTGGATTTCATCTTCAGTTAGTGCTTTCTTGGATACAAACTTCCTTAATCTTTATATGTTTACATATTTTTATATGTTTAGACTTTGTTTGCTGTTTTTATAGAAGAATAACTTGGCTGGGTATAACATTACCTGGTCACTCTTACCTCAGGACTCTAGATTTTGCTCCACTTTTTCTGGCATTAATGTTGAGGCAAAGGCGAGGCCAGGCTGATTCCTGCAACAACCCCTTCTGCCTCCAACTTTGCAGGTAATTTTTTGTTTTTACCAGTAAGCCTTTGAAGTACAAAATTTATCAGGATATATTTTAGCATTAATTGTTATGCTTTACTTTTTCTTGGGGACATAAATCATTTTCTTGTGTTATATTTAAGTAGTTTTTTGTGGAGGTCCATTTTTCAAAATTCTCTTCTTCAGGGTCAGTAATTATATATATGTTGTATCTCTATTGTTTTCCTAGTTATCAGTTTTATCTCCAATTCTTTCTCCTTGTTCATTTTTACCATTTCTTTTTAAATGATTTTCTTAATCCTCCCTCTATGCCCTAGTTTCAGTTGTTAAAACAATTTTTTTTATTACATCTAATGAGACTTTTATCTATGTAATGGCTTAATTTTCCTTTTTCCATTTCTTTCCTGAGGTCTGTCAGCTCACTTTTCAACTACTGTTGTCTTATCTCTTCTTGATCTCTTTATCTTTTCTTGCTCTCTTTTTTTCTCCCCCACAGAGATCATATTATTTTTATTTGAGACTGAGGGAAATAGTTGTCTAAACTCTTCCTTTTTTTCCTTGAGCAGAGGAGGAAATCATTATTCTTTTAATGTGTGATCTGTGCCTTTAAATAATATCCTATTTTTCCCATTATGTATGTATATATAGATCCTGTGCTAATTCTTTTCTTATGGCTTATCTTCAGATGGGGGCATATTTTAGAGTGAATTGGGGTAGTCTTAGCAGCTTTAAAATTGTCATTTGTTGCCTTGAAAAACCTCAATTTTTTTTTTTTCATTCTGCCTGTATCTCTCCTTTGTTTCTGGCATGAGAAGTTTGGTGTGGCTTACATTGAAGCACCTTAAGTCAGGCTATCTGTGTTGTGATCTGGTCGTCTCTGCTTCCTTTCCCTCACCTCAGGCAGTGTTTTAGATTAGATTATAGACAAGATGGTATATCTGCATGTTGCTTCCTTATTCAGCTTGACTTCACCTGCAATTCCTCAGTGTGGAACTGGGTCTTCCAGGAATATTCTCAGCTAGTTCTATTGTCTCTCGTGCCCCTAAATCTTATCACGTTAATTAAAGGATCATTTGATATCATTTCAGACTGTGGTACTTACTTTTAGGGAAATTTATTCTTGCTTGAGGTCTGAGGAGGTGGGTGTCAGCTTGTAGTATTCTCCTTTATTCTGGCTTCAATTTCAATATATTTGGTGTATATTGTTCATTTTGTGGTATGAGCTAGTAGGTATTTTATTGCTTCATTGAAGATCTCCCCACCCCCCCTTTTCATTCTTTCTAGTTGTTTTCAAGGGAGAACAATTGATAAAAAATGGTTTTTACTCCGTCATCTTTGATCAGAATTCTGAATTGTCTCTTTAAAAAATATTTATATGTTCTCTACTACTTTCAAGTCAATTAAACATTGCCTAATATTTATTGAGTATCTGCCATGTGTTAGGCCTTGTTTAATTAGCTTTATATAACTATTATCTCTCTTAATTTTAAAAATCCTGTATGTTTTCAGTATTATCTCATTTAAAAATTAGAACTCCAAGTTCAGAGAAATTAAGTACAGTGCCCAAGGTCACACAGTAGAAGTTGTAGAATTAAAACTCTGGCCTGTCAGACTCCAAAGCTATTTTTTCTGCTATACCCCATCTAGTCCCTGTCTGGATAATCCACAAATTTTGAATAAGAGATTTCATGCACATTTCATAGTTAGATATTTCATTGCTACCTTTTGGCTAATATCAATTTGATAAATGTGTCTATACATATTATCCACCTACACATATAAATAATAATAATAATAGGTCATAGGTTTACCTTGATGGTTTGTGTCTGCGTATGCACAGATACACACTGTATTAATAAAATTTTTCTCCTCTTTGAGTTATCTATCAAAGGGACCAGTGGGACTCTAGGTCCAAGTACCACCAACTAGAATAATCCACTGGTGCCTGAGCGTGAAAAAGGTAATATTTGTGAGATAGATTATTTATGTACCAATTGATCCTATTCTGATTATTCTACCATGTGATTTATTTGACATTCTGAATTGCAGGAAAATATCCAAAGCCATCTTAGGTAAACATAGCTTAATCATTTTACTGGAAGATTATGAGTGGTTAGCTATATAGCAACATTTAGGGAAAAAAATATGGGGGGGTTGAAGAAGAGAATAATTAGGCCCAGTTGTATGGACAAGTGACTGCTTCAGTTTTCCTTTCATATCTGGGAAAATACTTGCTTGTTTTCTTTTTAAATGTTTTCCCCATTATGTTATAGAGTAACGGGGTCTTCAAATATACACAAACAAAATAGCATGGCACACTTATACCAGGTTTAATTACTAGTAATGGGCTGCACTACCTATAGATGGTTTGCCTTTTCTCCAGTAGCAGTCTGGCTATCTGGCATGAAGGCATGCTATAAGATTCTCCAGCTTTCTGTTGCAAATACTAATGTCCTATGGTGCCTCTCCAACTCTAATTACTACTTACCTGATGGTTAGAAAGTTTTCTGCTGGCATAATTCTGTATCTAATCAGTTTTAAATTCTTGAATTAAAAAAAATCCACAATAACAACTAGAAGTTACATTGCTACCATAGTGTGTTAATATTTCAAATAGAATTACAATTGTGGTAGAAATTGGCAGGCAGAGTAGATCAGGGTCTGGAGCCCCCAAAGTGTGACTCAGATGAAAAATGACCCTTTAAATGTGTTGAGAGCAACTCATTCAAGTACGTCAAGGATGACATGTTTTTTGGTTTTAAAAAGCACTTGGTGCCCATAAGCTAGCGACCGCTGGTGTTGAAACAGGCACTCTAGTGAGTACATGGTACTATTCAGGCAGCTACAAAAAAACCGGGTGTGCACATTTTAAAGGAAAGGGAAACACCCTAGTGCTTTTCTTATAGCCTGTGAAATCAGTCTACAAAGTTTTCCCCTGAGGCAAGCTATTTTTGTAAGTGCTCTTGCCCAGAGAAGTGCTATCAAATTCTCTTCTTATTTTCCAGTTTCTTTGGGTTCTCATTCACATATCTTCTCATTGTTGTGCTCATCCCTGCCTATCTTTCCATAAGCCTATTTTCGTAGATGTTTTCCTCTTTTTTTTTACCACCCTTACATTGCCTTATTTCATTTAGAAAGGTTAGTTATTGAAGTCTTTTATAGCCAATACTGGTTTTACACAAGGACAGATCCCATCTGTTAAGTTAATGCTTACAATTTGACAGAGAAAAACACTGGTTCAATGTAGGGTGAGTGTAAGAGCAAGTACTTGGGAGTCATGTATTCCTGAACTGGGACCCCAGCCCTCATTCACATATCCTCAGAATACCTGTAGACAAGTTATGTTACTTCTCTGAGCCATAGTTTTCTAAAAGATGGAGATAATGCCTTCCTTACTGGGTTGGTGTGAGGTATAAGTGGTATAACTTCTGTAAAGTATGGCTAGTACAATGATTAAAACATAATAAATGGGGCATATTATAATACTGACCACAATGATTTATTCCTTTATTTCTTATAGATGAAGTATACTTCCTCTTCTCTACTGTCTTTGGGTCTTGGCCATGTCATTTCTGAGCAGAATCTTTTAGAAGCATTGCAAGTTTCCATCAGACTTCTTACTCCTGTGCCCTCTGTTGTAAGAAGAGCATGTTTCAGACATAGGATGTATCCTCGGTCTGAGTTCTAGAATAAGAAACAATGGAGCAGACTTGAATCTGACTCATAGCCTAGAGCAGAGATACAGAAGCTGAACTGCTTCCACCAATATGTAATATGAGCAGAGAAATAAATATTTGTTGTTGTAAGTCACCAAGGTTTTGAGGTTATTATGCAGTATAATAACATTTCTCCAATTTCTGTATTTGTCAGCTTTGCTGCAGTCACAAAGAATCCCAAAGTCATAGTGGCTTAAAACAACAAACATTTATTTCTCAGTCATGGGTCTTCAGGTTGGCCGTGGCTCTGCTTGGCTCTTTTTGGCCATATGTCATTTCAATCTGTGATCAGGTTGAAGGAGCAGCCTCTATTTGGGACATGTTGTTCTCAAAGCAGGAGCCAGGAGTACAAATGGCTAAATCAAACTATGTAGGTGCATTTAAAGCTTCCATAAGGATATGGTGTGTGTCACATCTTCTCATGTTCCATTGGCTAGGTCACCTGTCTAAGCCTGGCAATGAGGCGGGGAAGTATAGTCCATCTACTGGGAGGCACTGGAAGTCACATGTGAAACAGTGGGAATAGATAGGTGGGAACATAACACAACCTACCACAGTAGGCTTTCCACACATGTTACAGTTCTTCTGTCTTCAGTACTTCTCTTTCCATCCCAGCATTGCTGGGCAAGTAATAAAATACAGATACATCTGGGAGAGGTAATCGATTAATTTCAACCAGGGTAGAACTATTAGATACTTTTCTCCAAGCAGATTCCAGTTGAGGGTACAATGGCAACAAAAAAGAATAAAGAATATAGTTAAGTATTAGCAAGTGTCTTGTATCCAGCTTGACTATGATTCTCAGAAAGCATTGGGGAAAACTTTTCATCTTGGAAATGTAATTTTATGACGCTGTGAGGTTTCCAGGATTCTAAAGTGAAATGGCTGTGGCAGTGATCCTTTCTATTTGACTAATCGCTTAGGTTGATTTTTTTCCCCTCCTCAGTGCTCTAGGAATTTTTATGAGCCTCTTTAAAGTAACTGAGATGCCAGTCAGGATACTTGCAACAAACAGGTGACATCTGTAGTGTAGTTGTTGCCCCTGAGTGAAAAGTCCATTTGGCCACTGGAACTTCTTCTTTGGATTGGCATCCACTGTACTAGGGCATGAAAGCTCATTAGAAAAGTATTTTATCTGTTATATAACCTGCCAAAGTTTCCTTTTCCTACATTTATGCCAGAATATAAATGGTCAGAATATCTTAGAAGGTTCTGGGGAAAACTTAAACTTAATGCCACATTTAAATTCATTCTATGACCTTAATTTCTCTTCCTGTTCTATGTCTCTATTTTCTTGTCACTTTTAAAATATCTAAATCTTATTTTAAGCAAACTTGATATAGGAGAAAATGCTTTAACATTTAGATAAATTAGTACTTTTTAAACTTAGTATCGTGTCATGAAATTTAGAAAAGAGGTTTTCTTTAAGCAGTTTAGCCTATTGAATAGAACTTGGAAGACAGATTTTTTAATAAGTTATTTTTTAATAATAAGTCAGATTTTTATCCTAGCTGCTGAAAATGAAAGCTCATTTATGTTATTTCTCTCCTTTGATCTCCATTTTCTCAAAATCTGGCAAGTGGAGGAGATATTAGCCTTCTCTCCCCTTCTTACTGGGATATGTAGATATGTACTAGTATATCTGAAAACACTTTGCCTTCGGAAGAAAGTGCAACAGGAATTCTGTTAGTGATATAAGTATAAAGGGGAGGTCTGCTCAGATATGAATAAATTATGCCTTGGATGATGAATTTACTTTTCTGTCCAGCTTCTGAAGGATAATAATTTATGTTTATGATTTGAGTTCAAGAAATAGAGAGGTTTTTGGAAAGACAGATACACTAATTTTGCCATAAAACGTGATTACTGAAAAAGTTACTGTTGTGTTTTTGAAAATAAAGGACATGAGTACAGCTTTTAGAGTTTTGTTTGTTTTTAAAACAGTTGCCAATGATTGAAGAAGACGAGATATATGATATGATGTGGCACATAGCATAGCAAGTATTTCTCTCCATCCATCTTGGGAATGTGTTCCTATTCATTGCTTAACTATGATTTTTCTAGGTGAAGTTTGTTTGCATAAGGGGTTTCCATATTTAAATTCAAAAGATATATTACAGAGCTCCTGATATTCAGAGCACTCCTCCAGGCTTTATAGGTGAAATTAAAATGAACAAGACGAGTCTCCTCTCGATGAACTTATAGCCTAGTGAAAGAGACAACAGATATTACACAAATTATTATAATACAAAGCAAAACTTATGTTTCCAAGCAGTATATAGCCCATGCTATCAGCATGCTAAGGAACCAAAGATTAACTCCAGTTGGAAAACTTAACTCTCAGGAGGACTTCATGGAGGAAGTAGCATTTGTGTTTAACAGGTAGAGATGGAGAGGAGTGGCATTCCACTTGTTTTGAGGAAAGAACATGAACAAAGAAAGGCCTGAAGTCGGAAAATGCAGCTCACTTAGGGGAAGCAGGGAACAGTCCTATTTGCCTGAAGTTTTGCCTGTGTTCAAGATGAGGAGGCTGTGAAGGAAATTGTGGTCAGATTTATGAAGGCCTTGAATGGGATAGTAAAGATTTTTGGGCTTTATGCTGAGGGGTGAAGTGGAGCCAGATATATTTTTGAGCATAGTAGTGACATGATCATATCTCTATTTAAGGAAGATAACTAGAAAGATTACGGATGGAGTGAGCAATGACTTAACAGGAGAAGAGATTGGAATTAGAGATCTCAACTAGGCTGTTTAGAAGTTCAGGTGAGAGACGATAAGGCTTAGTCAAGGGCAGTGAGAGAGAATAGGAAGGAGTTAACAAATTTGAGAATCATTTTGGAAATGACGTAAATAATGGTAAATATTTCATTTGGAAATAAAATAATTTAATGACAAATTAGTTTCCAGACTCAAGATGCATTTCGTAGATAGAATTCAGATGATCTGGCAACCAACTGGGTATTCAAGAATAATTTTAATATGCTATTTTAAATTAATCCAATCGCAGTAGCAATTATTTTCTTCAGTCTTCTTTGATGCCTGGGTATCTGATGTGGCCATGAGTTTGTTCTGATACTGCAGGTTTGATCTATCTGGGTGTAAAATCTATAGGTTGCCTATGAGGAGTATTGGAATTGCTTTGCTAGCGCGTCTGGCTTTTCCTAAAGCTCATGTGAGAATGAAAGTAAAGTATTATTTTGCACAATTATAGCAATATCTTGATAGTAGAACTTTATATTTTCAAAGAATTTTCATTCTCTCATCATATCCCATTCTTTCAACAGTCCTGACACAATAAATATTATATACTGTACATTTTAGAAGTTTGGGGAAACTGAGAAATGATAAGATTAAATGACATTTCTAAGGTTACACAGATAGTAGCAGAGAAAGGAAGAGAGCACACAACTTTGGACTAGTAGCCACTATTATGTACCAACATTACTCTGCCTTTACTAGTTTTCCTTTTGTCTGACCTAGTTTTAGTTAAACAACTGTGCATAGATATCCCAACTGTGCATAGATATCCCAGATAACTCCTCCATTGCCTCTACTTCATTTAAATAACACAAGAGTGTATCAATAGTGTATGTTTTGGCATTTTTTTACCAACAGATTGCAGTTTTACATTTAGATGGGGTTTTGCCTTTGTATTAAAAATCTCGTGTGCCGATTAAGAATGTGCAACTCTCAGTCAGATTCGAGTCTTATCCTTTTTTATTTGTGGAATAAGGATCATTCCTTCATATCAATTGGCCTTGTGTTTTGTTATAATGTTCTAGTGGTGTTCTTGTTGGAATCACAATTCTGGGCATTGCCTGGCCTCATCTATAGTCTATCTTCCTCTGCCTTTAGATGAGAATTTATGGATTGTTTTAGGTTTGTGATCTTTTTTACTCTGTGTTGAGAGGATCTTTCCCCCTGCACTGTTTTGCTTTATCTCCAGTATCTCTCTTTTTTGCGTGTGTGTATGTTTTAAAGTCCTCCAACTTTGTTTTCTTTCTTTTTTAGTTATCTGTTTCTCCCATGAGCTCATGTACATTTCCTGGTTACATTTTGGTCTGGGATCAGAAATACTACCAGATACTGCCAGGATACCTCTGAGTGTGAAGTTGCACAAATGCTTTTTTATGTCTCTGTCACTTTCTAACCTAGCAATATAGTGTTTCGAGTGACTTTTTCTTCTGGTATGTAGAGTGCTTCTGATTTACTTTTCTCAGGTTGTCTCATTGCTTCTGTCTCACATTTTTCTTTTTTAGATTGCATATGCATTTCAAGGCACTGACTTATTTGGTACTGACATTGAAACTATTGATTTTGTTTACAGTAACCCCAGACTCATTCCCTTCCTGTGGACCAAGTTTATTCAGGCACTGGTTGGAAAAGTGTATTTTCAGATACTTTTGTTATTTTGCTTTATTTATCACCAATGATTTGCTTTTATATTTGAGTCTTGTGTATTCACGAGTGAGCAGGCTCTAAGGCTGTAAGCCAGAAGTTCTCAAATTTACTTGGGTTGTGGTGTCTTGAGTGTGTTGACAAGTTTTCCACAGTGACTGTGATCCAAAAGAAATACCTAACCGTTCACTTCATTACATAGTTGGGATCAAACAATTAAGTATTTATGTACTAAAAACTTAGTAGCTGTTTGAAAAAATAATACAAATAAATCGAAAGCAAAACCACTAATTTCATTCTTAAATAATCACAATTGCTAATGAGATGTGTGTGCTTTTTGGGCACTTCACAACTTTTTCAAATACTAAAAACAGGTTGGACATTGCCACCTTCATTTCCTGT
This sequence comes from Tapirus indicus, assembly GCA_031878705.1. Classification (NCBI taxonomy): domain Eukaryota; kingdom Metazoa; phylum Chordata; class Mammalia; order Perissodactyla; family Tapiridae; genus Tapirus; species Tapirus indicus. The sequence continues at coordinate 13,209,945 of CM062924.1, forward strand.
TCCATATTGATTTTAGCGTAGTTGCTTTTTATCACTATAACCACTGAAAACCCAGCTTTGCAAAGATATGTTGTCACAGAAATGAATGTAGTGTGATGTGAAGTTGAAACTGTGAACTAATTTGTGTTTGTAGTTTGCAGAGTGATCAACAGATGTCGTGTATCACTGTGTTTCTCTTGAAAAGTTAAAATATCCTGTAGTGTTTCTTTGAATTCTCTCTGGTGCACTATTCTTGGAACTACAGCCTCTGGAACTCTTCTTTTGTCTACCATGACAGTGCGTTTTTCCGGTGTACATCAAAGTGTCTGGAAGATGGTAGGCACTCATTATATTTTGGTTGGCTTCTATCGTCCTTAGGCAAGCAGTTGGTTCACAGAAGTTGGGACAAAAAAGAACATATGTCCAATCTGCAGTTCTGGAACAAGACATATTTAAAGTACAATACTTTGCTGAGTTATGTTTTGCCATGCTTCTTGCTTTCCTCTTGAATGAATTCTGCCGATTGTAAGACACTCACGTGGGCTTGTCAGATGCATAGTTCAAAACCTTAATCTCCTCCCATTTGTTTTTAATGTGAGGAACTCATCTTAGACATCTGTTCTAAGAAAAACAGTTAGAGAGAAATTATGATACAGTGGTCTTACCCTGAATGTTATTTTGCAACTTGGCTAGCTCCTGTGCTTTTAAATTTTAGTAGCTTAATAGTCTTATTTCAAGGTAAACACTGTGAGGCAAGTGTAGCTTCAAATTTCTTGTCATTAGTTAACTGAGTCACCTTGCTCTGATTCACCACTGCAGCCAACCAAGTTGGGAATAAGAATTTAGTGGGTGGATGCAAGGGGTAACATCTGCTTTGCCAGCATTCGACTCACTGAATATGCTGTTTGTAGAGTTCTAGTACTGTGACCAAAAAACAGGTAAAGCCTCGGCATATAAAGATCTCCTTGGGAGAAAATTTTGATATAATTCTGTTTTGACTTGGCTGGAATCTTTCTTGCTTAAAAACACTGGTTTAATCCTCCCTGGAGTGTTAAGTGCTAACTCAATATTTTGCTAATTATGCAGAAGGAGCACCACATGGTTTCTGAGGATGACACTGTATGGGCGGGAGCATTGGTGACTGAAGCTGTGGTAAACTTTGTAGCTCCATAATCATCATCATCCATAGCAACATGTGCTTTTGTGACAGAGGAACAGACAATTAAATAACATTTTAAGGTAAAAAAAATGCTATTAGTTCCGAAAAAAGAGTTTAGGCTGTTTGTAAACTGCCATGCAGTAAGAAGGTATCATTTAGAATGAAGCTCGTCTTGTATTATAATCATCAAAGAAATATGTTTGTATATATTTCCTTGGAAACTTAATTTTTTCTTCTTACTATCCTTTTCCCTTTGCCCTGACAATCATCTCAAATTGTTAACTTATTTTTTTACTCAACAGAATCAGAATCTTTACTGAGATGAAATTTTTTCCTGGGTTTTATTATATTTGCCTTCAGTTGGCCTGTAAGAAGGATTGGTTACAGTCCCTCCCTCCTGATCAATTTACCTACACTGGAAAATGGAGAATTAAAATTAATTGCTACATCAGAAATGTGTCTGTAATGGACCTCAAATCTAAGGCAATGATGGTACTAATCTCCAAGACGTAATGACATGTAACAATTATGACAACTTACAAGTTCAGAATGACCTACCTTACAAGAGTAGCTTATTGGAAGTAAGAGCCAGGGAGTTAATCATAATTTACCATAAAAATATAAGTTCTTATTAAAATGGACTTTGATTAGTAAATTGGTATACATCAAAATATTTCTTTTCAACAAGTAGGTTAACTAAATTGTCCTTTGCTTTTAAAATGTGGCATAATAAAAAAAATTTATTGAAGGCTCTGTACCAAGGTGCTGTATAGATTTATAAAAGGAAAGAGAAAATACAGGTTTTACCCTTTAAGAAATTTGCAATCTGAAGAAATGCATATTGAAACAATTTAAGAGTTGCCCCTTTGTAGGCCAAGATCAGGTGCTTAATTAATATATGTTGAAGGAAAAAAAATATGGTTGTATATAGGATTAAGATAAATAAGACCATTGACTCCAACTAGTTCAGGATAATAGATTTTTGTTGATTTGAAGAGTCAAGTAAATAAGTAACTACCTGTAGGTTTAAATGTGAATTCAGTAGTCTTTAAAGTCCATGAACAAATGGGCCAGGACCATCTTGCAGTCTACTAATTTGTGAATTAACAGCTCCTGAATTTTAAGAGTGGCAACATTTTCCTTTCTCAGATGTCATTCATTCCTGTTTGTTCTGATGTGACATGAGATTGGTAAATCCTTCATACTCTCCATGATTGTACACAAAATGAGGTCTATAGATAGTTGAATTAGTTTAAAAGACAGGTATGAGATTAACTGGAATGAAAGAGACATTCATAAAAGCCATGATGGAGTTAGATTCAAGAGTGTTAAGATGAAATGTCCCGTTAAAATGAGCTAGAGTGTTGCCATGTTCATTGAGTTGTGTTTATAGAGAAGGGAGCCAAGTTGAAGTGAACGATCTGCCTGATTCAAGCCGTTTTACAGCAACCACTTTACTTTTGCATAAATGGTTAAATATTCACTTCATTTATAAAGAGTATATATGCCAGAAAGTGGGCAGAGTCAGCTGGAAGAAAGAATTGTTTATTGCTTAAGTATGCTTGGTTAAAATAAAATAAAAATTATTAAAAATTACAAAAAGAGGGAGTATATGTTTAGTGGACCTGTCTGGGCATAGTCGTGACTTGTTCTCTTGTCATTTATATGATCTTGTTCTATAGTGTTTACTCTGGTATTCATTAACACAAGACTAAAATACCTCTCCTCTTTTGTCTAACAATATTTTGTAGTGTATTTGAAAAACAATGTGTCATCCTAATGGTACTTCCATTATGCTAAGACCATCACACCAGGATGATAAATCCAAAAACTTCATTCTTAGATTTAGTCAGTTGTACTGACTCCAGAGGCTATAAAAGATGTTTGTAGCTAATATACTAACTGTGCATAGTATAGCATACTTTAAAAATAAAGGGTCGTCAGGTAATCTTTATCTCATTATTATTCACTAGATTAGATATTTCTTATGTGTCAGGGACTGTGAGGACTTTTATGAAACTCAATTCCAGAATAAATTTATTTATTTATTTGAATAGGTCATATGTATATCTGGTGAAAATTTATAAAGGTACAGAAGGTATAGAGTAAAATGTAGGTCTCCTACTAATTTCCTGCAAGTCCCTCAATTTCTCGGGTTCCCCCTCTAAAAGCAATGTCTATTACCAGATTTTTATGTATTAACCTGGAGATATACTATGAAATGCTTTCTTAACACAAATGGTATTATATTGTTCATATTTGCCTGTATCTTGCTTTTTTCATTTCTACGATATATATATTGAGGATATACCTATCAGGACATATAGAGCTTTCTCATTCCTTTTAAATGGTTATATAATATTCCAATGTTTGAGTGTATTATAAGTTATTTAGCCTTTTCTCATTAATGGACTTTTTGGTTGGTTCTAATCTTTTGGTATTACTAACAATATTGCCTTGAATATCCTTGTAGAGTCTTCTTTGTATTCATGTACAAATATATATGTAGGAAATATTTCTAGAAATGGAATTGTGGGTTAAAGATTATATGAAATTTAGATTTTAAATAGGTATTATCAAATTACCTTTCACAACTGCTGTGCCAATTTGTACTCCTAACAATAATGTTTGAGAGGGCCTGTTTCTACATACCCTGGACCATACAAGTGAAAGTGGTATCTCATAATTTTAGTTTGCATTTTTCTTTTGTGGTTTGAAAAACATTAATGTGTTTCAAAATCACTTAGGAGTTCATATTCATACAAATTCTTGGGCTCCTGGCCCCACATACTCTATAAAAGGTGGTCTGGAGGGGCCGGCTCGGTGGTGTAACAATTAAGTTCGTGTGCTCCACTTTGGTGGCCCAGGGTTCGCATGTTCAGATCCCTGGCGCGGACTGATGCACCACTTGTCAAGTTGTGCTGTGGTGGCATCCCATATAAAGTAGAGGAAGATGGGCACAGACGTTAGCCCAGGGCCCGTCTTCCTCAGCAAAAAGAGGAGGATTGGCAACGGATGTTAGCTCAGGGCTAATGTTCCTCACACACACACACACACACACACACACACACACACACACAAAAGATGGTCTGAAGTGGAACCTGTGAATCTGCACTTTTAGGGGCACCCCAGGTGATTTTTTTAATTGCGGTAACATTGATTATTAACATTATATAAATTTCAGGTGTACATCATTATATTTTGATTTCTATATAGATTACATTATGTGTACCACCCAAAGACTAATTACAATCTATCACCTCACACATGTGCCTAATCATCCCTTTCGCCCTCCTCCCTCTCCCCTTCCCCTCTGGTAACCACCAATCCAATCTCTGCCTCTATGTGATTGTTTGTTGTTATTTTTTATCTTCTGCTTATGAATGAGATCATACGGTACTTGACTTTCTCCCTCTGACTTATTTCACTTAGCATCATACCATCAAGATCCATCCATGTTGTCACAAATGGCTAGATTTCATCCTTTCATCTTCTTTATCCATTCATCCCTTGGTGAGCACCTAGGTTGCTTCCAAGTCTTGGCTATTGTGAACAATGCTGCAATGAACATAGGGGTGCATGTATCTACACATTTGTATTTTCATGTTCTTTGGATAAATACCCAGCAGTGGAATAGCTGGATCGTATGGTATTTCTATTCTTAATTTTTTGAGGAATCTCCATACTGTTTTCCATAGTGGCTGCACCAGTTTGCACTCCCACCGGCAGTGTCTGAGTTCCCTTCTCTCCACATCCTCTCCAACACTTGTTGTTTCCTGTCTTGTTAATTATAGCCATTCTGGCAGGAGTGAGGTGATATCTCATTGTAGTTTTGAGTTGCATTTCCCTGGTAGTTAATGGTGTTGAATATCTTTTCGTGTGACTGTTGACCATCTGTATATTTTCTTTGGAGAGATCTGTTCAGGTCTTCTGCCCATTTTTTAATTGGGTTGTTAGTTTTTTTGTTGTTGAGATGTATGAGTTCTTTATATATTTGGGATATTAACCCCTTATTAGATATATGGTTTGCAAATATCTTTTCCCAATTGTTAGGTTGTCTTTTCATTTTGTTGATGGTTTTCTTTGCTGTGCAGAAGCTTTTTGATTTAATGTAGTCCCATTTGTTTATTTTTTCTGTTGTTTCCCTTGCCCAGTCAGACATGGTACTTGAAAATATGTTGCTAAGACCAATGTTGAAGACTGTACTGCCTATGTTTTCTTCTAGAAGTTTCATGGTTTCAGATTTACATTCAAAGTCTTTAATCCATTTTGAGTTAATTTTTGTGTATGGTGTGAGATAATGGTCTGCTTTCATTTTTTTTGCATGTGGCTGACCCGTTTTCCTAACACCGTTTATTGAAGAGACTCTCCTTTCTCCACTGTATGTTCTTGGCTCTCTTGTTGAAAATTAGCTGTCCATAGATGTGTGGGTTTATTTCTGGGCTCTCAATTCTGTTCCATTGATCTGTATGTGTTTGTAGTTGTGCCAGTACCATGCTGTTTTGGTTACAATAGCTTTGTAGTATATTTTGAAATCAGGGAGTGTGATACCTCCAGCTTAGTTCTTTTTCCTCAGGATTCCTTTGGCTATTCGGGGTCTTTTGTTGTTCCCTATAAATTTTAGGATTCTTTGTTCTATTTCTGTGAAAAATATTATTGGAACTTTGATAGGGATTGCATTGAATCTATAAATTGCTTTAGGAAATATGGACATTTTAACTATGTTAGTTCTTCCAATCCAAGAGCACAGAATATCTTTCCATTTCTTTGTCTCTTCTTCAATTTCTTTCAACAATGTTTTATAGTTTTCAGTATATAGATCTTTCACCTCTTTGGTTAAGTTTATTCCTAGGTGTTTTATTCTTTTTGTTGCAATTGTGAATGGGATTGTATTCTTAATTTCTCTTTCTGCTACTTTGTTGTTAGTGTATAGAAATACAACTGATTTTTGTATATTGATTTTGTATCCTGCAACTTTACTATATTCATTTATTATTTCTAGAAGATTTTTGGTAGATTCTTTAGGGTTTTCTATATATAAAATCATGTCATCTGCAAATAGTGACAGTCTTACTTCTTCCTTTCCAATTTGGATCCCTTTTATTTCTTTTTCTTGCCTCATTGTTCTGGCCAGGACTTCTAATACTATGTTAAATAGGAGTAGTGGAAGTGGGCATCCTTGTCTGGTTCCTGTTCTTAGAGGGATAGCTTTCAGTTTTTCACCATTGAGAATGATATTAGCTGTGGGTTTGTCATATATGGCCTTCATTGTGTTGTGGTACTTTCCTTCTATACCCATTTTACTCAGAGGTTTGTTTTTTGTTTTCTGTTTTTTTTTGGTGAGGAAGGTTAGCCCTGTTGCTAATCCTCCTCTTTTTGCTGAAGAAGATTGGCTCTGGAGTAACATCCATGTCCATCTTCCTCTACTTTATATGTGGGATGGCTGCCACAGCATAGCTTGATAAGCGGTGTGTTGGTCCACACCCGGATCTGAACCTGTGAATCCCGGGCCACTGAAGTGGAGCGTGTGAACTTAACCACTACGCCACTGGGCCCGCCCCTTATTCAGAGTTTTTATCATAAATGGTTGCTCTACCTTGTCAAATGCTTTCTCTGCATCTATGATTTTTGTTCTTCATTTTGTTAATGTGATGTATCACATTGATTGATGTGCAGATGTTGAACCATCCCTGCCTCCCTGGAATAAACCCCAGTTGATCACCGTGTATGAGCTTTTTAATGTATTGTTGTATTTGATTTGCTAGTATTTTGTTGAGGATTTTTGCATCGATGTTTGTCAGTGATATCGGCCTGTGATTTTCTCTTTTTGTGTGTTGTGCTTCACTGGTTTTGGTATCAGGGGAACATTGGCTTCATAGAATGAGTTAGAAAGCCTCCTGTCCTCTTCAACTTTTTGGAAGAGTTTGAGAAGGATAGGTATCAAGTCTTCTTTCAATGTTTGATAGAATTCACCAGGGAAGCCGTGTGGTCCTGGACTTTTATTTTTTGGGAGGTTTTTGATTACTGTTTCAATCTCCTTACTGGTGATTGGTCTATTCAAATTCTCTATTTCTTCTTGATTCAGTTTTGGAAGATTGTATGATTCTAAGAATGTACCCATTTCTTCTAGATTGTCCAATTTGTTGGCATATAGCTTTTTGTAGTATTTATTCTCTATAATCTTTTGGATTTCTCATCTCAGTTGTGCTGGGTCCAAAAAATGCTAATAGCAGTAATGCTCCCTGCTCAGGCTCCTCACTCCTCCAGGGAAGGCTGTGTACCTTTGGATTGCTCCTGGACAGCTGTGAAGTGCTGTGGCTTGTGAAGGTGCCTTTTTTTCTCTCCAGAAGGGAATTTCTGTCTCTTCCACCTCAGTCAGGACTGTCCCTTGTTGTGGGGGTTCCTCTTATCCAGTTTTCAGTTCTCTCTCAGGGGTAATTGTTCCAAGAGCAGTTGTAAATCTGTTGTGTCCATGGGAGGAGGTGAATTCAGAGTCCATCTATGCTGCCATCTTGACACCAATCTCCTAGTTTGCATTTTTATCATTTTGTATTAGATTGCTTATCTTGTGTTTGAATGTCAGGCATTTCAGAAAAACTTGTTTTTAATATTTGTAGTATAGAATGTAATATCCAAGTAGAAAGGTGCACAAAACAAAGATGTTTTATCATAAAGTGAACATCTGTGTAACCACCATCCAGGTTAAGAAGTAGAACGTTTCTAGCACCCCTGAAGTTCTTCTTGCTCCTCTACGAACCCACTACTCCCCTTCTTCCTCCAAAGGTAAATTTGTCACTACTTCTTTTTTATGATAATCACCTCTTTGCTTTTCTTTAGTTTCATGTCCAGAGCATGCATCCCTAAACAACATAGTTTTGGTTTGCCTGTTTTCTATACTTTATATAAATGCAGTCATACATTATATATCCTTTTGTGTCTGGATCCTTTCATTTCATATTATATTTGTGAGATCCATCCTTGTTATTTTGTCTAGCAGTAATTTGCTCATTTTTGTTGTTGTATAGTATTTTATTGTATGACTATAACATAGTTTACATTTCCAGACATTTCCAGTTTGAGGCTAATATGAATAATGCTGCTATAAGAATTCTTGTACACTTGGTTGCATCTCTGTTGGGTAAATACTTAAAGGTGGAATGTTGTATTTCTATATATGTTAGGTAATGCCAAACTGTTTTGCTAATTTATACTTCACCAGTAGTGCATGAGATTTCCTGTTGTCACACACCTTCTCTTATTACTGGGATTATCAGTCTTTGTAGTTTTAGCATTCTGGTGGGTATGATGTAACATCTCATAATGATTTTAATTTGCATTTTCCTAAATATTAATGAAGTTAAGCACATTTTTATATGTTATATATCTACATTTTTATATATTATTGGTCATTTGGAAATCTTCTTTCATAAAGTTCATTTTCTTTTTTTTTGCCTACTTCTCTGTTCAACTGCGTTTCTTTTTCTTACTGCTTTGTAGGAGTTCTTAATATTTTTTGGATACAAACCAGTTTATATGTTGTCTTAGTTTGAGTTCCAGCAAAGGAAGAGCCTGTGACAAGGACTAGGGTATAGATAGCTTTTTGAGAGTGATCCCAGGAAGTAGAAGAGAGGGACTGGTAACAGTGAGACAGGGAAGAGGAAAAGCCATTATTAAGGTCATCACTCTAGGCATTGGGGGCTTGACTCCTCTAAGACCTCTGAGAGGAGCACAGAATGCCTTCCTGAAGGAAGGAATTCTGGAGCACTTATTCAATATGGTGGAGAGTTCCCTGTAGGGGAATTTACTCTCACAACTTCCAAGCTGAGCTAGTGCTGGGCTAAATGTACTCCCATACCCTTCAGAGACAGTCCTGAAGCAGAAGGTCACAGGATGCTCAGTGAGTACTTAAGATGAAATATTTGCCAGAACCAGTTAAGTCTGAACTCATGTGAAACTGTCTATCACAGCTCTGGCTAAAATCAGAAATGGGCCAAGGAACTCTTAAATAGGGGCACCAATGGTGTCTTTTGTAAGAAGTCTTGCAAATATCTTTCACTATACTTTGAGGTGCCTTTTACTCTCCTATGGTGTCTTTTGATGAAGAGAAATGTGTAAGATTTATGTAATCAAATTTAGCTACCTTTCCCATTTTAGCTAATGTTTTCAATGTCTTAGGAAATCTTACCTTGAATTCATGAGTGCATTCTTAAACTTTTTTTGAATAGTGTGTTTTGAGAAGGTGATAAAAAGTATGGATAATATCCCCAGGAAATACACATGATTATATACAACTTTGCGGTGTTCATGGAACCTTTGAAACCTTTCCATGGAACTCCTAGAGGTTCACTGATCTCAGAGTGAGAATCTCTGGTTATTTTTCACCTTTTAAATTTAGATCTGTAGACCAACTGGAACTGATTTTTTAGTATGATGTGAGATAGGGGTCAAGTTTTATTTTATTTTTCCATGTGGATATTTAATTGACTCAGCATCATTTATTGAAAAAACAAACGAAATCAACCCTATACTTTCCCCACTGCTCTAGTAGTGCCAACTTATAACTTTGTTGTAAATCCAGTGCCTATATTTGCTTAGTTTTTTCCCTTCTTCTGGGCTCTTTATTCTGTTCTTTTGGAGTGCTTTTCTCCCCTTGGGCTAATTCCTCTCTGTCTTAATTACTGTTGCTTTATAATAAGTCTTGATATCTGGTAGACCCAGTCTATCTTTTGTGCTCTTCTTCAAGATTTTCTTGGACATTTGGATTTTCATATAAATTTTAGAATCACTTAGCAAGTTATACACACACACACACACACACACACACACACACACACATGCACCAAACTGTGGGAATTTTGATTGGAATTGCATTGAATCTATAGATTAATTTAGGGAGATTGACTTCATTACAATTTTGATCTTCTAATCCATGAGCATAGTATATAGTATAGCCCTCCACTTATTAAGTCTTTTAACTTATTCTCAGAAATGTTTTATAGTTTACTGCAATGTCTTGCATATCTTTCACTAGAAGTTTTACTTAGATATTTGATATTTGTAGTGATTTTATGTAAATAGTGTTTTTAAGTTTCATTTTGTTTGCAGTTGTATATATACTTTTTTTGTACAATACCCTTGCATAAAACAAATTTGCCAAACTAACTTATTAATTATAATTCTTTATCTGTAGATTCTATTGAATTTTCTGCCTACACAATCATATCATCGGCACATAATAACAATTCGATTTCTTCTTTTTTGACCCTTGTACCTTGTATTTCTTTTTCTTGCCTTCTTATATACTGTTTAAGACATCTAATACAATGTTAAGAATAGAATTAGTAATGGTGGGCATCCTTTCATATTCTCTATCTCAGAGAAAAAGCTTTTAATATTTTACCACTAAATATGATTGTATGATATTTGCTTAAAAATAACGTTTATTGTGCAGTTGTTGTAGTTGTTTGGTGCACCATACTAAATATGTCAATTAAGACAAATTTGCTGATTGTATTCTTTAAATCTTTTATATTTTTTCTGTTTTTTTAGTCTACTTATTTTATCATTTATTAAGAGAAGTATTTTAAATCTTCACTCTGATTATGAATTTGTCTATTGTGCTTTAGATTTCTGCCAAATTTAGCTAAATGTTTTGAGATTATGTCATTAGGTTCATACAAATTTAGAATTGTTATATCTTAACAATATATGTTATATACATATAATTGGTGAATTGACTTTTATTGTTAATTATTATCTTATCTCTAGAAATGCTCTTTGCCTTTAAGTCATTCTTGTTTGATATTATTAGAATTTTCTTTGGTTAGTGTTTGCATGTTATATATATTTAATCCACTTACTGTAATCTTTTTTGTATCCTTAAGATTTGGAAGTGTCTCTTGTAAACCACATATAAAGAGGATTTTAAAACTGGAGTATTTGTACATTTCCATTTAATTTCTGACATCCTGTGCATCATGCTTTCAACTCTGGCATGTCCTGTCATCCAACTGCTTCATTCTTCTCTATATCACTTATCACCATCTAAAATACTGTTCGTATTACTTAGTTATTTTATTTACTTTTTGGCTCCCTGTTAGAATGGAAACTCAGTGAAGGCAGGGACTTTTGCCTATTTAATTTATTTATATATCCACATCACTAAGTGGATGGGCATTCAAAAATTTTGCCAAAATAATGACTCAATGAGTTGCAATTTGTAGGCTCTTTTTGGAGATTTCCAAAGACATGAATGTATAAAGAAGTTCTGCAGATACAAAATCTATTCTACCAAGAATTTCCTAAACTTTTATGATCAGAGAATCTTATTGAGGTGTAATATTTATTAATATCTCAGGAAACAAGAGTTCTATAGAATACATTTTGAAAACACTGATCTAGAAGGTATGATTATTGATGGGGAATTCCTAGGATCAAAGATTAGAAAGCCATTTAGAGGATCTCTGTTTGGGAATCCACTAAATCAGGGTTCAGCAAACTATGTCCAGGTGGCCAAATCTGGCCAACTATTTTTGTAAATAAAGTTTTATTGGAACACAGCTGTGCCCATTTATTTATGTATTGTCTATGGCTGCTTTTGCTCTATGATGACAGAGTTGAGTAGATGTGGCAGAGACCATATGGCCCTCAAAGCTTAAATTATCTACAATCTGGAAAAGCTTGCTGATCCCTCCTAATAATTGCCAAAAAAATTGTTGAGCACTTACTACTTTGTGGCTCAAATGTTGCTAGATATTTTATGTAGATCATCTCATTTAATTATCATAAAAATCTTTTGAGGTAGGTGATATGATTATTTTTGTTTTAATAAAATAAAGAAGATTAAAAGAAGGTTGTAAAGAAGGTTAAAAAACTCATACTGTGCAGGGTAATTGTTACTCTAGGGGGTTAGCCGTGTAAGTACAGATGATTTTCCTTTATTTTGAGGTTCTGTATGTTTACAATTACTTGAGCATAGCAGTAGTAAATATTACATTCTTTTAAAAATGTACATTTATTTGCAGAATAAAGTTTAAATAAGTAACTTCCCAGATATAATTTTGTATTTTTCTCACACTCTTAACTATTTTAAGTTGATTCTGATACTTAAATCTCAATTTGGAGTTTAGAAAACATTATTCTTTCATTCTGATTAGTCTTGCAGAGACTCCATCCTAATAGAAAGGAGAGAGTAAATAAATATTTTAAGGGCAACTATGCCCATGATAGTAACAATTGATACCATTTATTGAGTACCTAAGTGCCAGGAGACTGTACTAATTGCTTTACATATATTATCTTATTTAACCTTAGCAACAAATCTGTGAGGCAGAATAGTATTATGTGCATTTTATAGATGAGGAAACTGAAGTTGCTTGTCAAGGAAAAAGTAGTTAATCTATCTTATTCCATACCTTCAGAGGAATATTGCTGATTCAAAAGAAGTTAGGTAATTCTATTGGCTAAATTAAAACTGTATTATACAATAGAGTGGATATACGCCACATGAGCATTGTGCCATGCTATTACCTAGGATTCCAAATAAAAGTTTTGATTACTACATAATATTATGCCTAGTAATGGGCTATATTTTATTTAAACTTTCCCTTAGTTTTGGATATAAGATATAAAATTTACGTTACTATTTAAGGAGATTTACTTACATGCTAATTACAGTTCAGAAAAAACTCTTTCAATGTTTGCAAGTGTGAACTCTGTATAAAATAGTAGAATTGCATTCTTTTTTTCTGCTTAATTTATTTTTTCCAATTAAAAATGTTCAGCATTATGGAAATTTAGAAAAATACAAAAACTGGAAAGAAAAAGAAAGAATTTATCCCTAGTCCCACAACCCAGTGGTGGCCTTTGTTAACAGCTTAATAGCTCCTCCCCGTCTTTTTCTTAAGCATCAACTTTTATTTTTTTAAAAGTATGTAAATATAATTTTTATCCCTTTTTTTCTTCACATTATGACATGAGCATTTTCCCATACTATTATGCAGGATTCTAAATAAAAAAAATTAATAACTACATAATATTGTGCCTAGTGAGTGGACTATATTTTACTTCAACTTTCCCTTATTTTTAGATATAGGTTGCTTCAAATTATTATTATTGTCGTTGCCATTTTATTTCCTATTTCTTTTGCATTTTAAGTTATAAAAGTAATCATGCGGAATATTCAAAATTTAAATATGGAAACATGTAAAGTGAAAAGTAAAGATCTTTGTCTCACTATGAAGAGTTTTCTAGGTATCCTTGGAATTTTTTTATACTTATGTAAGCACATTTATATCTGTCCTTATTTTACATAAATAGGATCTATAACCTGCCTCTTTGGTTTTACTCTTTTAAATAAAGCTGGGAACGATATATTTGTGCAAAAATTGTTTTTGTGTTTATGACTATGTCTCTATGATAGATTCCTAGAAGTGGCGCTGGGTCAAAGTGATGGATATTTTGAAGGCTCTCACTAAATTTGCCAAATTTAAAACACTGCTGTTTTAAGAAGAGTATGCTAATATCACGAAATAATAGATCATGCTATCGTTATAACTTCTACAAACTTTGTGGAAACGTGGTGTGCCAGTTTCCTAAAACCTTTGTATAAAGGCCCAATCATTTATGATATAAATGGATAACTACATAATATAGGTATATCACATTTATATCCATATATGTTATGGATATAACATATTTACATATATATTTATGCATGTATAATATGTATATTTACACATATTGAATTTGTTTAACCAGGGTCAGTCTAGTCATTTTCTCCCTCCAGTAGATTACAACCTACCATTTTAATTTGATATTGTTAATCTTACTAATATTAGTTAGGATTATCTTTTTCAACATCATTTTTGAGGTTATAATTTGGTTTAAAAAAACTTGTTTTAATCTTAAATATTTACCTAATTTTTACTTTATTTTTAAATAAAAAGCCTTTTTTTCTGATTATACAAGAAATAAGAAATAAATGTCATTGTGTATAAAAAATTCAGACAATAAGGAAATGAATAGAGAAAAAAGAGAAAGTTTCATGTATAATCTCAACACTCATTAATAACTTTTTGCTGCATATCATTTCTTTTTTATTTATGCATATATATGTATAGATATCATCATATGAATGTTATTCATAAGTAAAGTTTTGCTGTATATCCTTTTTTTGTATTCATATTCACACATATGTATACAATAATTTATATGTTTTTATACTAATGGAAAATATATACATGCTCCTTTAGCTCTTCCCTCCCCCCCCCCGTAACAGTAGGCTGTGGATATCTTTATTGTTGATAAATATGGATATATGCCACAATTATAAGACTGCATTGTACTCTATTTTGTGGTTGTGCCCTACTTATTCCAATATTGATGAACCTTTGGTTGTTTCAAGCTATTGCTATTATAAATAATACTTCAGTGAAGATTTTTGTGTATATGCTCTTTGCCCATTCATCCAATAATTTCCTTAGGATAAAATAGAAGTAGAATTTTTGTATCAAAGAACATATACATTTAGAATTTGGATGTATTGGAAAGAGCATCTTTCACCTTTTATTTACACTTTTCCATATTGTTTGAATTTTTTCCATCAGTGATATAGGGAATGTAGAATTGTCAAATTGCCCTCCAGAAAGATTGTGCTATATCACATTCTCACTAGTGAATGAGAGTGCCCAATTCCTCATGCTCGTGAACATTAAATATTAACAATGTTTTAAATCTTTGCTGAAATATTATCTTGTGTTGAGATATGAATTGTATTACTTAGCATTTAGAAAATTAACTGTGATATTGAATACATTTTTTAGCTTGTTTGCTTTTTCCATTTTCTCATTTGTAAATATTCCATTTATTTTTGTGGACTATTTTTCTATTTTTTTCTTATTGATTTGGTGGAGTTCTTAATATTCCCTTTGTCATATCATACCAAAAATATACTTTCTTCAGTTCATGGTTTGTTTTTTAATTTTGTTAATGGCTTTTTTTTAGATAGAAGGTTAAAATTTTTAATGTAGTCAATTTTGTTAATCTTTTTTTGTTTTTAAATGTCATGCTTAGAAAGATCTTTCTTATCTAAAGATTATACAATTAGTTAGATTTTCTTTAAGATTATTTATGTTTTTAGTTTTTACATAAAAAAAAATCCATCTGGAATTTATTTTAGTGTAAAGTGTGAGGTAGGGATTCACTTATTTTTTTTTACAAATGTCTACCCATTCCCAGCATCTTCTTTTGAATAGTTTATCATTTCTTCACTGACTTGAAGTGTCACTTATATCATATACTAAATTCCTCTATAAACTGTCATCTATTTCTAGATTTTCTGTTGTTCATTGATCTGCCTATTATTTCTGTGCCAATAATATACATTTTAATTTTTCTACTTTTGTAATATTTACGTTACATATTTGAAACCTAAAATTTATTTAGATTACAGTCATGCATTGCTTAACAACAGGGATACATTCTGAGAAATGTGTTGTTAGGTGATTTTGCCGTTGTGCAAACATCACAGAGTGTACCTACACAAATCTAGATGGTATAGCCTACTACACACCTAGACTATGTGGTACTAATTTTATGGGACCAACGTTGTATACGTGGTCCATCGTTGACTGGTATGTTGTTATACTGTGCATGACTGTATTTTATTCTTGGAAAGAAATTAAACCTGTATATTTACTTTTTGAAATCACCTCAGATTTAAATTATTTATTTAATGCATAAAATAACATCCCTGACCTTAGAATATTTCTCTTTAAGTTTTGTAAGTTTCCATACTGTGTATGTGATATATGTGGTAAATATTTTCTTTTTTTTTTTTTTAGAAGAAAGACTCCTCTGTCCAGTAAAATTGTTCTGGGAAGCTACTCTGAGATAGAAGATACAAAAAGGAAGCTATGAAGTATAGGCTGATGTGTGGACCTGGCATAGTGCCTGTCCCAGAGAACTATTGTGGTTGAAGGGCAGAAGTAGGATCAGTGTACAGAAATGGTGAGATTTAGAATCTCTTAAAAGAAGCTCTTTTAGCATCAGACCAATAGGTTTTGAAAGGGCTAGGATCAGAAATATTAAGGAATGCTACTGAAATGAAAGTGCACTAGCTTTGAAACCAGAGATTGTGAATTTGAGTGCCAACACTGTCACTTATTACCTTTGTGAATATTTAATCCCGTTGAATTTCAATTTTTTTCATTTATAAAATGAGAATTGTAATCCCATCACAAAGTAATTATGAGGATTTAATGAGAAAATAAATGTCAACTGAACAATGGTTGGCCTATAGAATTTGCTTAATAATGCCTAGTCTTCTGTTTTTGATGTAAATTCTGCAGAAACAGGGTTGATGGGGATGAAATTTAGGGCTGGGATTTGAGTATTGGAGAGCTCTGTGCATTTCTTCCATCTCCTCACATTAAAATAGGCAGTGGTTTTTGTCCCAGTGCTGGCATGAGAGCAGTAATGTAGGAAAATGAGAATTATGTAGTGTGTAGCAGGGTATTTTTTTCTATGTATATCTACACAGACACACACAGACACAGACACACAGACACACACTGTTCTATCAATCTCATGGTGGATCAGAAAAAGAAAGTGAAATTAGGAAAATTCTAGGACAAAAAAATATAGGAATTGTGGTTGATTGGAGTTGGGGGAGATGGGAAGGTGCTGGCGCCGGCACTGGAGAAATGTATTTAAGAATCCAGGTGTTTAACCCTTCCATTTTACAAAGTGTCTTTTGTCAAATGAGTTAAGTGAGAGAGCAAAGTAGTGAAACTGACATGTTAGGAGAGAAGTGAATGCTCAGTATCCCATTTCACAGATGAAGTAAAAGGAGACATCTATGTTCCTCATAGAAACGATGTAAGCCCAGTAATTGGAAACTCTGACTTAAAATAAAAGCTCTGTCACCAATTTGTCATGTGGTCCTAGGTGAGTTGTGTGTCTGTTTTCTTGTCTGTAAACTTGGGCGCATCTCATCCTGCTCTGTCATATTTTTCACTTAGGAAGTGAAACAATCTCCTAGAGATGCCAGGCCAGATCTTGTCTGGACTTTATGAAGTGAAATCTTTAAATTGTTATGAAGAATATACAATAAAAGGATAAGCAGGATCTCTCTACCTGATTCTCTTCATTTATTTCTGTGTTATTGAGAGTGGGCAAAAAACCTAATTAGGTCTTGGAAGGACTAATCCATAGTGTATGACTAAGCTCCCCGCGGATATGCAGAGTATAGTTATTGAGTGTGATGATGGCATAGCATTGCCAAGGACACACCCTTAAGACATTCTTCTTTAAAAAGTGGGTGATTATATTAGCCACCAGATCATCTGTGTAAGTTGTGACTTGGTGCATTTCAACGGAATCTCAGGGAAAAAGTAAACAGGGAAATACATATATAGAAGACATATCCCATCTAGGAAGCATTTTCATATCTCTAATCCTTACAAAAACATTGGGAGGTAAATGGTAATATCCCTATTTTCTATGCATATTCTTTATTTCAGAAAACGAGATTATATAGTATTATAATCTGTTTTCTTCACCTAATGTATTTCACACAAAGCTGTAATTATTTGTCTCCCTTACCAGGCTGTGAACTCCTTGAAGACACCAACTCTACTTCATTCATTTTTGTTTCCCCAGTGCTTAACACAGGGCCTGGCACAGAGCAAATATCCAGTAAATGATGAGTAACTGTGATTTACTCTAGGAAATAGGACTTTTTCATAATTAGCCCATAGTCACCGAATCTTTATTTTTCTCTTCTTTTAGTATCTCTCCCCCTTTCAATTTCTATCCCGAATTGAGAAATGCTTAAAAACTATAAAGTGTTACATACATGCTATGTAGCAAGTTCAGACCATGTTAACTCTCTGCATTCACATAAATTGTTCTGGTCTGAATCCAGTTGATACTGCAGCTGTTATTTTTATAATCTCATCTTAAGTACATATTTGTACAACAGGCGGTGTCAACTCATCTAAATAACTTGGTGTTATTTGCCTGATACTTTAAATTACAGAGCTCCATTACTGAAGTCATTATTTGTGGTTAAGAAGGAGTGGTACTGAGAGTGGTAACAAGAAGAGTTTCTTAAAAATGAGTATCAAAATGGGCCCTCTTTAGTTGTCTTTAAATTTATCTTGATTTAACTACCTAGAACAAGTGTAAAGACCAGCCCTGCCTCATTTGTCTATCAATTTACCCTATAGAAAATAGTAGACTGATTTAAAAGATTTATGGGCTTAAAAAATTAGTACTTATTTGCAAGCTTTTGTTACATTATTGCTTTTTAAGGGTTCTGCCACTTTACTCTATTTTGTGAACAGGACTCAGGGAGAGAAAACTCAGCAGGGATGGAATCCTCTCCTGGGTATGATAATGTACTGCAAATGTTGAGATTATTCTAACTATAATATTTATCTTACAATGAATCCAAATTGTCAGTTGCTGGAGATCTGGGATTGAAATTTATTGTTCTGTATCCCCAGAGATCATAGTTCATGCTATGCATCCCCTGGGCTCTCAGAAATGTTAATTGAATTGCTGGAGAATTGCTTGTATTGTTCTCAAATTAAAAAAAAACAAACATGAAACTACCATCCTACGATAACTAAGACAATTTTTAAGTTAAATTCCATGTCTAGTTTCTAATTCCTCTTACATTTAAGAAAATATTTTATTTTATTTAAAAAAATAGGAACTCCAAAATTATTGAGACTCTTTTCAGTAAGATAAAACATTTTATAGAGTTACAAAATTTTTGTTTATGGACAAAAGTTTTTGTGAGCTTACTTACATTTAACTCAGTTACCTTTTAGCTCAACAATTATTGAATTTTAGTGTGCAATGGAATTACCTGGGGGCTATACTTTAAAATAGATTCCTAGGCCATCCTTTCAGAATCACAGAATCAATAGGCCCGGGTGGGGCCCAACAGTCTTTTTAAAAATTTTATTTTAATAAGCACCCAAGGTGGTTCTGATAAAGGGAATCTGAGGATTATTTTTTGATAATCACTTTTTTCTACAGTTATACTCACACAAGACCTTCTCTGACTTTTGTTATTAAGCTGATACCATATATGTCTGAAATCAGACAGGCAGTAACAAAAAAAGAGAAATAAAAAAATACAATAAGAGGTGTTATTTCAAAGAAGAGTATGTTGCTAAGAAAAGCAGGGGACATGAAGGAAGAGATAAAAGAGAACAAGTTTATTGAGTGAAAAGTTAAAAAATATATCCCAAATTTCTTGTTGACCTACTGCCAAATTTTTGTTTGATTCTGGTCAAGTGGCCTTGCTGCCTTATGCTGTGTTTATGAAGTTTATGGAATTTTTCTGTAGTCAAGACCTCAAAATGCAAGAGTTTTAGGGATTAAGTCACACGGTTATTCTGTAAATAGGCTTTGGAAGTTTGTGGTGTATATTTTGGTCTTGGTTCATAGCAATAAGCTGCCTTTGTAAAGTGGAAGAATGCTGTCTTCTAAATAATCTCATTCATTTTTCATGTAGACACTATTTTTGTACTGACCATCCTTGTTCACAGATAGATCTTGAATTATTTCAGGAGAGCAATAAAGTGTTGGCAGTTGTGAAAATGTGTCAGACTTACGCAATTCTATCTCTGATGTACTATTTTGCTACACATGTTGGCAGAGGTGAACTGGTTGGCCCAGGAAATATGTAACATTAATTCCTCCTCAACTGACCCAGAAATACCTTGATCCTGACCATCTATAGGGTGTTAAAGTAGGCTTAGGAAATGTTACATTAAGTGTAAGGATATACTTCCCAGTGAGTGTGGCTAAAATACAAATTTGTAGAATCTTAGAGTGATAGGGACTTTAGAAGAGAACTGGTATAGTTCTTGAACACTATCTACATCCAGGCCGGCTTTCACAGTCACCTGTGGAGCTTTTAAAAAATGGGAACTCCTGGCCCACTCAAGGAGATTTTGGTTTAGTAAGCCTGGGGTGGGGCCCAGAAATTCAAATTTTGTAAAAGTTTTTTAGATGATTATATAATCAGCTAAGTTTTGGCACAAGTTCTTTCTACAACATCCCTGGCAAAGAGTCATTCAGCCTTAATTTTGACAACTCCAGCAACAGATCTCTATTATGTGAGGCAACTTATTCCATTGTTCTAAAGATTTGTCTGGACTGAGCTAAAATCCACCACCTTGTAATTCCCACCCACTAATATTGTTCTTCCTTTTGGAAAGAAGAAAGAGAAACTAACTTTCAGTTAGTATTTGCCATATTACATTCACTGTGCTCAATATTACCTCTTCTTAACTGGCTTGAAAATATCAAACTAGACAGTTTCCTTAGCTGCAAAATGGATCATCAGAGTAGATAAGCAGTTACCAAAATGTGGTCTGTGGATACATGGGGACCTTTGAGACCCTTTCAAGGGGTCTGAAAAGTCAAAACTGTTTTCATCATACTACTAAGATGCTATTTGCCTTTTTCACTGTGTTGACATTTACAATGAGGATGCAGAACAATTTTGGGCAAAACTGCTGGCACCTTAGCAGAATCAAGGCAGTGGCACCAAATTATGTTAGTAGTCACTGAATTTTTTTTTTAATCATCACCACTCACAGAAAAAAAAAAGCCAGTTTTGCTTAAGAATATTGTAGATGAAGTGGTAAAAATTGTTGATTTTATTAATTCTTGACCCTTAAGTACATTTTTTAATACTCTGTGATGAAATGGTAAGTATGCATAAAGCACTTACGCTACATACCCAAGTATGAGGGTTATCTTGAGGAAAATCACTTGTGTGACTGCGTTGCAAGCTGAACTAACTGCTTTTTTCATAGAACATCATTTTTGCTTGAAAGAATGACTAACAGACACACAATAGTTATTCACAGTTTGATGCTTGGCAGACATATTCTCAAGAATGAGCAAACTGAAACTGCCATTTTAAGAAAAGCAACTGACACTTGTTTGTTGTCAATAATAAAATTTGAGCTTTCAAGAGAAAAATTACTTGTTTGGAAAACTTGTATCCACCACCATGAGCTTGATGACTTCCCAGTACTTAAAAACTTTTCTAAGATAGGTGGTGGTATTAAGAAATATGATTTTAAAAAATATTGAATAATGAAATATGTCAGTGTTTCAAAAATCTGCACTACTCAGTGAACCAATATTTTCCAAATGAACGAATGAATGATGTTACAAAATCATGCATGGGTAAAGATACATTTAAAGACCAGTGGGTTTTAAAGTAACAATACAAAAAGTTCATTGATATTCAGGTTTCAGATTCCATATTACAATTAACCTTTGAGAAACTATTATAAACCTGTCAAATTTTGATATAGTGTTAAGGAAGAATAGCTACAATGATGTGGAAAGGCTATTAAAACACTGCTTCTTTCCAACTTCATGTGAAAATGGATATTCTTCATATACTTCCACCAAACCAACATGTCAGAACACATTGAATGTAGTAGCACCTGTGAGAGTCCAGCTGCCTTTTATTAAACCAGGCATTTAAGAGATTTACAACAATGTAAAACAATGCTAATTGTCTTCTAATTTTTTTGCTTTGGAAAATATGCTTATATTTTTAAAGTATGCTATTTATGTTACCATGTAATAGGTTCACCATTAAATGATTATTATTTAGTCATTTATTTTATTTGAAATGAATTAATAACTACAATTTTTCTCAGCTTTAGTTTCTAATATAATAAACATTGATAAATGTAACCGTAGCTCTTTGGGAATCTGAATAATTTTTTAGAAGTGTAAAGTAGTCCTGACAACCACTAGACTATATGATCTCTAAAGTTCATTCCAACTAACCATCTAGAACATGCAGCCATTCTAATGTAACTTGGTTCTTATAAGATTTCTTAGCCATTTTCCTCTGAATGCTTGTCAATGTCCCTTCTAAATTGTGGCCCTCAAAACTGAAATTGTATTGAAGATGTAGGTTGAGCAGCATAGAATACATAAATAGCTTACCAGGCATAGGCTTCAATAATAACAATCTTTTGAGATCTTTGAGAATAGGGGAGGGGCCAGCCCGGTGTCGCAGTGGTTAAGTTCACGAGTTCCGATTTGGCGGCTGGTGTTCACTGGTTTGGATCCTGGGCGCAGACCTACTCACCACTCATCAAGCCATGCTGAGGTGGCATCCCACATGACGGAACTAGATGGACCTACAACTAGGACATACAACTATGTACTAGGGCTTTGGGAAGTAAAAAGGAAAAATAAAAATAAAAGAGGAAGACTGGCAACAGATGTTAGCCCAGGGCCAATCTTCCTCAAAAAAAAAAAAAAAGAAAAAGAAAAAATATATGGGTGCTTGTTAGAGCACTGTTTAAAAAAAAAAAGAATAGGGGAAATTCCTATTTCTTTGAAGAAATAGGTTCTTGTTCCAGGAAAGCAGAGTGTTGGACTAGGTAGCATATTAAGTTGTCTTCCTTGACACCTCAGAAATACTCTCACTTTTGCCTTAGAAGATATAAATAACAATAAGTAAACTCTCAGTTTTCCTTTCACTATTGTAATGTTCTTACTTATTAGCAATTGCATTAACAAAATTGGACATTAGCTTGGTATCGGTTCCTTTGAAAGATGAATCTTACGTTTCTTTTTTTTATAGTTAATTCAAATTCTATGTAATTTAGTATAATTATTAAGAAGAAAAGGAAAACTAAGAATTACGGAGTTCAAGAAACATGGTTTTAGCCTAGTAATGCTATAAACAGCAAAAGTGATAATAGTAAAGAGGATTTTGCATTTTTCTTAAATTGATGCAGCTTTAGGGAGAATAGCAGTTTTAATGCAAAATCACATCTCCAGGAAAACCCATTTGAATATGCATACAGGATATTTTTTAATGTCTCTCTAATTTTTATTTTGATGTATAAAAGACCAGGCATTGATATCTTTCCAAAAGTGAGTTGAGAAAATAAATGCTTTAAAGCAGTTGTTTTAACTCAGTGGCTCATTATGTATGACATTATTAACTCAATGCATCAATAAATTAAAAAAATTATTTAATCCTTGACTTGAGTTTTAAACATGTGATACTACAATTTAATGTAAAGGTGGACAAAATTTGGTGACAGGTGTTTTTGGAAGCACTTTAAAAAATACTTTAAAATCATTGACTCTTGGGAGTTGGAAGGTCATTTACTCCAACCACCCATTTAATGCTTGAACCTTCTTGCTAAATCAAATAATAATAATAAAAGGACGGGGATAAAAAAAGAAATGGGTGTGGCTTAGAGACAGCTTTAAGCAGGATTTAAAAATTTAGCTTGAAAGCTTTTAAAGTGTAATTACACAGGGAGGTAGCAGTGTTTTTATTTGCTGTTTACCTTTGATCTATTACCTATTTTTGGGAGAGTGGGACACGCTTTGGTGAAAATGTTTATGCTTTCTTCATTTGATGTCAAGGTACTTGTTTGAAGTTGCCTTGTAATTCATAGATTTTTCTTTTTGTAACTAATATTAATATTTGGCTTTTGCTGCTAGATTAACAGCAACTTAGCCTGGATTTGGGTGGCTACTTGAAGGTATGAGTGATATACTGAATTTTAGAAATAGCTTTACTTTTGGGACAAATTAGATATGTCTAAATAAAAAATAAAAAATAAAATATCTAAAGAATAAGAATAAGAATAAGAAGGTAAAAATAAGCCTGTATCTAATTCAGTATTAATGTTTTTGTTAAATTGTACTTTACTTTGTGAAACTTGCGTGTGTGTGTGTGTGTGTATACACACAGTAAACTTTCTATAAATTGATTCGCTCTTATTATACATCTTGTATTTTTTTATTCAACAATATATCGTAGCCATTCTTTTTTTGTGTGTGTGTGAGGAAGATTAGCCCTGAGCTAACATCTGTTGCCAATCCTCCCCTTTTTGCTGAGGAGGATTGTCCCTGGGCTAACATCCGTGCCATCTTCCTCTCTACTTTACATGGGATGCCGCCACAGTGTGGCTTGACAAGCGGTGTGTAGATCCGCGCCCAGGATCCAAACCTGTGAACCCCGGGTGGCTGAAGCAGAGCATGTGAACCCAACCCCTATGCCACCGGGCCCGCCCTGTGGCCATCTTTTTAATGTCAATAAATGTAGATTTATATCATAATTTTTTATGTTTACAGATTAGTGTTATATGTATGTACCATAATTTACTTATCCACTTGGTAGGTTATTTCCAGTTTTTGGCTGTTACAAAAATGCTGTAATGAACATACATATCACATGTATATATATTTTAACATTTTTGTGATTAGTTCCTTAGGATAATTTTTGGAAGTAACATTGCAAACTCAAAGGATATTGACGTTAAAAATTTTAACACTTACTGTCAAGTTACCATTTAGGAAAACCTGAACCCAATTTATAATCCCATCGATGGTACATGGAAGTGTTTATTTTCCCACACCCTCACCAATACTAGTTTTTGTCCAGTTTACAAAGTATTTTGCCAATATCATATGTGAAAATATTTTATTAACAGTTTTTTGATTATTAGGGAGATGATACATATTTTTCTGTTATTGAACATTTGTATTTCTTCATTTGTACCTTTCCTCTTTATATCTTTGTGCATTTTTATATTGAAGTGTTTGTAGCAAGGCACTTTTTATTTAGTAAATAAAGGATGTACAAAAGACTTGACAACCAAATAAAATGGAGCTTGTCACCACCATGGTCAGACGGAACAGCCAGGTTAGATTATTGATAGTTTGAAAAATCCTTGAGGGCAAAGACCATGTTTGTTTGTTTATTTATTTTTAAATTGAGATATAATTGACATATAACATTGTATTAGGTTTACAACATAATGATTTATTTTATTTTTTAAAATTTTCGTGTTCATACTGTCCAGTGCAGTCTCTAACCCTTGGTCACTACTTGCTGAATGAATGAATGAGCAAACAGGAATGGAACAATCCATGGTGACTGGGTGTTCTGAGCATTCATTTTATGAAACAGATTGTGATTTTCCAGAACAGGTGGTGATTTGCTCTGGCATTTCCTTCTCTATCGTCTTACTTTTGTGCTGCCCTCAGGACCAAAGTGACTACTTTTGTTTTGGAAATGCATTCTTCAGGTTAAATTTTTCTAGTTCTTAAAGAAGTAGCTTATTTCAAGTTGTGTGTTAATTCTTGTGAATTAATTCTTAACTCTTTGCCCATCATAAAATGTTACTTGTTTATTCCTAAATTCTCGGCAGGAGGAAGTATGCATTAAAGCCTTTTTTCTTTTTTATAATAATGAACTCTGATTCTAGAAGCTTATACTTTTTTAAATTGCTTGCTACGAAATTCACCAATAGTGTAAATCAGTTGATAATGAGATTCAGAGTTGCTTTTAACATATGTAGCAAGATTTGATATGACAAATGAGATTTATTGACTTCACATTGATGTATATTAAAATATTATTTGCCCTGAATATCTGGAATCTAACTTGTTCCAAATTTAAAATATTTCCAGAGTTAGAGATCTTAACTCATAAAGAGTCCAGTGATTGAAAAAATGAGACCTGCGTCAGCCACAATATTTTCTGGATGCATTTTATTTTAGCCCCTGTCATTTAAATGCAAATGAAGGAATGAGATGTATTGTGTACATTGCATAATTCTAGTTCATGCTTTTAAAAGAATAGTTGCTAGAAAGACAAGGTGTAATTATTTTGAAAATCTATAAGTACTTAAAATCCCTTTGGATTCTTCCAGAGTTTAGGCTTTTGGATCTATAGCATTTTGGTATAGATTTATTTTGTGGACAACTTTGAAGTTATAATTTATAATTCAAGGTAGGATAAGATGTGAGAATAGTTTATATTAGAACCAGTACTCTCTTCTGGCTTTGAATAGTAGGCAGAGTCTGTCCACATATGGTTGTGGGGTGTCCCAGATAAGATTGTTCTTCTGGATCAGAAACATCAGAAAGCCATGAGGAGGAAAAGGGTGTAATACCAAAATGAAATGACAGCCCTGCCTTCCCCTGGCCAGACTCTCCTGTACGTCTCGCATCCATGGAAGTAGATATTACAGAATTGCTGGAAACTGGTGAAAATGGATTGGGGAAGGCCTGAGGCACCATTTCCTACAAAGAGAAGGAAGTCTGGTGAAGAAACCTAATGGATATACTAGCCATAGATTCTTAAAGCTGTCCAAACGCCCGGGACTTTATTATCTATCAATCCTGACTAGAAAATAGAATAAATTATCTGGGTCAATTAGGCAAAAGCATATTATAGGAAGGGCTGTTAGATATTTATTTCATATCTCAACTTAATTTCAGATGTTGATACATAATACACTATGGCCATTTGGGCTATAAATGTAACATTGGGAGTAGTGGTTCCTACAAATGATGTTGATTAAGATCCATTTTTTTTTTCAGAATGAATTTTATTTAAACTTAGTTAGCTTACTAACTAAGTTAACTAACCTAGATATTTACTGGCTGTGTTTAAAAAATGCGGATTAAGTCAAACCAATCCCCAGAGTCTAAGAAAGTTTCTGACTTAAATTAGGAACCCCAAGCTCCATTATTATTTTCAGTTGAACACTCCTCATAGCCACCCTCACGTTTTGGAAAGAATACGGCCTTTGCAACAAAGTTTCTTTGTTTTCATGGAACTAAAAATGTGCTGTATTTAGACCAAACAATAAAAATAAACTACCAACTACCTTCTAATGCATGGGGGTTCTGGAGAGAGGAAACCATAGATATTTAGAGGCATAAAGTGACTCATTGTGCTAGTTAAAACTTTTTACAAGGCTAGCTCTGTGTGTTTGAGTTGCATCTGTTACCTCTTCAGCCAGAACTAAAGTGTGTACAAGCAAAAGAATTTTGGGTTGAATTGTGGCTCATACAGAATGCATGGTATATAGCCTAAGCATCTAAATGGGTTCCACACCTTTAGTAGAACAAAAACTGCATCCTTTCACATTTATTCTACCTATAAGGTATTCCTGTTGGACATATCCAAGAAATTTTCTATGAAGCTGATTCATTTTAACTTGCAGACATAAATTAAACTTGTTTTTTAAATGTAACTTGAAAGCCTTTATTCCCTTAAAAAAATTTCTCCCTTTTGTTTTTACTTATTCATACTTCTAGATACCTACTTTATTACTGACAATTTTTTTTAAAAGCTACAATGGATGGAGATGTTGTATTCTTAGATGTGGAACAATGAAATAATTGTTTCTTTTGGTATTATCATCTTGGAAAAAGTTGTTAGAGGAGATGGAGACAACTGCCTGAGTTGAAAATAGCGTAATTTGTAGCCAGAATATGTACTTTTAAAATAAAGCATATAAATACAATTTGCTCATCCTTTTCTGTCTAAATTTTCAGGTCATTTTCATGAATTCAAAGGCAATTTACCAGTGATTTCTGGGTGCTGGGGCCGATTTTCTGTGCATATTTGTAAGTATTGGTTTATTTATTACTCTTCTCATTGTGTAATGAAACAGTTACAGTTTGTAAACAAGTTCTTATCCCCTTTTGTCTGTGAATTTTTATTAGTTATTTTGTGTTTTTTAAGTGTTATCAGTTTTTTGTGAGTATTTTCTTAAGAGGAGTATAGCAAAAATATCAGCTGGTGAAAAAGCCTCAGTTTGTTGTGATTTCCAGTGAAATAACACAATGACGGGGCCCATTACAATAAGCGGAAAGAATAAATATCTTACTTTTTGAAGATGGAGCTCAACTGTAGGATTACCTTAAAAGTGGCTAGTCTATATACACATGAATAATTTACCCTGATAACTTCTTCCGGTCTTCTGGTTGTCTAGGCTTGAAAAGTGCTCTGTGCCTGTGCTCATAGAAAAGATGTGAGATGATGTAGAATTCAAAGAGCTGTCAGTACATGAGGAGATTATATACTAATCTAATGAACCAAATTATATGCTATACTAATAAACCAAAGACTCATTTTTGTGAATGTAGAAGGTATATTCAAGTGGAAGTGTTCCTGCCTCCTTCACCATTCCTAAAACACTATTATATTTTAAATGGTATTTTGGAGAATAAAGATGCTTTTTCTCAGGAAAGAAGGTAAATTTCAAGAAAAAAATTGAATGAACTTTAACGATCTATCTATTAAAGTACTTTAAATTGTATATATTTATTAATATAGAGGTAGTTTCGAGTATGTGGCAGGTATTAAAAATGTCTGTGCGTATATAAGACCATATTTAAGTAACTTGAGTTTAAAATATATTTGTTGTAAACCATTGGCATCTAAGGGGCTCTTTTACATTTGATAACAATGAAGACATTGGAAACTTTTCCTCTGTTAGTGTACTCCTATAAAGGAGTTTTAGAAAATATACTTACAGGAAAGTATTTGAAAAAAAGTAATCATATAAATTAGAGTTTAAGTGGTTCAGTATTTAAGCAGAAAGCAGTGAAAATTTATTTAAAACCAACTTTACCTTTCTTTTAGTAATAGCATTGATTGGGGCAGGTATTTTGAACCAACTTAAAAAAAAATAGATGTGAATGTTTAATATAGTTTAATACATTTTGTGTACTTTTAATGTTTTAAGAATGAATAAGTTGTTATTTTTATGAAGCTATCAACTCATATTTTATTATTTGAAGACTTAATTCTTACGTAAAACACAAAATTTAATCATTTGGATTAAATATAAGCTTTTAATTTGTGCAAAGTATCATAGTGAGGATTAGGAGGAAAAGAAGATGGAGAAGAAATCTATCTTTGAAAGGCTCTCAAGAAAAAGGATGATTCCAAGGAGCTGAGCTTATCCTATTAGAAATCTGAGTGAAGGGAAATAAGTTTGAGCTGTCTAAATCTTATCTTTGATGGTTTATCCTTTCTTTTACCTCCTTTCTCTCTTCTCTCATATCATTCAGTCATTCCCTTTAGTAAGTTTTTAGGATGATTAAATCTTTAAAATGACAAATACAAGATAATTACCAGCATTTCAACCAAGATGGCCTTCATTAAAATATAGTTTAGGGGCGGGCCCGGTGGCATAGCAGTTCCGTTCGCGCGTTCTGCTTCTGGAGGCCCGGGGTTTGCAGGTGCGGATCCCACCACTTGTCAGCCGTGCTGTGGTGGCGTCCCACATAAAGTAGAGGGACATGGGCACGGATGTTAGCCCAGGGCCAGTCTTACTCAGCAAAACGAGAAGGATTGGCAGCGGGTGTCAGCTCAGGGCTAATCTTTTTCACACACACACACACACACACACACACACACACACACACACACACACACACATAGTTTAAATTTCTCATCACCCAAAGGCTCTGTTTCCTGAATTCTTCACTTCTATCCCTGCCTCCCCCCACCTAACCAGGCATACATAAACTACCTTTGAACGGAGGTGAACCAATTAGCTGAGATTTTTCTTGTGCTCTAACAAAGAGAGAGGCTAAAAATAGAAGAAGGGGCACCATGGATATAGTTTTCATATGGTTATTTCTGGAATTCAACTTAAAAAAAAACCCAAAAATCTTCTAGTCAAATTTTGTCTGATTGCTTAAGTAGAAGTCATGCTAATCATACAGGCCTAAAGTAATTGTTTTCCAGTCTTGAGAATTCCCATATGCTAGTTTAGGGCATGGACCTTGTTTTTCCTTTGGTCAGTGGTCTCAGACTTTGTTAGGGCCATCTCCTGACTGTGGAACTTTCTTATTCAAGAAATCTAGGAGGATACTATGACTGAGATAAATCAGATAAAATTGACGTGGCATCCAGAATGCTTGAGTTCTCATTCTTTCAATTATTGTGGAAACTGTCTGCCACTTACACTGAATGATGAGGCAGCTAAAACAATAGAAATATTTATCTAGTCTGGCCTAAGAACAAGCAAATGGGATCAGTGACAATGGCTTCTTTTAGGAACTTTAATTTCCATGTCCTGGAACTGCTTATTTGCTATGTGATCTAAGGCAGAAAGTTATACCTCACAGCCATGGGAAGGTTTCTTAGTAAGGTGTGCAGAAGCTAGCCTGTGAGATAAGGAAGGCGGGATATTGTTTTGCACATCCATAATGAATGGGCCACACCAAGGGTGTGTGAGAACCGATTGGAATCTTACCTACTGGCATCTACTACCTAGGTCAGAAGAGGAAAACACTGTGGAGGAAATGGTTATTGTTTCAGAAGCTGAAAACATTTTATTCTAGTTTGTTTTTTCTTTTTAAAAAATGAAACTGCCCTTTTCTTTTCCCAAGGTAGGCATTGTATAAGAAGACTTTGTTTTGCATGTTAATATCCCATATTTAGTTTTTTTTATCTCTAATTAACAAGTATGTAATTCTGATTATTCAGTTTTACCAGGGCAATAAATGATTGGTTAAAACAAAACAGAAATAAATTGTTAGATATCCTGCTTTTTCAGATTACCCAAGCCTTTTTAGTAATTTGATAATGAATTCCTTTTTATAAAATTCTGTCTCTGTTCATAGTCTCTAATAGCAACCTTTTACCTGAAAAGGCACAAAAGTATTTTGTGTGCTACAAAAAGTGGTTATTGCTTAGCCCCATGCTTTAGGCAATAACAATAACAATATCTTAATTTGGTATAAACTTGCTTTTGCAGACATTAAACTGGGTGAATTTCGTAAGAACTCTGTGAGATGAGTAGGAATTATCCTCATTTTTGCATTGTAGCAGGACTCAAACTTGGGGATCCATGGTATCAATTTAGTGCTCTTTCTGTACTACTAAGCTGTCCTCTCACAGAGAGAATTTTAGCTCTTCTTTTGTTGTTTTTGATCACTATCTCAGGCTCCACTTGGTTGTTGTGCAAATATTTTCAAAGAGTTGAGGTATAGAAAGTCAGGAAGGAAATTGTAGAGAGCCTTCCACCACTTGGTCTCCTCATGTTCCTGGATCATTTGCTCCTCCCTGACATTCTCCTATCTCCCTATTCCAAAGCTGCCACATGTCATGTTTCAGCTGAAATTTTTTGAATTGCATAGATTTTTAGGAAACAAACAAAAAGAATCACAAATTCATCTCTTTGTGGTATTTTAAAATGGAAAGAAATCTGTTTCAAACTGAGCATAGCCCAGACCAAAGCTCCCTCAGCAAGAACATCTGTGATTTTAAGGACAAGTAAATCTAAGTGCATTATCTTTAAAAAATATTATTCCAGACTAATCTTGACATAGAGCAGGTAAATAAAAAAGATGAGCTGTGAAAATCCACAAATAGGGCTTGAATGCCATTTTCCATGACAACGGGAGCTGCCCCATGAAAGCATTAATGCTGGGAATGTAAGGAATTTAAAATTGTGCCTTCTCAGTTTTACAGTTGTGTGCTCATGTTAATTAGAGATATACTGACATTTGAAGTATCTACATTAATACACACAGCTACTATACATTTGTGAACTGTGGCCAGAAATCTACTTTAATTGAAAGCAGTTTGCTAATCTGAATGTGTATATCCATTACATTTTAAGCTTTTAAGTTTTATATACTAGTGCCCTTAGATACTTGTTCTGTCTGCTCTCTCCACTTTCTGTTTCTAATTTATACCTGAAAGGACAGCCTGGCCTATTTTTAATCTCCTAGTGGTGTTTTGGAGCAATATTGATGGGATTTTCAGAAAAAAATGTTTTTAATAGTGTCCTTTATTTGCTGTAGTTTGAATCTCTTTTCCCTCTTTGACTTTCTAAATTGTTGGTTTTTCTTTGAATCTCTTTTCCCTCTTTGACTTTCTAAATTGTTGGTTTTTCTTGCAAACCTTTTTTGCCACTGAAATAAGGTAGGATTTAGGTTTATGGAATTTGCTTCAGTGGCTATATTTAAGCACTAAAAAGCTACTCTTCAGGATCACACTATGGTTTTAGCCAGAAAAGCCCAGTATTAGAGATCTTGATGGGATGAACATTGAAGAGGCATTCTGGTTTTTCTAGTACAGCTATTTCAGCCTTCCCTCTTGATGTCAAGGCGTGTATCTTAATTTTTGATTTGCAAATATGTTCACAAAAACTTGAGGACTTCTTGAGGTCATGTTTAGTCCTAGAGTTTTGGTTTGTCTGTCTTACACTTCAAGGAAGACCTTACATCTATTTTTTGCAAGCTTGTATTTCTTAAGAATTGGCCTGTCAGGATTTTTAACCTAATTGTTTTGTGCTTATTGTCTAATGAAACTCCCACACTTAGTTTTTGGACCAATCCCTGAATATTACACAAGACCAGTTAGAAAGAAGCTTCCTTTTTGTGGCACCAGAACAAACTACTCTAAATAGTTTGTAATACTCTGGACTTGTTTCATTAAACCTCTTTACTGGCACCATTAAATCACTGAGACCTGTGACCATTAAAACTTAGTCAGTACTATTATTATTATTATGGCCTATTTTACCCTTTATTACTTTTTTTCACTGTAGTAAGTTCCTCTGTTCTTTATTCTTTCATGTTGCTTACTACATATTGTGCCATCTCAGCACATTTGGTAATTTCAAGTTAATTGCTCAATTATCAGTGATAGTCATGAAGCACTTGAAACATGCGCAATGGAAGATGTAAAAAATTTCAAAATAAGTTGGTGTGTCATAATCTTAAATGTGAAACATGCCAATATCTGCAGGCATAAAAATACACCGCCTGAGCTAGGCATTTCAGGGAAGGCAAAAACCTACTCTTAAAATCAGGGCTTTTGTCTGGCACTGAAGTGTTTCATCTTTCCTAATTTCAAACAACATGTCTAAGTTTGATCTTGGTTTACTTTTCAACTATAAAAATTTGGTCGTATAAAGGAAAAGGGAGGTGAAACTGTATTGATTCTGTTTGGATGTTTCACTGGAACCTCACAATCACAATATTCACTGTAAAGTGGAATTTGGGGTGAGGTGGATCCATGTTGGATGCCAGTCAAGGAATCTGACTTACTCAAGAAGCAGAATGATCTCTTTATAATGTTTCTTCACTCATAAGGCAACCCTCCTATCAGAAGACAGTGTTAGGTAGTATGTTGATGATTTATTTATATTGAAAGAAACCCATGAGAACAATGACACTTTGGGGACTTATTCTGAATCTTACACAATAATGTTTTCAGATGCCTTCAAGATAACTTACACATTATGGCAAAATAATTATTGTAACTCTTTTGGCAACTAGGCAAACTACCATTGAATTTTGCATTAGTATTCAGTTTAGAGTTTTCTCTAAACTAATATAGTGCCAACAGCTCTTTTTTAGATGCTATTATGGTTCTTTCACATTTTTATAGTACAGTAGTAAAGCTGAATTTACTGGCTACATTTGAAGGTGGAGTAGAGCAACACGAGAGTCAACATTAAAGTGATTCAGTGCCCGTAGGAGAAAAATTTTTCTTAACTTGAGATTGGAAACAATATGGAGGCTTGGGGGCAGTTTGCTAAGAGTGGCTTATAAATTTGAATATTCCCCCCAAAAGCTGCTCTCTGAACATGTTTTTAACCAAGAAGATAGGCTTAATCATCTTCCAGTATTCTTACATGACTTTCACTAATATTTAAAGGAATTAAATGCATATAGAGAAGGGGAAATAAAGCCATAATTTGAACTGGGTGGTGGTCTCAAACTTAAGGAAGTGACGGAGTGTTAATAAATGCACTAATTATACACAGTTAGCCATTATTTTGTAATATAATGATCTATAGGGTGTGAAATATAGTCTGTTTTTAATTCAGGAAAAAGTAAAGTCGTTGATTTATTCAAGCATTTAGATAGAAATATTTTAGTAACTATTCAGTTTATACAGATTGTTTGAATAGTCATCAAAATCTAGCTGTTGTATGCTTGTCTCTACATATCACTCTCAGCATATAGTTTTATCTGGAGTACATATTTCATGTTATCTTGGAGTATAGGTATAAACGCTTATCATTTTACCAAATTTTGCCAGCTCCCAACATCAAAATGTGAGTTAAATATTGCCACTAAAGATAAAAACATTTTCTGCATTCTCTCCCTCCCTCTCTACTTTCCTCCCTCTCTCCCCCACCACCTCTCTCTCTCTCTCTGTATGTACATATATAAAGATTAATTTTTAAAAATTAAAAGATTAATTGCCAAAGTATCACTTTCCATAGATGACTGGCAAAAGAGACTTATGCTTAATGTTTAATCTGTCAAGAAAGTTTGTACATGTGATGTAATGCTTGTTATTATTATTATTTGCCTAGCACTAAGGGCTTGGCACAGTGCTTACAAGAGAAGAAAAGATGGTCTCTAACCTAAGGGCTTAAAATTTGGTATGTTACTGGAGGGTTTATGTGGGTGGGGTTTTCCTTGGATGCAAACTGAACTGGAGTTAGCTCTTTCTTTTCAGCTCACAGTTTCATATAAACTTAAGTGAATGAATTCATTAATAAAAGCAGATTTTCTACTTTTATTTCACCTTTGGACTCTTTTATACCTTTGGAACACACAAGTACAACAAAAAGGTATGTTTGACAGTAAATTATTATTTTTCCTTTTTTGACCCAGGCATGGTAGATAATTAAGCAATAGTACTAATGGAATTCAAGTCTACATCCCTATTACTGCCTACATCAGGCAGCATATGGATTCTTTTTCTTTACTTAAAGCTATGGTAGACTGATAACAAGCCTATGGCTTGGTTTTAATTATTGCCACTAGTGCTCTGAGTTTCATTGAACAAAGTGCAGAAGGGATACATATGTTACTCCTCGTGTGAATATTATTTTTCTTCCATTATTACACATATATAGCATCACCAATTAGAATGGATTGTTTTTAAGGGGAGATTGGTCGCACATAATTTGGTATCTGGCATAGCAGTAAATTCACATTCACTGAATGGCTGACAGCTTTGAGGGTGGAAACATTCTGGGCTTTGTCCCTGGTAGTGGCAGTGTGTGGAAGCCACTGTTGATTTTGTGACTCGTTGCAGGGAATTTCCCTGGACTTGCAGTCATGGAACAGAGCTGAAAGTCAATGTCTGGGGGAAGGTTGAGAAAATAAGGACTGAAAAATGTGGGTGTAGACAAGAGAACTGAGTGTCAGTAAACTTTGAGGGCCTGAAGCTTTTTGAGGAGAAGATATGGTTGAACAAATGGAAGAAATACCTGTCTCTCCAATTTCATTGCAGATTGAGGAGACAAAAGGGAGAGAAATTAGTGAAACAAGAGATGGCTGAAATAGAAGATTTTTGTAAAATTACAAAATGGATCTGAGGACTGTTTTTTAAGATGTAGAAATACTTGTTTGGATTAGACAACAGTGACTTAGAAGGAGTTCTGTAGTTTTTTTCCCCTAATTTATTTCAATTTTATTGATTTCAATTCAATGTGTTTTAAGGACAACTATAGGAATTTTAGGTAAAAAAACCCAATGAGAATAATTTTACTTTATCTGGGTAAAGATTCATATAGATATATATAAAAATAACCATCTATATATCACACTCTATATTTTATATGGGAGACTTTTAGAAAGGTCTCATTAAAACCACGAACAAGAAGCATCCCTATATATTCTAGAATGAAGTATCATGTGAATTAGGTTTCAAATATGGTCTATGATGTTTTTAGTTTTGGACGTTGGGAAGGTCTTTGGGATCACATTTCTGTAAAGTGACTTTTAGTGTAATGAATCTTCCTTTCCTTTCTCCTGCTTCCCCTTTCTTTCTTCCTCCCTCCCTCCCTCCCTTCCTTTCTTCCCTTCCCTCTTTCCCTTCTGTCCTTTCTTTCATTTAGAGATAGTTTGTTTTCAATTAGTCTGTATGCTGCTTGCTAAGTTGTAAGATAATACATAACACGTGTCCCTTAAATTGTATGCAAGGTCACCTTTTTGATTAAGGACTGAAGAGTCCCGATTGGGTTTCTTACATGAACTAAGGACACTCTTGTTCATTTTGTGCAATCAAAAAAAATTGAGGAACTGTTGGAATTAGCTTTACTATTGTGAAGTGATGAAGATAGGATAATTAGAAAGAAATTATAGTCTTTATTGACCCAGCAGTTTACTGAACCTGAAATAGGATATGTCAAATTTTAAGGCTTGCTGAATGTTGGCTTTCTAAGAACAAGATAGAGGAATAATCATGGTCTAAAGGAGAATTTTTAAGTTTTCAGAAAGACCTCCTACAGTGAGATATTCTATACAACTACATACTTACAACCTTAAGGGAAGTCCTTAGTTGTGTTTTTCTGGCAAGTCTTCCACACAGAATGAATTTGTCTTAGTTTTTGATGTTGGTTGTTTCTTGAGAATAGTTTGATTTAGGGATAAAGGGATCAAATATCCCATGCAACCAAAAGTGTAAAATTTATAAATTATCTTGAGGATACTAAGCAGGAGATGAAACCCAGACGTGCCTGAAAGAAAGTTGTGGGTTGGCTAAGGTTATGATTATATAGAAAACTGATAGAACAACAAGCTGTGCAACAATTTGATGTGTCTAGAGGGAACAGGCTGCCCCTTCCACAACAGCACCTACCACTGCTCTGTCACTCCCCGGTTTCTGTGGCAGGAGACGAATGGGAGGGAATCAAGGGTCTACATTTGGCAGAGAGAAGTTAACAAAAAATAGCTGGTTTTTTTTGTGTTGACCACCTGTATGTTCTAGGCATTGTGCAATGCACTTTTATGTTGTTATTTTTAATCCTTTCAACAACCTTATAAGATAGTTTCCTTCCCTAGTTATTTTTTCTAAATTCTGATTTCTTTTTTGCCTTCATGGCACTTAAAGTGATTGGTAATTATCATACATTTGTATGTTTATTTAATGTCTATTTTCTTCACTAGACTAAAAGCTCTGTCAGGGCAGAGACCATGACTATTCTGTTCAAACCTGTATACCCAGTTTCTAACACAGTGCCTGACATATAGTAAGTTCCCAATAGATATTTGATGAATGAATGAACAAAAAATAAACATAAAGGAAAAAAGAGAGGAAGGAATGCAAGAAAGAAAGGCAGAGCTGGGATTCAAACACAGTCTGACTTCAGAACACATCTCTTCCCACTCTAGAACACCGACAGGGTTTCACTTCATGTAGAATATTCTTGATGATAAACTTATCTGATAAAATTTCCATAGGCTCAGCTGTCCCAGAGCACCATGAGTCTGTTTACTTCTTAGTTTGAGAACTCTTACATCTTTCTCTGAGATGGAATGCCATGAAAAAGTCCTGTCCCATTTTTTCTCATCCTGTTGGAATATTGCAACTATTTTATGCTAACACTTCTCTCAAGAATATACAGATTTCTTGTTATTTGTCTTTGTGATTATAGCCATTCTAACCGGTGTAAGGTGATATCTCAGTGTAGTTTTGATTTGCATTTCCCTGATGATTAGTGATGTTGAACATCTTTTCATGTGTCTATTGGCCATCTGTATCTCTTCCTTGGAAAAATGTCTGTTCATATCCTCTGCCCATTTTTTGATCGGGTTGTTTGTTTTTTGTTGCTCAGTTGTATGAGATCTTTGTATATTACTGAGATTAATCCCATGTCAGACAAACGATTTGCAAATATTTTCTCCCAGCTGGTGGGTTGCTTATTCATTTTGATCCTGGTTTCATTTGCCTTGTAGAAGCTCTTTAGTCTGATGAGGTCCCACTTGTTTATTTTTTCTTTTGTTTCCCTTGTCCGGGTAGACATGGAATCTGAAAGGATCCCTTTATGTCCAATCTCAATTAGTGTACTGCCTATATTTTCTTCCAGGAGTTTTATAGTTTCAGGTCTCACTTTCAGGTCTTTGATCCATTTTGAATTGATTTTTGTATATGGCGATAGGAGATGGTCTACTTTCATTCTTTTGCATGTTGCTGTCCAATTTTCCCAGCACCATTTATTGAAGAGACTTCCCTCTCTCCATTGTATGTTCTTTGCTCCTTTGTCGAACATTAGCTGTCCATAGGTGTGTGGTTTTATTTCTGGGCTTTCAATTCTGTTCCATTGATCTGTGTGTCTATTCTTGTACCAGTACCATGCTGTTTTGATTGTTGTAGCTTTATAGTATATTTTGAAATCAGGGATTGTGATGCCTCCAGCTTTGTTCTTTTTTTTCAGAATTGCTTTAGCTATTCAGGCTCTTTTGTTGCCCCATACGAATTTCAGTAGTTTTTGTTCTATTACCGTGAAGAATGACATTGGGATTCTGATTGGGATTGCATTGAATCTGTAGATTGCTTTAGGTAGAATGGACATTTTAACTATATTTATTCTTCCAATCCATGTGCATGGAATATTTTTCCATTTCTTTATGTCCTCCTCGATTTCTTTCAATAGTGTCTTATAGTTTTCATTGTATAGGTCTTTGACCTCCTTGGTTAAATTTATTCCCAGATATTTTATTCTCTTTGTTGTAGTTGTAAATGGGATTGTCTTTTTGAGTTCTCTTTCTGTTTTTTCATCGTTAGTGTATAGAAATGCAATTGATTTTTGTAAGTTGATTTTATACCCTGCCACTTTACTGTAGTTGTTGATTGTTTCTAGTAGCTTTCCGATGGAATTTTTGGGGTCTTCTATGTATAGGATCATGTCGTCTGCAAATAGTGAGAGTTTCACTTCTTCATTGCCTATTTGGAGTCCTTTTATTCCTTTTTCTTGCCTAATTGCTCTGGCCAGAACGTCCAGTACTATGTTGAATAAGAGCGGTGAGAGTGGGCACCCTTGTCTTGTTCCTGTCCTCAAAGGAATGGCTTTCAGTTTTTCCCCGTTGAGTAGGATGTTTGCTGTAGGTTTGTCATATATGGCCCTTATTATGTTGAGGTACTTTCCTTCTATACCCATTTTGTTGAGAGTTTTTATCATAAATGGATGCTGGATCTTGTCGAATGCCTTCTCTGCATCGATTGAGATGATCATGTGGTTTTTATTCTTCATTTTGTTAATGTGGTGTATCACGTTGATTGATTTGCGGATGTTGAACCATCCCTGTGTCCCTGGTATAAATCCCACTTGATCATGGTGTATGATCTTTTTGATGTATTGCTGTATTCGGTTTGCCAATATTTTGTTGAGGATTTTTGCATCTATGTTCATCAGCGATATTGGCCTGTAGTTTTCCTTCTTTGTATTGTCCTTGTCTGGCTTTGGTATCAGCATGATGTCGGCCTCATAGAATGTGTTGGGAAGTATTCCATCTTCCTCTATTTTTTGGAATAGTTTGAGAAGGATAGGTGCTAAATCTTCTTTGAACGTTTGATAAAATTCTCCAGGGAAGCCATCTGGTCCTGGGCTTTTATTTTTTGGGAGGTTTTTGATTCCTGTTTCAATCTCTTTACTTGTGATTGGTCTGTTCAGATTCTCTATTTCTTCTTGATTCAGTTTTGGGAGGTTGTACGCATCCAAGAATTTGTCCATTTCCTCTAGGTTGTCCAATTTGTTGGCGTAAAGTTTTCATAGTATTCCCTAATAATCCCTTGTATTTCTGTGGTGTCTGTTGTAATTTCTCCTCTTTCATTTCTAATTTTATTTATTTGAGTCCTCTCCCTTTTTTTCTTAGTGAGTCTGGCTAAGGGTTTGTCAATTTTATTTATCTTCTCAAAGAAGCAGCTCTTTGTTTCATTGATCCTTTCTACTGTTTTTTTGGTTTCAATTTCATTTATTTCTGCTCTGATTTTTATTATCTCCCTCCTTCTGCTGATTTGGGGCTTTGTCTGTTCTTCTATTTCTAATTCTGTTAGGTGCAGTTTAAGGTTATTTATTTGGGATTTTTCTTGTTTGTTAAGGTGAGCTTGTATTGCTATGAATTTCCCTCTCAGGACTGCTTTTGCTGCAACAACAAATGCTGGAGAGGTTGTGGAGAAACGGGGACCCTCATTCACTGCTGGTGGGAATGCAAACTGGTGCAGCCTCTATGGAAAACAGTATGGAGAGTCCTCAAAAAATTAAAAATAGAAATACCATATGATCCAGCAATACCACTCTTGGGCATCTACCCAATGGACGTGAAATCAACCATCACAAGAGGTGTATGCACCCCTATGTTCATTGCAGCATTATTCACTATAGCCAAGAAGTGGAAGCAACCCAAGTGTCCCTCAACTGAAGATTGGTTAAAGAAGATGTGGTATATACATACAATGGAATACTACTCAGCCATAAGAAAAGACACAATTGTCCCATTTGCAACAACATGGAAGGACCTAGAGGGTATTATGTTAAGTGAAATAAGCCAGAGAGAAAAGGACAGACACTGCATGAACTCACTCATATATGGAATATAAATGAACACACGGACAGAGAGAACTGATTGGTGGTTACCAAGGGGAAGGGGGGTGGGGGGGCACAAGGGGTGAAGGGTTACATCCACAAGGTGACGGACAAACAAAAATGTACAACTAAAACCCCACAGTGTTATAAACTAAGACATCAATAAAAAATAAAAAAATAAAAAAAAAAAGTAAAAAAAAATATATATAATAAAAAAAAAAAAAAGAATATACAGATTTCGTATCCTGGATTTTTCGGTTTCTGTTCCTCCTACACAAAGAGAGCACATTTCTCTCTTTCATTCTCTGAAATTGTCCCTTAAGTTAGGTCCTTGTGCTACTATACTGACTTTCAGTAATGGGCAGAGTGATTGTTGCATGCCCTGCTGAGTTTTTTACTGGAGAAGAGGTATGTCACTCTTCTTTAGAGAGAGCCTGTGGGAGGAGCTGGGCTCAGCCTAAGGAGCTCTTATCCTGGAAGGTGCCAGGCACTGGGGCGTG
Organism: Tapirus indicus; assembly: GCA_031878705.1. Lineage (NCBI taxonomy): Eukaryota > Metazoa > Chordata > Mammalia > Perissodactyla > Tapiridae > Tapirus > Tapirus indicus. The sequence goes on from CM062924.1 coordinate 13,250,771, forward strand.
GTTTGATCATTCAGCAGTGACCTTCTTCTGTTTACCTAATTTTTGCTGCTTGGACTTTTCCTTGTTATTAATAAATATCATTGTCAAGAAATTTTTTGTTTTAATATTGGTTTTTGTGTAACACTGTTGACCATTTTTATTTCCTTTTATTCCTGGTGCTATCTTTTAAAAAAGCCTTACAGTGTCTTTCCATTTTATTTCCCAGGAAGGGAGGAAACGTAAGCATACTGAGAGTAAATGCAAGGTTTGCCTAATCTCATAGTGCAGAAATGTGTCATTGTATCTAGGCTTTCAGCAATGCTATGTACCCTTGAAAGCATACATTTTAAGGTTGTGTAGATGTGGTTAGGTCAAACAGGAAGTGTGTATCTCCCAGATATATTGAATAGATACCTATTTAAATGTTGGCGTCAAAAAGTGTTCCTATATCAACTCCCAAGAGGGTACAAGAAACAGATTTCTGTGATGTGAAGCATAACCATCTTTACCGGACCAAACTGACAGTCTTGGAAGCTCTGGCCATATGGGAATTTATCATTTGAAGCAGGCTGCCCTAATTGGATTTTGGTGTCTTAGTGAGGAATGATCTGACCTAGCAGAGTCTTCATGCTGGATGGTGTCATCAGTGGTCAATCTAACTTCCAACTTGCTCTCTGAAAACTATTTAAAGATGTAAGTGTCTTTTTTCCCAGTTATGGCAAATCCATTTTCAGTAGCAAATATTTTCTTCCTAGGAGAGTGCTTAGTATCTGTTGGAAATTAATTCAACTCCACAAATACATACTGAATACTGACTATATTCAAAGTAGAGCATTAAAAACAAATGCAAATGAACAAAATTCCTACCATCAAGAACCTTAGAATCCAGACATAATTATTAAACTCTGTTATTCCTTTTTGTGTCCTTAGTGTGTAACTTAGTGCATGGCTCAAAGAAGAGATTAATAAATGTTAAATTGCACTGGTTATTACAGAGGAGATAAGCAGAGGAGAGATGTAATTTCCTATGCAGAATATGTTAAGTGCCTTAATAAAGGCAAAAATAGTACTCTAGGGGATTCCAGAGAATTGAAAATATGTCCCTTTAAGCAGAAGGACCTTAGGAAGCAGACTTTTTAATGTTCTTTGAAAGTTGAGTAGAATTTTATCAGTGGACTAGGAGATGAAGAGAGAGGAGCATCCTGGTAGTGAGGGGAATAGCATGAGCATGGGTATGGGGCAGATGAATGGAAGCAGGGAAGTATGGGAGAGGGGACAATGGGAAGTCCAGTTTGACTGAGGTACAGGGTATGTATAAGCTAGGAAATTTAGTGTGATCATATCATTTTGGCCTATAAAGCTAAAGTAAGGCATTTGGTAGATTTTAGGGGGCCGTCATAACCAAATAGTCCAGTGGTATGGCAAAAGCTTTGCTTTTGAAAAATTAGTTCAGCCAGCAGTTTGTAGAGTTGATTAGAGGGGATAAAAAAACTAGAGAAACAGCTTGTGAGGACTATTGCAATATTTCAGGCAGGAGGTAAAAGGTTTAAACAAGGGTGAGTATTTTGGGAACAGAAAGTTAGGAATAGAAAGAAGAGACTTTGCCTATGTGGGATCAATAAGACTGGTCAGATTGTATGTAGTGGGGAGCAGGAAGGAAAGAAAGGAGTCAAATTGACTCCTCTTGCTTTTTCCTGTTCCTGTTCATCATGTACTGAATTTTTGAAAAGGCAGAGGGAAATGATCATACTAATTATTTCTTGTCAATGCTCAAATCCCTTGTCATCTCATTGGTTAAATCCCCACTGAAAATTAAGGATATTTTTCTTCCCGTGGAGGACTGGCAGGAAGATGTGTTTTTAAAGGAATGAGAATATACTTAGAGAAAATTACTTTGAGGATTTAGAGCCATTACATAAATACAAAAAATATTAACACTAAGAGTTCAAGTGCACAGGTGGGGCCTTGTTGACTTTGGAGGCATAAGGTAAAACTTGGCTACTCTGAGTGAGAAAAGTGAAGAGACTTCAGATTATGGCATTCCTATTAGGTGGCTTTCACATCGGGATTAGTACATGACATCTGTGAGGAATATAACAGATGTGCACAGAGTTTGGTTACTTTTAAAACTCTCTCAGATAAAGTGATGACATGACTCCCTGGTTATAGTGCCACATTCTGTCCTTCTCCATAGACGGTATAGTCGCAGCTATAGTCGCAGCAAATATTAAACTTAGGATGTAGGCCCTCTCTACTTGTCTCTTTCAAGGGAAGAGGAAATAGTGCAGGAAAATATATTCATGAGTAAGAAAAGACTTATTGAAATAAAAGTTAAAAAAATAGACTTTTTCAAGAAAATGGGTTAAAGTCAAGTTGATTTTGTAAAGGATCCTTGTCAGTCTCATTACCTTAACATTCAGACTAACACTAACGTGCATTCATTCATTTATTCATTGACTCTATAAGAATATGAATTCAAGGCTCTTCTGGACATGAGGTAGAATTTAAAATGGGAAAGGAAGAATTAGTTCTCTGGAATTTATAATCTATTTGTGGGAGGAGATGAAATATATATATGAAAAAGAAGAGCAAAGAGGTGACACAAAACCTAGCAATTCCTGCCAGGAAATGCTTTGGCCAGTGTTCCTTCTTGGAGACCTGTAGTGGCTAGTCATCTCCATTCTTCACTCGAGTGTAGGCACCTTAGCCTCCTGACACACTGAGCCCCTTACCACTGCTTCATCAAAGGGTGCTTTATCATAACCTGTATATGACTTAAAAATCGGTCACTTGTGCCTAGCAAGTAGTTCATATTATGCAGTACACAATAGGTTCCAGCAAAATGCTCTTTGAATGAATTACAGAAACTTTCTCTCTCATACATTCTGTCAATTAAGATATTTTAGGCTGAAATAATCTTCTTTAAAAATTTAAATATCCTATGGGAAAGTTAAAATCTATTACTTTTTCACATCTTAGGGTTTTCATATGCCTCTATACTTTAAAACCCCAAAACAACTTTTGAGTGCCTTCTGTGAATCAGAACTATATTAGATGCTTCATATTAGTTTTAAAATATACTGTGTGGAATTCCTGCCACCTCTGGATGCTGCTGTTTACTAGCTGCAATCTTAGACAAATCATATAACCTCTTGGAGTCTTAGCTTCTTTACCAGTAAAGTGAGAATATTACCTACTGCATTTTTTTTACATCTTTCTTGAGGTATCATTGACATATAATAAACTGCATGTATTTAAAATGTACAATTTGGTAAGTTTTGATATAGGCATACACCAGTGAAGCCATTTCCACCATCAAGATATTTTACATATACATCACTCCTAACACTTTCTTACTGCCCCTTCAGAGTCCTTCACTCCTGCCCCACCTTGATCTTTCCCTGACCTAATCTGCAGGCAATCACTGATCTGCTGTTAGTACAGATTAGTTTGAATTAAATTTTTTTTTATGTAAGTGGAATCATACATTATGTGCTCTTTTTTCATCTAGTTTCTTTCATTCAGCATAATTATTTTGAGATTCACTCATGTTGTGCATGTCAATAGCTTGTTTTTAAAATTGCTGAGTAGTATTTCATTGTATGGATACACCACAATTTGATTATGCATTTAAGTTCTTTCTAGGTTTTGGCTATTATGAATGAAGCTGCTTTGAACATTTGTCTTTGGGTGGACATATGCTTTCATTTCTTTTGGGTAAATACCTAGAAGTAGAATGGCTAGGTAACATAGGTGTATCTTTAACTTTATAATAACTGCTAATTTTTTCTAAAGTGGTTGTACCATTTTACATTTCTACTAGCAATGTGTGAGAGTTCCAGTTACCCCATATCCTTAATAACACTTAGTATGTTTAGTCTTCAATTGTAGCCGTTCAAGTGATTTGTAGTGGTATCTTGTTGTGGTTTTAATTCATATTTCCCTAATGACTCATGATGTTGAGCATCTTTTCATGTACTTATTTGTCATCCATCTATCTACTTTGCTGAAGTGCTTTTTAAACCTTTTGCTATTTTTTAAAAGTTGGGGTTGTCTTCTTTTTTATTGAGTTGTAAGAGTTTTTTATATATGCTAAGTACAAGTTATTTGTCAAATATATGTTTGGCGCATATTATCTACTGGTCTGTGGCTTGCTTTTTAAGTGTCGTTTGAAGAGCAAAAGTTTTAAATCTCGATAAAGTCCAATTTATTGTTTTCCTTTTATATTTCATGCTTTTTGTGTCATCTTTAAGAAATCTTGGCAAAACCCAAGATCACTAAGATTTTCTCCTATGTATTCCTTTAGAAGTTTTATACTTTTAGCTTTTAATTTAGCTCTATGACTCATTTTGAGTTAATTTTTGTAATGGAGTGAGATAAGGTTTGAGGTTTATATTTTGCTTGTGGTTATCCAATTGTTCCAATGCTATTGGCTGAAAAGATGATCCTTTCCCCATTAAATTGCCTTGGCACTTTTGTTGAAAATCAATTGACCGTGTGCATATAGATTTATTTCTGGAGTCTCTATTCCGTTCCATTGATTTATTTGTCTATTTTTTTTATGCCACTATCTTGATTACTGTAGCCCCATAGAATGAGTTGGGAAGTATTACTTCTTCAATTTTCTGGATGACTTTGTGTACAATAGGTATTATATTTTAAATGCTTGAAAGACTTGAAGTTTTCTTTCTGGGAAGATTTTTAACTACAAATTCAATTTCTTTAATAGATATAGGGCTATTTAGGTTATCTATTTCATCTAAGTTATGTGCTTTATTTAAGTGCATTTCATCTAAGTTGTTGAATCTCTTGGCATAGATTTGTTCATAATATCTACTTATTATCCTTTTATTTTTTTATTTTTTATTTTATTTATTTTTTTTTTGTGGGGAAGACCAGCCCTGAGCTAACATCCGTCGCCAATCCTCCCCTTTTTGCTGAGGAAGACTGGCCCTGGGCTAACATCGTGCCCATCTTCCTCCACTTTATATGGGACGCCGCCACGGCATGGCTGACAGGCAGTGCGTCGGCGGGCGCCCGGGATCCGAGCTCGCGAACCCCGGGCTGCCAAGTGCGGACTAAACCGCTGCGCCACCGGGCGGCCCCTTATTATCCTTTTAATAATTGTAGAATTTGTAGTGATATCACCTCTCTCATTTATGAGATGAAAATGTAAACACAACATATCGAAATTTAGTATTGCTTTTGTTTTCTATTTTATTGATTTCTGTTTTTTCCTTATTATTTTCTTTTTTCTGTATACTTTAATTTTCTATTTTTCTAGTTTCTTAAGGTGAAAGCTGAAATCACTGATTTGAGATCCTCTTTTTTAATATAGGCGTTAGTGCTATAAATTACCTCTTAAGTACTGCTTTAGCTGCATCCCATGAATTTTGATATGTGGTGCTTACATTTTTATTCAGTTCAAAGTACTTTCTAATTTTCCTTTTGATTTCTTCTTTGATCCATGGGTCATTTAGAAGTTTTATTTTATTTCCTAATATTTAGGGATTTTCCAGATATCTTTCTATCATCAAATTCCTAATTCTTTTGTTGAGTGGCAAGTTCTATCAACGTAAATGAAGTACAGTTGATTGATGGTATTGTTCAGGTCTTCCATATCCTTACAGATTTTTTGTCTACTTGTTCTATCATTAACTGAGAGAGAGATTTTGAAAACTGATTATAATTCTTCTTGAAATTTTATAGTTTTTCTTTCTTGTATTGTGAAGCTCTGTTAGGTGGGTAAATGTTTAGGATCATTATGTCCTCCTAATGAACTGACCCCTTTATCATTATACAAGAATATCTTTATCCCTAGTATTATTCTTTGCTCTGAGATCTGCATTGTCTGATAGCCACTGCAGCTTTCTTTTTATTAGCGGTACTGTGGTATATATTTTCCATCCTTTCACCTTTAAAGTATTGTGTCTTCACTTTTAAAGTGGATTTCTTATAGGATATGTCTGTTGGTGAGCTGGGATTTCCTTCAGCCTTGGTATTTTAGAAAATCTTTATTTTGCTAGGTACAGATTTTTAGATTAAGTTTTTTATTCTTCAGTAATTTAAAGATATTAATCCATTGTCTTTTGGCTTGCATTATTTTCAAAAAGAAGTCTGCTGTAGTTTTATATATGTTTCTGTGTATGTGATGTGTCATTTTCTTCTGGCTACTTTTAAGATTTTCTCTTTATCACTGATTGTAAGCAATTTGATTATTATGTGCCTTAGTGTAGTTTTCTTAATGTTTTTTGAGATTGGGGTGTTTTGAGATTCTTGGATCTGTGGGTTTATAGTTTTTGTCACATCTGAAAATTTTTCACCCATTAGTTATTCAGAATTTTTGGTTAACTCCCATTCTTTGTAGAATCCAATTACACATACATTAGGCAGCTTGAAGTTGTCCTACAATTCACTGATTCTGTTCACATTTTTTCATCTTTTTTTTTTTTCACTTTCTGTTTCCTTTTGGATTGTTTCTATTGACAAGTCTTCAAGTTTGTTTGTCTTTGTCCTGCAGTGTTTAATCTGCTTTTAATTCTACCCAATGTATTTTTCATCTCAGATATTGTATTTTTTATCCCTAGAAGTTAAATTTGAGTCTTTATTATATATTCACTATCTCTACTTAGTATGTTCAGTTTTTCTTTTAGTTCCACGAACAAATAGAATACAACTATAATAACTATTTTAATACCTTTGTCTACTAATTCTATCATCTGTGTCATTTCTGGGTCAGTTTTAATTGATTGATTTGTCTCCTCATGGGTTGTATTTTTCTGCTTCTTTGCATGGCTGGTAATTTTTTCTTGGATGCAACAAATTGTTAATTTTACCTTGTTGAGTGCTGAATCTTTCAGAATTCCTATAAATATATTTGGACTTATTTCTGGTATGCAGTTAAGATACTTGGAAACAGTTTGATCCTTTCAATGCTTGCTTTTAAGCTCTGTCAGTTGGAAACAGTACAGCCTTTAGCATAGAGTTAAATTTTCTGCACTGTTGAGGTACTACTGTTCTGAGTACTCTGTCCAGTGCCCCTGGTGTTATGAAGTTTTACAGTTTTGATGATGGGAAAATGAACTATTCCTGGCTTTGTGTGAGCTCTGGTGATTGTTCTCTCTGCTCCTTTTAGGTGTGTCTTTCCCTAACCCTGGTTAGTTTCCTCACACACGTGTGCTAATCAATGAAGGACTCTACAAATCTCTGGAAGTCTGTGTGCAGGTCTCTCCTCCATTACTTTGCCCTACAAATCACAGCCACTTTGGCCTCCCTAGACTCCCAGCTCCATCTTCTTAACTCACTGAGACCTTAGGCTCTACCTCTGTGCACTGCAGTTGGTAATTTCTTTCTCCACGCAGTAAGCTGGGGCAACTGTAGGGATGACCTCATTTGTTTTTCCTTTGTTAGGAATCACTGTTCTTCACTGCTTGATGTCCAGTGTTTGAAAACTGTTGTTTTCATATATTTTTTTCCAGGTTTTTTCAGTTGTTTAAAACATAAAGCTGAATCCAGTCCTTGTTAGTCCATCTTGGTCAGAAGCATAAATCTCCAAATATGTGAAGAAAATTAGATAATGTATATTAAGCATGCAATATATTAATAGTGCTTCATCCATAGAAAGTATTTAATGATAGGTGGTTACTGTTGCTATTACTCTGCTTACATCCTGTTCATCATCTTATATAACACCTTCTATATGAAGCCTTCCTGAACTACTACCTCCCCAGATGACTTATTGCTCTTTATTCTTTGTACTCACATCACTTTTTAAGCATACTTTTATTATGACACAAATGTACATTATAAATTTTGGTTTACTTGTTTGTCTTTTGTGGTAGATTGTAAGCTCTTAGACAAATAAGATCTATTTATTTGTGTATCCTTAGTTTCCAGCAGATAGTAAATTCTTAGATATTTGTTGCATAATTGAATAGTCAAGAGTGTCTTACACCTTTTATGAAATGTTCAGGAGCAGAATTTTTAATTGGGAAGGAAAGAGAGGTGGTTTAGGACTATGAGAAGATTTGAGGAGAATGAAAGTGGAGAGGGGTAAGATTTGGGGGATTTAGAGAGCAGCATGAGAGCCAAAGGTGGTTGGTTGAGGTTGGTAATATATACTAGTAATGATAATGATACTACTACTACTAAACAATAATAATAATAAAGTTCCTGTGAAGCTGAGAGAGGATGGAGGAGTGTAGAATGGAGAACTAGAGAGACATATTGTAGTGTATCAATGAAACCATTTTGTGATACCTTCAGCACCTCTCTGTAATATAGATGGTAACATCGGTAACGTTATATCAATGTATATTATGTGAATCAGTGTAACTTGAACTGTTGTAATAGAGGCTTTTAAAGAAAGTGCTGAGAGAACACAATATACTTTTTGGAGTAGCTGAACTTTGGAAGGAACTGTTAGGGACGAATTAGCTGAGAAGAAGCAGAAAGGAATTCTAGATAGTAGAAGATAGCATAAACACAAAAATGGTTTAGGCTATAAATAAGCATAATATACCAGAAAGAACAAAGGGATCTTGGAACTGGTTTCACTAGGGCTTCACTCTCATCTCTGCCACTGTGTGACTCTGGACAAACTGCTTAGCCTATTTGAGAATGAATTCCCTCATCTTTAAAATGGGTGTGGTTGTTGGGAAGATTATATGATGCATAGAGAAAATTTATTTTATATCTGGCAGATAGTGGGTCCAATAACTATTAGTTTCTTCTTTTTAGACTTTCTATATCTTCTGATGAGGAAAGGAAAATGCTTCAAGAAGGACTTTGTGACCCCTCATCACTTTGTATAAGATCCCAGGTATAATATATACAATTTGTGAGTGTTGCTAATGTTCCCATTTATTTTCTATTTCCATGGCAAATGAGGATTTCATTGCATTTTTGTGGTCCAATACTAAGGCTTAGGCATCCTTAACACCCAGTTTCTTTATATCTTCTAGTTTTTACTTGTGTTTAAAACTATTGGGATTGTTGGCTAAACTTTACAAATTAAACCATTTTACTACCACAATCCAATATTTTTCAGAAATGCTTCTATTTATAGGGCATCTATTGGATGAAAGATTGGAAATATGGGTATCAGAAATCCAAGTCTTGAACCATTTATATGTTTTAAGTTATTTATTTTGTAAATAAAATCAGTTTTAATCTAAATTTTTCATCGTGGAAATGATATAAGGCACAGGGTAAAGTTTAGGAACCTTTGACTTTACAAAATAATCATATTTTAAATCTCTAATTGGCTTATGAAAGACCATTGTTAATGTGCACTTGCTCACAAAAATATTTTGGATACATGGGAATTTTAAAGTACTTCTAGCATAACTAATATAGAAAACAGAAATTGTTTTATTTCTTCACTGAAGGAAAAATTCAGCACTCTTCCAGTTAACTAATTCTGTGTTTGGTTAAGAGAACTAAAGAATATGCATAGTCCATGTGTATGGTGACGGATTGTAATTAGTCTTTGGGTGGTGAACATGATGTAGTCTACACAGAAATCAAAATATAATGATGTGCACCTGAAATTTTGTAATGTTATAAGCCAATGTTACCTCAACAACAACAACAAAATAATAAAAAAGAATTTACACAGTCAATAGAATAAAAAAGGATAAACCATAAGAGTTTTGGAGGCAATTTCCAGCACCGTTTTTGGTTGTTGAATACTTGTGTTGACATATACAACTCATAGGTGTAGTACACAATGCTGCTGATCCTGCCCATTGAAGAGTCCCCTTTAGTCATAAACACGTTGAGAGGCTGAGTTTTCATGAATCTCACAAAACTCCTCTATAGGGCATGAACTGAAACCAAGGAGTCAACAATATTAATAATTCGGCATTTGGCAGTATTGTGGATTTTAATGCATTTGTAGTTCACCTTGATAAACCTTGGCCCAATCACGTGCAAAAGTGAGTTTAGTCATCTAATTTTAGTCTCTGGTGAGTATTTTTATACTTTTTTTCAAACTATACACGATATAGAGAAAATATTAGTCTCCTCTTAGAAATGCAAGGTTCATAGCACACACGACTATGTGTTGTGAAATAATAGAAAATATGTTACAATAAATTGCCATCTTGATTTAATGAAAATAATTAAGAGTTTTTATATTACATTATGGCTGATTTGGGATATTTTAAATAGCCCATTTATTCATAATTTCAGAGTGAAGTACCTATTTTGGTATTTCAGATAAACATATAACACTTAACTTTAAATAACCAGTACGTTTACGTACTCTATGCAGGTAAACTGTATAAAGTATTTATCAGAAAATTTAAAATATGCTAATAATAATAAGTACATATAATAGCTAAGTATGTTCAGTATTTAGGACTTAAAGCTATTTTATAAAAATTACTTTCATGGAGAAATAAATGTGTCTTCTTATATTAAAATACCATAGGAATGACACAATTTCTATTAAATTATTAGTAACGCCAGGACACATGTCATGATTTGTGGGGCCTAAAAATAATATGGCAATGACTGGAGTGGAAAGACCCTGCTCCTTACAATTTGGTGGCTTGTTGAGCTGTCTAAATAATCTATGTCTTTCTGGCACATATCAAATACGTTTTACGATTGCAAAGGAATTACTTTTAGATATCTAACCTAACTTCTTTCAGGCTGATATAACTACTTTGTTGTCAGATTTCTTCTTTTAAAGGGTATAAATGAGGAATTTAAATTTTCATATAAAGAAAAAGTATACTACCTAGATATCCTTACTGTTATATTCAAGTTGAACTACAAGGGGGAAAAGCTTCTAAACTGAAAATAATCTTTTGTGGTGATAAAATGTGGTTTGCATTACTTGGTGAAAGACACTGACTTAAAACCGAAAGGAAATAAACAAATCAAATGGAAACTATTTTGTTTTGGCTGCTTTTATAAAGCTGATTTTGACTTTTAATAAATTTCAGTATAGTTAGAGATTTATGTCTCAATATTATATTTTCATTAACATAAATCTCCAAATGGGCAATTATGTCCACATGATAAATATGTGGGGTTAATGATGCTAATTTGCCACCTGTGTCATGAAGCAGCTCCTTTTGATCCTATGTAAAAATTTCCATAGTTTTCTTGGTAAGTCTTTAAAGTATTTGAATTAAAAGGAAAAAAATAATAACACTATAACATTCTCACTCTTGCCAAGAAATGAATCATGCATAAGGTCTGAAAATAAGTAGAAAGAATTAGAGGTGTATTTTAGATAGCAGATTGGATTCATTCAAAGAATTTGTAGGAGTGTCTTCATTTTGCTATTGTAGTAATAAATGGCATTGTGCTACAAGCTAAGTAATAAAAATGGAATAGATTTTAAACCATAAGCTAGTTTAGTAACTTTGGCCCAATTTCTCTCCACCCCTGTATCCCTTGAAAAGGAGAATGCACTACATCTCTGTGAACAACATGAATTTCTCTTGCCCTGGAAAATCATAAAGTCCAACCTGGTTTTTGACACAGTCTAAGCTACTTGGATTAGGTAAAGCTGATCTTAAAAGAGAAAAATTGGATACTCAGCAAACCCCAGCAGATATTTTGACACACTCTTGGAGCTGATAAGAGTCATCATAAATTTAAACATTACCTTTCCTAGCACAGAAACTTCACTAATAAATGGCTTTGAATATTTTATGAATGACTGAGCACCCTGCTTTGCTAATAAGTCCTCTGGAAAGCTATGACTTTTGGGGGATGGTTTTACTTTTGGAGGAAGGAGTGTTGAAGAGAAGGTACTGATGAGGTATCATATAATTTTACAAGTTGCATAACTGCTTTTAACTATGAAACTATCTCTGATTAAAATAACAATTGAGCTTGTAATTTTTTCTGAACAGCTGCTGCTACAGGGGGTCATTACCTTGGAGAGCTCGAAAATAATCGTGCTCCTGGTACATGAGTTATGTAGTCTTGTGTTTTACAGCAAAGCACAAAGTTTAAAGCCTATAGAAGAATGTTATTTGAAAGCTGTCAAACCATGTTAAAAAAGACTGCATCGTCAAAAGGCCCTGGTGGCCACGATTCTGCATGTAGCCTTGTCTTATTCATTATAAAATGCATGTTTATAAAGTTCCACAGAGCATCCAATTCCCAATTCACTTATATCAGCAAGACTTAACTTGCTCATTAATCTAAATTCTTTTGCAACTTTAATCTACATGTTTAATTAATCATAAAATGAGGCGGTAAGTAATTTCAGCAATGTGTGGCTTGTTATCAGATGCATTTAATCACTCTTCTGTGAGCTCATTTGGAAACACCTGAAGATGTCGAGTGCAGTTTGAATAAGCATAAATTATTCTTTGTCAGTGTACTTCACTCAACTAATAAGACATTAATTTAAAAGGCACTGTTTGTCATTTTTAGATCTTTACCAATATTTTTAGCTTAGCAATATAACTCTAATTGTATATATGATTCACAACCAGTGCCCGACATAGGAAAGGGTAAGAGTTTAATTCATTTTTCTTATTTACATGTAATTATGTCATGTAATCTTAGTTTTTAATGAGGATTAACCATTTTGTAAGTGTTCATATGCTTTTGAAATAAGGTACTAATGAATTATAGTGGGAAAAATTATTTGTTGGTACAAAGTCTTGTGATTCCTTGTTTCTTGCGTAGATCAGGTCTGAAAGGACGTGAGGTTTGGGAAAAGGCGTTGATTTAAGGATACAGTTACTGCATAGGGATTATATGATGCAAATGTTAACCTTAAAAAAAAATCCAAGTAAAATAGCCGTATTTCAGCTATCTCACATAATAACATATATAGTCCTTATAGAGGACCAGGTAGCCTAAAATAATGACAGTCCTATTTTTTCCCTCAGTCTCTTAACAGTATTGCACAGTTGATGACAGCATTTTTTAAAAAGGCAAAAAAGCAAGAACAACAACAACAAACCCACTCATATTTTCAGAGCAAAAAAAAAAAATCCATGAGAGCTGAATGAGTTATATCTCTCGATGTCAGGAGTATAGGAATAAAAATTGCATTTTATAGGATGTCATCACCTGTCCTGTTTATGCCATGAGAGCAGTGACACATGGTAAGAATAATTATCTCAGTGGAAACAAACTTATTTATCTGCCGTGGAGCATCCCTGTTCATCTTACTCATGAACTCATCTCACTCATACGCTATCTATGGATTGTCAGCAGTGAGCCAGAGGGGATGATTCCTGAAAAGGAAATATTGGTTCGAGCTGAAATATAGCTATATTCTCCATTTTTATTTGACGTGCACATCTCCTGGGCTTCTTCCCTCTCTTCAGGGATCCTTTACACTGAGCTAACAGTTATTTATTTGTCCATTTCTTGCCCTATGCCTCATGACTATGTAAAAATTTTTCTTCCTGTTTTCCTTTCTAAGGGAAAACAAAATCCCAGGAAATCTTATTTGTATGGTTCAAGTCATACAGGCCATAGCAACACATCGCAGTGAAATGCCATTTACCTTTATTTCACTTAAAGCACTATAAATTGTTTTCTTAGAACCACTGATGAAAACCTCAAACAGTGGGGCCTTCTTTAGAATCATCTTTGAAAAACAATATTTCATTTGAACTTAACTTTCTTGATAAGAATACTTTTCTCATTCCTGTATAGTCTTAGTAGATAGACACAGTATAATATGAAGGCTTGCTGTCAGTTTTTCTTGATAAGAAACCTCAGACTTCTCTAACTCCCCTTCCCCTGGCGAAACCTGAGATAATTTTTCCAAACAGATTTATTTTCTGACTTGTTGTTTTGGGTGTAAAGAAAGAACACAGTGTTCCCCCCGTCTCGCCCCAACTGATGTGTGAGAGGCATGCTCTATTGTCCTCTTGGGTCCCTCCACACAAAGACAATGATTTAATTTATAAAATGCTATATATTAATTGTAGCTATTTGTCTGTATGATATACTTCAAAAGGAAAATGATAAAATCTGTTCCATGCAGCTTTTATACTCCCCGATGTTTGAATATGTACTTATGCAGATGTATATATATACTTTCAACTTTACCCAAAATGCACACACACAAACAAAATGCACAAACAAAAGTTTGTAACTTTTGCCCAGTTACAAACAAAGACATACCACTTAAACATGCTTCTTCAATGGAGACTTCACAGTTGATTAGAATGCACAATACCCAGAATGATGAGCTACTCCAACGGGTGCAAATGAGTGAGTGGGCCTTCCATCTGCAAATGAACTCACAGTGATGGTCAGCAAGGCTCTGTTTTTAATGTGTAACTTCTATGCCTGAAGGACAGCATGCTGGTAAAGAAAGGGTTTACTGAAGGCAGAGAGAGGAGGGAAGAATGAGTGAGGAGCATGTGCAATGTGGTGTCTGTTAGCATATGTGCTCTGGGGGAATGTTTGGAAGTCCTGAGTAGACATCACAGTCTTCAGCGGTTATGGGACTTCGGGCTCAGCAGATAAATGAGAATGTCACAGTGCACTTGGTTACAGGCAACACTTCTGACCTCATGCTACAAATCTCAATATCTTATTTATATTAAAAATGGGAGAACAATGATATATTCAGTTATGTTTTGTGCTACCTCAGGAGAAGGCCTAATATCTCTTTCTCCCTCACCTCTAGTTTCTTAAGTGTATTTCTCTTCTAATTTTTACTGAAAAGTCCATGTGTTATTTCCTACAAACGTCTTCATAATTTATGCCCATCCGTCTTTCTTCTGAATCCAGGCTTTGTCTGTGAACATTGTTTGCCTTTCTATATCGAGCTAACTTTTCTTAATTATTTGAAATTGGCTTTTATTAGAAGACCATTTAGGCATCATATCAGTACTGTACATTTGGTGGCTTTATAAGAAGTTCTGATGCTAGATGTTCAAAGCTCTGTCCAGATGACATTTTTATGGATCCACATAGCCTTGCTCATATATGAAAACAAGAAATTGGGTTTTACAGATGGTTGAGTGTGCGTTTAATTATTTCTCTGGAATTTTCATGAGAATAGATTGACTTGTGGTTGTGTTAACTTTCCTAGTGCCCTCAGCTTAGAAACTTTGTGTATTTTTTTAGGCAGCATCTGAATCAGTTATATTCAGGAGAATATAATAATATATGTAGTTTTAGAAACTGTCTATATTTTCCCCATTAACCATAATACATAGTATTGGCGTGGTTATCACTCTTGTTGTCATTATATTAACAGTGTTTACAGCCACTAATAATCATTTGTTCATGTATACTTCCAAGTACTGTATTTGAAAACCCCAGACTTCTTATATAGTAAATGAGGAAGCGATTTATATTTTCACATTGAATTCTTGCTTTTTAAAATTTGTGCTTCCCTTTTTGTAAAGCATATGACCTACTTAAGAAAGGCTGATACTCAGTTACCTGGTTTTTTAGCATTTCTTTATCTATATCACAAAAAAACTTCTTTGAAGTATACACAGGGATGTATTTGTAGGCAATTTCCACTTACCAATAGGTACAGTTCTGAAAGTTTGTTGTTTGGAATTTGGAATGGATATTCTTATAGAAACCATGTTATAGATGGTGATTTGGTTCTTTGGGCAACCTACTGAAATCCATTTGCCCCATAATATGGCTGAATTATACTATTGAGAGTACTGCGGTAGCTAACTACTGTCTGTTAAATGGTTTTGGGGTAAAATCTCATTTTGAACTCTAACTTGAATAACATTCTTTTGATGAACTTCTGATAGTGGGATTTGACTTTTTGTACTTCCACTACCAGTGCACAGCAGTGGAAATGAAACACCCCTTGAAATGGAATTTGGGTGGTGAGGAGGACTTCCTGATGTCCCTAGATATGGAAAGAAAGTAACTGGGTATCCTGGCTGAAGTAGGAGGGAATGGGTGACCCTGGTGGCCCTGGTATGGAGATGTATGTCTGTTTATAAATGAAGGACATCCTGTTGGAGGTTTATATATTTTGAGGAGGAAGAAGGAGCATTTTCTAATTTTATCCTGATGAGCCAAAAGGGTGGAGAAGACCAATACTTCTGCTCGTTCACCGCGCCTCACAGCACATTCCAAGTGTTTTCATTGTATATCTTCTACTCACTTCCCCACTCCACCCCCATAATTTTGACTTTGGTTTTTAAATGGTAGCACTGGTGAGAGTAATTCAGTTTGTAATATAAGAACAGTTTTGGAATATATTATTGATTAGGTCTTCTATAAGATGAGATGATATATTCATACAGGAAGCAGCTGAGGTTAACTCAAAATTAAATATTCCCAGGTACATGACAGTTCATCCAAATGAAGATCAGTAGTTCATTACTGTTTAACTCCATTATGTCCTTTAAGAGTGTCAGAAGAAAGTCATATGAAAGCGCAAATAGGTAATGGAAAGTTTTTTCATTCACATGTAAAACATCATTTTGAACCTCAGCAATTGAATTATATTCATCCCCTTTACTTCAAGTCTGGCAAGTAATATATTTTTTTTGATTGCCAAGGGGAAAGTATGACAAAAGGAGAGTAGTGGGGAGAAAATGAGAGAAGTGGTATTTAAAAGGCTCTAAAGATTTAAATTGTCAGAGAAAACAGTTTGATGAGTTATGGGTAAAATAAAAAAAAATTTAGTTTCCCAAAGAAATGCATGGCTCAAAGTGTAGGGGAAGAGTGCTTGGCAATACAAACCATGTTTTTCTTAACCTGGGGAGTTGGAAAAAAATGAAACATTTGGCAAAGTGAAAACTCAGCTGACTTCATGCCTACCAACTGAAAAATCTGATTCTTTATCGTCTAAGCACATAGTTGGGTAACTCACAAACAGAGCTACCCAGTGTATAGGTTGCAATGGCAAGAAGCCAACAGTGAAATCAAACTCATAAGCACCCTATAGAAAACCCCTCAAATTACTGCTGTGCTATTGCCAGCTGTACTGCCAGGGAACAAGAGCTGTACAGATTTCTGTGGAATGACTGGGTTACTTAACACAGCTTGATTGGCTCTGTTCCTGCCCCTGTTCTCTTTGGCTGACAGCTGATCACCATACTGGTTTGGTTTGAAATAAGACTGAAGTGAATGCAACCACATATATGCACCTTCTTCTTATACACTGCCTTCCCCACTGCCACCCCAAACCGCACACATACCCTATATACTTTGCAAAGGAGAGATAAATATATCTGAGTTTCTTTAAGTAAAACATCCTGTGTGGTACTTTGCTGTCCTTTTATTCCACAAATCCATCAGATTTTTAGAAGAGTAATTTCCTTGGTCTTTTATTTTGTAAGTGCCTAAATTTATTGAATGTGAAAATAATGATATCTTAAATCCTCCAATTGCATTAATCTTTTCTTCGTTTTAAATCATTGCTTGCTTCATGATCCTAGAGCTAGAATGGTTATTCAGAAGCCTTCTAGTTTTTCCCTCTTGCCTTTGGATAAACTCTGATAGATAGCTACTTTTTCTTGTGGCATTTCAAATAAGAAAATATCACAAGATATCCCAAAGAGCACTAGATGGCTTCAGTTCCTACAGTCCATGAATTAGAGAAACCTTTGAATGAGCAAGGTGGTTGACTCCCCATTACATGAAAGCTCATGGATTCACATGTTTTAGTTCCCATTAAGTTAGGAGGCTTTCAAACTTTTTTGACTGTGATTCAGAGTAAGAAATAAATTTCTATCCTGACACATTATGTAATTAATATAACTGAAATAAAACGTTTTCATGAACAATACTTATCCTTAATATGTGCAATGTGATCTATTTTCTCTTTTCTTTCCTCTCCTTGCCTCCCCTTCCTTTGCTTTCTCTTTCTTCCCTTCCATTCTCTCCCTTTCTTTTTAATAAAAAAATGATGATTGGCACTCAGAAAATTGATTTTATCACTCATTCAACCCATAGTTTGAAAGTAAGCAAGTTCTTTTTAAAGTAAGCAAGTTTTTTTTTAAGTCTCGATCTTTATTTTCTTTGGTCTACCATTGTTTTTAAAGAACTGAGTCTCCTCCACAGGACACTAATTCCATTGCTTGTTTTGGTACAATCATTAGGAAGATAAATTTTATACTCCACTAGTGGTGTATAATCTATTAATAACACCATGTATTAAGTGCTTCATTGTGCCAGATATTGTGTTAAATGATATATATATATATATATCAGAAGCCATATATATATATCATATATATATGTCATATATATATATTTGCCCTGAGAATTTTCTCATTTAATCCTCATAATTACCCTGTGAGGTAGAAACCCATTTTTATAGTTGATGAAATTGAGGCTCAGAGTGGTATATCAACTTTCCCAAGAGTAACACAGTAAATGATAGAGGCTGAATTCAAATTCAAGATTGTTTGACTCAACAACTGTGCTCTTTCTCTTCAACTCTAATAACGTCTTAATTTTGGCTTTAAAAAAATCAAGTGCTTTTGTGAAGAGTCTGTATCACAAAGCAAAGAAAAACAGACTTGTAAGGATGATTGCCACATATTTTTAATAATAAATTTTCAATAAATTGAAACTTGTGATAAAATCATTTTTAGTCTACAAAGAAAAATAGAAGAAGAAAGAAAGGAAGAAAGAAAGAAAGGACAGAAGAAAGAAAAAAAATCTGTCCAGAGCCATGGATAGAAAAACTTGCTGCTCTGTTTTAATCTTGTATAATTAAATCTTGTAAAAGTCTTCTTTTTAAGGAAAAAAGAAATGGATATACATGGAATTACATTTTATGCTACAGGCCAGGATATTTTAGCAAGTCAGAGGAACTCAAACATGAATGAAGAGTGGAATTTTCCTTTCGTTTTCTACAATAACTATGTTTGTTGAAGAGAAAAACGGAGGAAAAAATGACCATCATGCCTGGTGTTGAAGAAAAACTTGTTTATATGTGTAATACATTGGAGAAATTGTTTGGGATCACTTTGACTATGCAGAAATGTGACCACTGAAATTCTTAAGTAAGGTGTGGGTCTATCGGCTCCATGAAACTAATTAAGTCAAATAAGAATGAGTATTTGTAAAGGTAATTCACTTACCTCATTTTTCCAATCTCTCTCTGTAAAAGAGGACATATTTTAGAACGAAAAAATGAGTACAGTTGGCTTTTAGGACCTCTTTTTTTCCTGCCCCCAACCCCTGCCACATTCCTAGATTTAATACTAGACAATTTCTGTCTCTCTTTCCTCCTTTCTCTTCCCCTCTCTCTATTTTCCATGACTTTCCTCTCTTCCTCTTCTCTCTCTGCACTACTCTCCCCTGTACTTTCTCATTTCCTCTGCCTGTTCTTTCATTTTGCATTCTTATATATCTTCTTGGGAGTAAGATGTGTCTCTGGTCATTTTATGACCATTAAACGAAAAACTAAAGGTTCCACAGTAAAAATTGTCATTAACCCAGATACTTCTGCCATACTAACTATAAATGAACCTTTGTAAGCATACTTATGTACAAGGAGATGGACTTGTTCAATGTGTAATTGCTATATGATGCTACCCCAGAGGAGAATTTGAAAGCAGGCAGGTATGCTGGATCTAAGCCTCATTGAACTCAAGGTCAAGATTCTAACACTAGCCTCCTCAAGGGTAGTCAGATAAGGCAGAATAAGATAAACTTGGATTCAAAGATACAACTACAAAAACATGCTTTGAAGTCCAGAGGTAGGTAATAAAGAGTACTTTCAGTGATGGTAGAGTGTAATAAGAACATCATCAGTAATAGGTGCATGATCAGGATATGTTGATGAAACTCCTAAATAGTGCTGTGGGTAGACAGATTTGGTTTATGAATAAGGATGTAAAAACACCCACAGACACATGGCTGCAACCATGTTGGGCAAATACACAAATATACAAATCATGGGGCAATTCTGAGTGTGTTGGTAGAGTGAAATGCAAAACAGGAAATAAAGCATGTGTATATTCAGACAAGGTGGCAGATAACGGAGAACAGCAATTCACTATTTGTTGGGAAAGAATTTACAGAGTTGGTGGGTTATATGAGTTACAGTTTCCCTGATTTTATTAAGCCTAAAGTAATAGATCTAATGTTACTCTAGTGTAATTCATATATTTTAATGTGAATCTTTAGTTAGAATCCAAGCTTATACATATTTAGATACGGATTCTGTTCTTGATTCGGGATTCTTCTGGATCTTGGGATCACGTGATGCTATCAAGATATCACCTCCCTAAAGCACCATTGGTTCTAGTAGCTCTTAAGGTAACTAAATTAAAGAATTTTTATGATGGGGCAAATACAGCAAATATTATGAATTTGATTCCTATGTGGAAGTTAACTTTGTTTTGTTCTATTCTTTGGGCTTTAAATCTAATTTGGTTGGCTACCTTAGTCACAAGGAGGAATTGGCTGAGAGACGTGGACACGTTAGTAGCGATCTATAATCTACTTAGGCAAAACTCATCCTCACTCTTTATCACTCAACTTCACTGTTTGTCCATTCAACTACTTATAACAAAGACAGATACTTCACTTTTCACTATCTTTAATCTCTTATTAAATAGTTCCATTAAATATCTGCAGAGTGGAAGCCAACTGTGTACACAATGTCAGAATGATTCCATAATATCAACCTACTTTAGGACATGTTCTCTGGGTCATAAGTGTTTCAGTATCAGAGGGACAGAAGAGAACTAACATTTATTGAGTTACATATGTTATCTTATTCAATTCTTAGGAGAACTCTGAGGTGGCAATTACATTTAGATAAAGAAACTATTTGGAATCAGGAAACAACCCTATTAAAAGAGCAAAATTGCCACAGATTCTTATTTAAAGGATGACACTTGAATAAAATGCCAATTTATCCTTGCCATTATAGTGGGCTAGAATGATAAATAAGTGAGATATAAAGATATAAGTGAGAAAATGTGAATGATAAGACATGAACCATTACCATTTGCCTCACCTCCACAGTGAATTATTGGAAATAATGCATCTAAAAGAGGAAATAGCACAGTAATTAGTGTGAGTTTATAGCATGCCATCTCAGAAAAGACAAAGATTCATTATTCTGCTCAAGTAAGAAAACACTTCTTGTTCTAATTTACTTTCATGTATGTATATTTACCAAGGAAGCCTTGGTAGAACCACAGGCATAAACTATTTAACATGTTCATTTAATTTGATTCCTGGAGAAGGGATTTTTTGATACAAAGGGTCTTTGATGACAAAAGATATCCTAAAATAACGTATTTTTTTAGTTTTTATTTATTGTTGTCCCATTCCAAATTGCATTAGATAGTATTTACCGATTTTTTTTATTGAGGTAACATTGGTTTATAACATTATATAAATTTCAGGTGTACATCATTATGTTTCGATTTCTGTGTAGACTTCATTTTTATCACCCAAGGAGAAAGTCAAATACCATCTGATGTCACTCATAAGTAGAAGATAAAAACAGCAACAGCAATAATTACCAATATTTAAATAAAATACTAAAAAGAAAAAAAACAGGTGAGATCAAATGTCTTAAAAAATATCGAGGAGCTATCTTTTTTTTTTTTTTCACTTTAAGAATTTGTTGAGATTTTGGCAAGCAAATCAACACTGGGTTGATTTGTAACAGATGCTCAATAAATATTATTGAAATGAAATGTGGAAATAAGTATGTGCATGTTTATTTATTCATTCTTTTTTTAATCAACAGACATTTACTGAGGGCTTAATATGTTCCAGATAGACATGTTTGAGATTTAAATGTGAATAGCATACTAAAGCCAGCCTTTAAGTAGCTTAAAAATCTAATGGAGAGACAGGTAAAGAGAGAAATTATAATAACATATTAGTCTTAGAATCAAGATATGAATGAAGTAAGATACATAGACATTTGAAATTTGCCAGGGTGAGTTGGGGAAAGGCTTCATTGAGTAGATTAACATTTGAGCTGCTTCTCAAAGGAGTAAGAGGGAGTTACTTAGAGGGGATGCAGAGATAGAATATTCTAAGTTGAGGGTATAGCATTTGTAAAAGCACCTAGATATTAAAAGGGCCTGGTATGTTTTGAAAATTGTAAGAATTCAATATCATTGCCACATGTGGGGTGGAGGAGATGAGGAAAGGGATTAGGCTAAAAAAATACACTTAAGTGTTTTTGGTGGTACAATTGATTGTTTCCTGATATGAACTTGGAAAATATTTAATTTCAACTAATTAATTTCAGTAAGATGTGGATTTTTCTAGAAAATTACCTATATTATTATAATCTCCATGATTATAATCTCCATGATTATAATATACTAAAAGGTGCCTTAATAAAAGGCACCTTTTAGTGCCTTTACTATAGCAAATGAGATATTAAGCTGTTAAAATGCTGAAGGTGTGCAGAGGGTGATATGATATGAAAAGAGTTTGGAATGATGTATTGAAAAAATTACTTGTCACTTTTCCTTAAGATGGTCCTTTTTGAGTTGCTTTTTGAATTTACCTATACTTTTTCAGCCAATTAATTTGCTGGACAACTTGTAGGTCAGTGAAATGGTTCTAAATACTAAGTAGGAAAGGCACTGGGTGTTAACATAAATACAGTTTATTTGTGGTTAATAGTTTTTATTTCTATTTTTTAGAGATAAAGAAGAATATGCAAAATATGTGAATGCATATCATCTAGCTAGCTTCAGGAAAATGTTAGTTGTGTATGTCTGTGGTTTCTTTACTTCTGTGAGCTACTTATGATGTATACTTTTAAGACTTTATTCCAGATGCAGGTTTCATTTTCACAAAAAGAGGTCAGATTTTATAATGTTTGTTATTTAAAAATTTTTTTTCTTCCAGAGAAACACCTCAGAGGTTCCAGACTTCATTTTAGAGAAATTATATTTCCTTCAACTTTGAATTGCTTCGATAGGGCACTATCAGATTATAGAGAGCATGATGTGCTTTACAAGTTGAAAAGTTTTCCACCAAGTAATAGCAGCAGTGAAAATTGTCAGAGAAACAGCTAATTAATCTCTGCTCCTTTACAGCTGTTTAATGCAATGCATAACTAAAAGTCCTGTTAAATTAATTAATGATTTCAATTATGAACTTTTCTCCAAAATGTTATGATTCGTATCAGGCTGATAATGCAGTGACCTGGGAGTGTGAAATCTGTGTTATGAAGAGAGTCGCCAGTTAATTGATTCACAAATTATTTAAAGTTTGTTGCACCCAAGGGAGTGCTCAGTTTCACGACAGTCATTTCTTAAAGTGTACAAACTCCTTTTTCACCTTAAGAATGTCTTCAGTTATTGAGCACAATAAAATGCCAGCGTGTTTCTGGAGCTATGAGTAATCTTAACGTTTATGATTTAGAATCTGTAGGTGAATATGTGGTGATTAAATCTATGTTGGAAGGAGAAAAAAGTTAGCAGTGGCAGTTTTTTCATTGTTTTTACTTTAGTAATTTTAAATAGTTTTCTAAATATTACCCCTTTAAAATTTCTTTTGCATTTGCTATTATACATCGAGCATATTTCATGTTGAAATACCATGTAATTATGCATTCTTAGGACATTTTGAGTTGGTAAACAACACAATATAAATTGTTTTGATAGTTGGTGTTTGAAGCATTTGGTTTGCTGGTAGGTCTAAAATGCCAACCTTAAATATTGAAGAGGATACTGACTTCTCAATGCAAGAACATTAATTTCTGTGGGACATCTTGAGTCTTTTTTATAGTATATAGGAAAGAATTAAGAGAGTCATATGTACTTGCTTCCAGTCTGGTTATTTTACCCATAACTTAAATAACAAATAAAAGTGTACATATGTACAAGGAGAAGGGAGGGAATCAATAATATCATTAATATTTTATAATACATTTATTAAAGTTTTATTAATATTTCTTTGTTGGGCTTGGGCTGATTTCAGAGTGGATGATACAACCATAAGTGAGAATCCTTTCTTGACTGCTCGTGGCTAGATGCAGTGGAAGGGAAAGAGGTGATACTTGAGAAGAGACTGTTAAGCAGGAGAAGGAAGCAGAGAGGTCTCTGGTCATGTGTGGTGGCTATATTAGTGGACTCTATAATCTTTCCTGTTCCATATACATATTTAGGCTTAATCAATAGCTAAAAAGAATAGTGCTTTTAGGGTGTTTGAACAATATCCTTAGCAGTTTCACTCCAATTTGATAGGCTGTATAGGAAAGACATTTTAAATTTAATATGAAAAGAAAATTTTTCTTTAGAGAAATTTGTCTCTCAGCTCTGAATTGGTAGATGTATTTACAGGAAGCAGGAAACATGTATTTTGGACAAATACTATGTTTACAAATTTCACATATCCTGGTGACTCTTCTGTTTTACTTTTCTCATTTTTTGACTCAAGAAAATTGCCCAAAAAGAAGACAAATAGAGAAACAGTATTATTAAAAATAAGTTTATCTTTGTTAAACTTGCTGCAGGGCAAAAAGAAATGGACTTGAAAGGGAAGTAAATTTATACTAATTTTTGCATTGTAGGAAATGTACTATTTCAGACACTGACTGACTGCTTCTGTTTTCTAAAATTAAGGAGCCTATAATCTCAGCACCATTAACAAGTGCTGTCATTCAGATACACAGTGTCTGGCTGATTTAAATAAAATGAAATGAAGATAGTTGTTTCTGGTCCCTTGGCTTCACTCATTGCCATAAACATATGCTCTGCGTCCTGCTTCTTTCCATCTTATTTATGACTTTAATTTGTTGTGTGGGCTGCGCTAGAAATTAAATTTAATATAATTCTCCAAGGGACCCTGTCATATAATAACATGGTAATTTCTGTGTATCCTTTTGAAAAATGAGGAAATTAATTCTTCCTGACATGTTCTAATTATTCCAGTGTGAATGGCAAATCCGTTTTTCCTAGCCCCTGAAGTGTTATAGGCAAATGGCTGGTGTTCAAAGCTGAGGTGCTAATGCTGACCAGCAGTGCGTTTAATTTGAAACATGAGCAGACACCTTTCAACACACCTTTGTAATATTGGAGTACTTTACAGAAATTAATTCACTACTTATTTGGCAGCTTAGCCTTGGGGTTATGTTTTTTTATTCATCAATACTATAGTCATGTTAGCATAACATTTCCTGTTTCCTTCAGTGCTTGGTGTCTATGTATGGAACTTCAAGTGTGCAATGGATAGTTCAACTGTATGAATGAAAGAGAATCCACACACCTCAGAAATATCAGTTGTATGCCAAATTGTGTTTACACTTTATAGAGAGGTGTAGTAGTCTTGAATGTTAACTTAATTATAGTCTATGGTTAGCAGCTTTAACTGAAATTACATAGTGTAGGAATTATTGGGACAGTCTTGCTGTGAAAAGACTACCATACACTCTGCTGCCCTGCTGTAAATTTCAGTTGTGAAAGTTCAGTTTATTATACAAGGAATGATACCATGAAAAGTCAGTTTGTGAATAAAATTTATGCAATAGAAATCTCAAGTTCTGAACTCTGCCTGGAAGGAAGTAGCTATACCTTGGGAGATAAAGGATTAAAGCCATTTTTTGGTGCTATTGGCCATTTGAGGTGTGGGTCTTATCCATAGAAGTCATTTGGACTTATTCATAGAAGGTCTATGTAGTATTTTTTAGAGGAATAACAAAAAGAACTTCCTCATAGTTGGTGCTTTATCTGTAATCTTTATTGTAAAGCTAGCTATTATATACATTTCTCTAATCAGGTCAATCATTCGTGTCAGCCTTAATACAGTTCCTTTGTTTCAGTGAGCAGTTGATAAATGCCATTACGTATTGGCTATTTATTGTTATAATTAACAAGAAAAATGAATGCATGAGATCCTACTCAAAATAGAAGATAGAAATACAATTAAACAAATAAAAGAAGTAGAATTGTGTTTGGAGTGGCTATAGTCAAGGCTCTCTGCTTATCTACTTTTGTATCTCAGTATTACATTCTCTTTAAATTTTAACTTAAATAGAAATTGGAATGGTAGTAAATAATTATTCTCATAAATAGCATTAATATTACTCATTTTTTTTTCTGCTGATCATTCTGCTGCCGGATAAAATTTTATTCTTTCCATCAATCTACTAGGAGCTACTGTCAGATTTAGATTATGCACAGGAGGGAACATAGTTTAAGACTTCTCTGTCTTAGCTTTCCCTTACACTGATGGAAAAAATGGGCTTCTTTTGGATGGAAGCTGGGGAGAAAAGACTTGGTTGTCCTATCCTAGACCATAGACTATACAAGTTGCTAAAGATAACTCCAGTCTCTGCCCTCAATGTCCCATGGTGTTCTCCCTGTGTCTCTGTGTCTTCACATGCCTGTCTACTTATAAGGACACCAGTCATATTAGGTTAGGAGCCCACTCTACTCCCGTAAGACCTCATCTTCACTTAAGTGATGTTATCTGCAACTCTGTTCAAAGTTGCATTCTGAGCTTCTAGGGATTAGGATTTCAATATATCTTTTTGGGGGGACACAATTCAACCCATAACACTAGGTATTCATGGATTACTTTATCTTTTAAAGCTAATACAGCTCCGAGCTACTTTTTAAGCACATCTCTCCTACTGTAGTATTGTTTGTTCACTAATTCTGCAAATGGAATCTTGGTAATTTAGTGTCTTTGGTATATCAAGCTAACATTTGTTATGCTGTGTCTGGTGTCACCTACTTTGTTCACTTAATCTAATGCAAGCAGTGCGTTCCATGCACTATTATCTTAATTCAAGAAATATTTATTGAGTACATACTGTGGCTTAGAACCGTGATAGGGACTGTGAGGCACACCTTCCCAACTGGTGTGCTGTACAAAGTTTGTGCTTTGGGTTACAGTTGTTCCAAGATATTGATCCCTTGAGCCTTTCGGGTGTCAAATAGAGTTTGGGGTGGCTGGAACACCTGGGTCAAGCACCTCTAGCCACTAGCATCCTTGAGAGTTTCCTCGAGTATGCCGTGCAAATATTAACATTATATCTGTGTGCCATGGAATATAAAAGATGGGGAACTCTTCTGAGTTTACAGAGAAGTATACATCGTCCTTGCCCTCCAGGAGATTATAATCTGGCTGGAAGCTAAGAACAATATATAAATGATTTAGAGTGGAAGCCAGTGTGTGCCAAATAAGAGATCAGAGAAGGCTTTATGGGATAGGTTAAATTTGATGTGGGCTATGAAGTCTTGGTAAGTTTTTTATAAGGGGTGAAGAAACATTATAGGCAGGAAGTAAGGCATGACTCGAGTTATAGGCGTGCAAAAATACAAGGTATTTTCATGAGGGTGGAGTAGGGCATTGTTTTTAAGAGAAGAGGTTTTATATAGGAAAGTTATGAAAGACTTAGAAAGGTGGATTGGGGTCAGCTACTGCTAATGATTTAAGGACTGGGATCACGTCTTAAATATTTTGGTCACCTATAATGTCTCGGGCAGTGCCTTGCATTTATTAACTGTGCAATAAAATAATTTTGATTGATTTTCTGATTGAAGCCTTAAAACTGGGGAATAGTAAAATCAAAAAAAGAAAAAATAAAAGAATAACATATTCTAATTTAGGTCCAATAATGATTAGGGATTATTTTAATGATCCAGAGGTTGCTTATTAACTCCTGTTTTCCTAGTTATTTTAAACATTTATAGTTCTCTTTCTTATTGTCTACCTTGGCTTGTTTAGTTTAGTAATAACAGAAGCTGAATAATCAATATATCTTGAACTAGTCTGACCAATTGAGTTATATAATTGAGATGGGAGGGAAGAAGAACAAGTGTTTTAAAAGACTGTTAGTTTTTGGGGGGGAGGGAGACTCACTGAAAACTAAAATGCTAACCAAAATGCTAACTATCTCATCTTTTCAACACCAAATTACTTCATCTTTAAAATGAAAGTGTTGAAAAAGATTTCCTTTTTGGACCCTTCTAGATCTAAAATTCTATTCTTCTGCAACTAATAAACTGTATTATTACATAGCTCATATTCTTAAAGGGAAACTTGCATACAGATTTCATGCTTTGGCTGTTAGCCTACAAGTTGGTGTTTTATGTGTTTAAGTATATCATTATATGAAGACAATTTAAAGATAATTTGGAATTTGCAAAATGTATAAAAGCAAGCAATTAAAAATAAATATAAACTATGTTCTAAGGTTAACTTTTCAGTTCTTAAAACCATAACCCTCCTCAGAAGTTAAATTTGATTACATTTAAAATCATGTGAGTTTAACAGAAATAAATATATATGCAAATTATTTGTACTCTGCACAATTATTGGTATTCATATGTCTTCCTTTTTAATCAATAGTAATTTTCTTTCCTATTGCAATAGAACACTGAAGAAATAATTTGTGCATTCTCATCAGCTGTGCAGATGAATTTTCAATAACTTTAAGTTTCAACTGTAATGAATACTATTATTTATCTTATATATTGGACAATAATGCTGTATAATAGTTATATACTTAAGGCAGCTAGTTCAAAATGTAAGTTAGATTGTGTGTCTAATATCTAATATAATGTCTAATATAAACCTGAACACTAAAAAGCACCCAGGTAAGATGTAAATACATCTTTAAATATCTGTGACTACCACTTTTTCTGTAATTGATTTTATAAGTTAAACTATGGTATTTTTCTTTCAAGTGAGTATTTTTAATATTTGATTTATGTGGACTATAGAGATGGCACGTCAGACAAATATTTGATGTAGTTCTTTATTCACTCACTCACAAAACATTTCTTATGCACTTACTTAGGAGCCAAGTGTTCTGCTAAAGGCTGGGGATACAAATCTAAACAGGAAAGGACTCTTTACGCCAAAGAGTTTGTAGGTTAGAGGAAGATGAGATAGGTACATAAACAATTATAGTACAATATGATATACAATGATGAAGGTTTATGTAAAGGGCTATGAGCAAACAGAAGAAAAAATTGATTTTAAAAGAAGAAATGTAAAGGAAATTTTTTCAAAGCAGTGACTTTGAGTCAGATGTTGATAGAAGGGTAGGAGTTCAAAGAAAGTAAGCTCTGTAGTGGCCAAATCTTTCTCTTGCTCACTATCCTCTCTCTTGTGCCTAGAAAAATGCCAGGCACAGAATAAGCATGTTAATAACTATTTTTGAATACTGAATCAATCTGGGGAAGGGACACGACTTAAAAAGGACAGTCCCACAGGCTGGAAAAACAGGGGCAAAAGCATGAAGAAATGGAAAGTCATGGCTTATATGAAGACTTATGATTTAGTTTATTATGACTGGAATGAGGGGGTACAAAGAGGATGTACTAAAATCTAATGACTAAGAGCATGGACTTTAGAGTCAGACCAGAATTTGAATCTTGACTTCATCTTATGCTTAAAAGAAGCGTCTTATTGTGGGTAAAATGCTGAGCCTCAGTTTTCCTACTTTAAAATAGAACTAATGATATTTATCTATGAGTTACTATACAGATTGCCTGGCAGTAGTGCCTGGCAAGTGGAAAGCATTAAATAAATTGTTAAGCCATTATTACTTTTTTTGAGGAAGTGGTAGGTCCTAAGACTGGAAGGACACATATAGTGAAATCTTGAAGGACTTTGTGTCATATTAAGGAGTTTAGATTATCCTGTAGGTGACTGAGAGCTATTAAATGTTAGTTTTCTATTGAACATTAGCCTCAACATATATACAAGGCACTCTGGTTAGGGATATTTAGTAGCTTATAAACTGTACTTTATCCTTTTCAAAATATTCTGTTACTGTTACACAAGATCAGCATTCCCCATCCTCCTTATATTGCTCAATTATTTCATGCTCACTCCAAATAGGGAACAGACAGCATGAATTTATTAACTTGGTTAAATGAAATGACCGTCCTCAAGTCTTTTGAGGTTAGGAGATGGGTTAAATAGCACATAGCAGGAAACCAAAAATTCAAAAAACAAGAATAAAATAATTAAATTGGATAGATGTTATTTATAGGACTAATAGAACAATGATCCAAAATATAACTAGAAGTGGCAAGTGGATGACCCACTGGTTGATAATTGAAAGTTGATTGCATTTTTATAGGTCATATTCCGAATCTGGCTGACCTAATAAGGTCTTTTAATAGACCACAAGTTCTGGAGTTCATCCCTATACCAAAACCTGGCTTACGCAATGTCTTACATATCATATATTCACAATTATATTTGTTGTTCAATATGATAATTTATATTTCAATTCTTATAATTTTAAAAAGTGTATTGAAGGGCTTTTTTCCTTCAGTGGGGAAAAAGAATGGAAAAAGAACGAGTGGATGTGTTTTGCTAATGAATAACTATTATTTGCTTTTGTTAAAATTTTCAGGGTGGAAAAGGGGGAAAAAATCACCTCTCTTAGTTATTTCAAGTGAAATTAATACTGCTAGTCTGAAAGTTTTGATTAGTCTAGCTTTGGCAGTTCAGCCTGGCTCAAGGAGGTTTCTACTGGGAGAGAATGATTTTTTTCAAAGGCCTTGATGTGTCATATTTGAATCCTGAAGCAGAAATCATGGAGTCTTATAGGCCTTATAATTTAGAGGATTGCTGGCCACACAGCAGGCCCTCACAGAATACCTATTGAGTAAACAGTTTTATTATTTGAATCATGGATGTAAAATGAAATGTATTCAGATTAAGAATTCATGGGAGAAGAGTAGTTTATTAAGAATTGGTAGAAAATAGCTACTACTGGGGCTTTCCAGGTTAGTATTTCTTCAAGTATGATTTGAGCACCACTAACTGGATTAACTAACTGGATAACTCACTGGATTTGGGTGCTTGTTAAAAGTGCAGATCCCTGATGCTCCATACCAACCTGTTGAATTGTAATCTCTAGAAGCCCAGGGATCTTCATTTAAACAAATTCTATGGATGATTTCTAATCACCACAAAGACTGAGAGCCCCTGCCCTAGAAAAATAATTTGGTAAAAAGCTGAGATTTAAAAAAATAAGACAAATATAAAGTTGGATTTCTGATTAAGGCAGTTTGTATCACTGAGTTCATTTAAAATAACTCTTGACATTGAAAACTGACCTTTTAAATTCATTTGTTTTAAATTTAAAACTCTTCAGAGTAACAACATGTAAACAGCTAATTCATACATTATTTCAGTTTCGTTTATAAATTACTTTTGAGTCCTTTGGCTTAAAGATAGTAAATGCCACAAATCTACTTTTGACTATAATTAACTAGGCATATGCTTTTGAATTAACAATTGGAGTTCTGAACTCTCTTAAAGAGCTTTTAAAATGGTGCTGATGTCTTTCCATTGCTCCTAAGTCACTAGGTGGGGCCCAGATATTTGTCGTAAATGAAGTAGTGCTAATTGAATATTGTTATTCATCTCTATTAGCCAACTGAAGTTAATTATATTTGTAACTGGGTAGTAGTAGGGATGGAAAGTGAAAGAGGTGACATGAAACTCTATGAAATGGATGCCAGTTGGATACAGAGAAAGTATAATTAGTGAGATTTGGTGGTAAATGGTTTGCTAAGGGGACTTTTGGGGAAAATCCCTAAACAGCATTATTTCCTTGTTTCTGAATATAGTATGGTTTTGTTTTCTGTCCTTTTTCTGATCCCACATCTAATATCCTGTAGAGAACTCAATGATTACTAGAGTGTAAGAAATGTTTGGTAATGTCTTATTGGATGGAACCATTAGTACTTTTAATAGTAAAAATGAAATAGTGATGATAATGCCTTACATAACTCAATAGACTGTAAGAAATTGGGAATGTTATCTCTGATGAACACTTCACATGAAATCTGAGCCATAGTGGGCCAATTAAAACACTAGGAATTTAGTAAATTTAAACCACCAATAACAATTAACATTAATATGCTTCACAGTGTTAAAAATATGCATTCTTTTTTTAATAATCTGTTCTGTTTGGTTCTTCCTCATGTTTTCTTCATCTGGTTTATAAATTTGAATATTCACTTTTTTTTTTTAACCTTGTATCTTCCTTTCTTAACTACAGTTTATACTGAAATTCCCAAAGGACATTGGGATTTTGCTTGGTTATTATGAGATGACTTGAATTTTTATTTAAATTTTTTTTCAGCTGTATAAATGGTTTATTTTGGAAATCTGTCTGACCTGTTTTATGGAAATTATCCTCTTAAATATAGTGTCTGCTGTGTGCCAGGTACTGTTTGAGACAATGGGGATATAATAGTAAATAAAACACAATCCCTGCTCTCATTGAGTTTATATTCTAGTGGTAGTAGTGGGGAAGATACTAAAAAATAACAAATAAGCAAGTAAAATATAGTATGTCAGGACATGATAAGTGCTATGAAGAAACATCAAGCAGGATAAAGGAGGTAGGAAATGCTGAGGTAGGGAGTGTGCTATTTGCTATTTTATTGTATAAAATACAATAAAGGGGCTGGCCCAGTGGCGCAGTGGTTTAGTCCACGCTTGGCAGCCCGGGGTTTGCGGGTTCGGATCCCGGGCACCCACCAACGCACCGC
Source organism: Tapirus indicus (assembly GCA_031878705.1). Lineage (NCBI taxonomy): Eukaryota > Metazoa > Chordata > Mammalia > Perissodactyla > Tapiridae > Tapirus > Tapirus indicus. The sequence goes on from CM062924.1 coordinate 13,283,164, forward strand.
TTGTCAGCCATGCTGTGGCGGCGTCCCATATAAAGTAGAGGAAGATGGGCATGGATGTTAGCCCAGGGCCAGTCTTCCTCAGCAAAAAGAGGAGGATTTGGCAATGGATGTTAGCTCAGGGCTGGTCTTCCTAACAACAACAACAAAAAAATACAATAAGGCCTCGTGAATAAGGTGCTATTTGAGCTGAACCAGAAAGAAGTGAAGGAGCAAATCATGCAGGCATCTGGGGGAAGAGCATTCTAGGAAGAGAGAACTAGTGTCCTGACATTAAGGAGTGAACTTGATGAGTTTGAGGGATAGTAGTCAGGAGGCCAGTGTAGCTGTATGGTGTGAAAGATAAGGATGTGAAGGATTTAAACCACTGCAAGGGCTTTGGCTTTTACCCTGACGAAGATGGTAAACCTTGGAGGGTTTTCAGCCAAAAAGTGACATAATCTGACTTTCATTTTAAAAGGTGTGCTTTGGCTACTGTGTTGAGTATAGACTACATCAAGGAACCTAGTTAGGAGATTTTTGCAGTAATCCAGGTAAAAAATGATAGGGTCTTGGATGAATGAATGAACAACTAAGTAAACAGTGGTTGTTGTGTGTCATTCTGAAAAATATAATGAGAATTGACCTAATTAGGTAAGTCTCCCCTGAGGAAGTAATGATTGAGCTGAGATCTGAAATAATAATAGACAGTGATAGAATAAAAGCATTGGAATTGGGAGGAGGAAGTAAAATATTTTTGGCAAAAGAAAGAGCATATGCAAAGGTCCTGTGGTGGGAGGGTGCATGTTGGGTTCCAGGATCTGGAAGATTGCTGGTGAGGCCAGAGCTCAGAGAGCTAACATTTAAATCCTAATTATTTTATTTATTTCTCAAAATAGTCTTGGGTAGTTCTTGTGGTTTTCATTTTACGGTTGAGGAAATTGGAGCTCAGAGAAGTGAGGTGACTTGCTTAGGATCAGATTACTAAGAAATAGCAGAGCTTTTTGTTCATTACATCCCTCTCCCCATCCTTACCACCACACCCCCCAGAGTATAAATTCAATGAGGGCAGAAACATTATTTTGTTCGAAGCTGTATCTTCAACAACTACAACAGTGCCTGGCACTTGGTAGATGCTCGGTAACTACTTGCTGATGAATGAATGAGAGAATGTGTTAGAATCAAGGTGTATCTCACTCCAAAGTCCATGTTCTTAACCACATCCTGTGTACTCAGATGCAAATTAGAGCTATCAGATTGTTTCTTGGAGAAGGTTTTGATAAGGGACCAAAGCCTGAACCCAGTGCAATCCAAGGAGGATGAAGAAAAAACATTACTGAAGGGGAAGTAGAGCTCAGAAAGAATAGACTAAGAGGTTAGTAACAAATCTGCTATGAACTAAATAGATAAGAAGAGAGGAGGAAAAAAAGGCTCTGATTCTAAAGCTGAGTGGCTAACTTCTGCAATAGCTTTCACTAGAACCTGAGCCTGGAAATGTTCTTGCGTTGCCATCCCACAGTTGCATGTTGCTTGGGCTTAGTTAGCCAGTCTGATTCTTGGGAAACTGACACAGTCAATATGCCCTACATAATTTCTCTCTCTGGTCCCTTCTAATTCTTTCACTCACCAGTCCCACTCCCCCAAACATTTTTCTTATCAGATACTCTCAGATAATTTGTCCCCAGTGCAATATGACCTGTGGGACACACCAGAATATCTGTTGCCGTCTCAGTTCTGGGTTGGTAGTTCAGGTGTGTAACTTTACTCTTTCCTATCCATAGATATTTCTCTCTGAAATGGAACTTTGTGTGTCTCATTCCTAGGAATTTAGGCCTTAATCTTTGTGTTTCTTCACTCCCACTGTCTCATGTTCTTTTCCCACTTCAAACTGTTTATCTTTTCTCTTTTGTCACAGAGGAAGAAATGTTCTCTCTCTTTTCATAAAATGACATCTCCTCTTGTGCTTTTTTGCTTCCATCCCCTTCTACCTCTGAGAGAACTTTACTCTGTTAATTAGCCCCTTTCTCTCCTACAACCCCTATCTGTTCTTTTTCATGGAGTTGGAGATTCAGGTTCTAATTCCTGTTTTGTCACTTTCTGGAAGTTTGAGCAAGTTATTTGACTTCTTTAAGTCTCAATTTCTTATCTTAAAATACCATTTTTCCTGCTAACCTTGCAAGTTTGTAGTGAGTCAGTTACAATATTGTATGTGAAAGCACTTTATAAGCTAGAAAACAACATTCAAATGCAAGATGTTATTATTACAACCTACATGCACAAATAATTCAGATCTTTTCTTAAAATAATTTTCCTTTACTTTGCTAGCCCTTGAAATATCCATATTTCCTTCTTCCTTTTACAGTCAAACCTCTTGAAAGAATAGTCTTCATTTGCTATCTATATCTCCTTACTCCTTGATGCATTGAAATCTGGCTTTCATTTGATTCTGGCTAACTTTATTGAATCTCCTGCCTTCAAGATTACTGGAGATTACCTAATTCAATGTTTAATGCATTTTTCTCAGCTCTCATTCTTCTTGCTTTCTGTATCAGTTGATATTTTTGACTAAAAATGACTCAGCATAGTACATAATATGTAGTAGATATTTAGCAAGTTTTTTGCAAATAAATGTATTCTCTTTAGTCTTTTTGGATGAATCTACTTTTTCCTCTCCTAAACCAAGTATATGCATCTCCAAATTTAGTCCAACTCTGCTGTTTTCACTCTGTACTCTCTCTTAGGGGTCTGATCTTTTCTAAGACCTTTCAACTCTACATGGATGTATCTCACATCTACTTTTCCAGCTCTATCTGAGCTTTACTTCTGCCTGTTTAACTCTACATCTCTACCTGGATGTCCCATTGTCACTTCAAATTCACCAAGTTTACCATCTCCTTTCTCTAAATCTCTCTTTCAGGCTTTTGTATTTTTGATAGTGATACCAGCACTAAGTCATCCAGACTAGAAACTTTATAAATGTGTTGACTCCTTTTTCTTTGTGTGTCACTACAGTAGTCATTCATTTGGTCATCAAATGTTTATTCAGTGTTCATTACATGTAAAACACTATCCTAGATACTGAGAATACATCAGTGAAACAAAACAGACAAAAATAGCTGCTCACAAGGATCTATATTCTAGTCATTTGCTTTCATTCATTCATTTACTCAATAAATATTGAGAGTGATAGGGGTGCTGTTTTATACAGGGTTGTCAGAGAAGGCTTCTCTGATATGGAAACATTTGATCAGAAACCTGAATGAAGTGAGGGAGCAAGTCATGCAAATTAATGGGGGGAAAATCTTTCAGGCCGAGGGATAAATGTGCGGAAAGGCCTTGAAGTGGGAGGTACTTGACTGTTCAAAGAAAAGTTGTTACCAATAGTGTGATTAGGTACAAGTGAGTGAGTAAAAGGGGAGTTGGAGATAATGTTAGAGAGACTATTGGTGGCTAGATCAAGTAATGTCCTTTAGACCATGGTGAAGACACCGGCTTTTATCTAAGTGAATGGGAAGGTGTTGGAGGGTTTAAGAGAGAAGCAAGATGATGTAATTTCCATTTTTGAAAGAATAGCTCTGTTATGAGAAGAACAGACTAGAAAGGCAGGTATGGAAGCAGGGGCACTAGTTAGGAGGCTAATACAAAACTGTTCAGATAAGAGATGTTGATGGCTTGAACTAGAGTGGTAGCAGCCGAAAATGGTACATGCTATGAATGCATAAATTAGAAAAAAGGAGCCTTTTCTGGGTGGATGTAGCTTCCCCTGGTAGCATGGCTTGGTGAGTTGGTGGAAACTTTCCTCCTAGGTGCCTTTTGCTTAGATGGTCACAGTCCTATGGTAGGGTACATGGCTTAGTGAGCAGAGTGCTGGCTAGATTTGCAGCCTACTTGCTCCTTCATCTGAGCACCCTTGTCTAGTGAATAAACTGTATATGGTACATAGCTGTCCTGGACAGAAGCGAAGGGAATGAAAATTCACTCTTTTTTTTAAATTCCCATTATTCTCATCCAGGCCTATATCACTTCACATATATTTAATCTCTCCAGCTAGATAGTAAGGCCTCTGAGGACCAGAACTCTGTCTTATTTTTTGTTTCACTAGTACCTGACATGGTGTCCTATCTGTAGTCTGATATTTGTTGATAGTGGCAATAATGAAATCATTTATGTCTATTCTTTGCAGAGATCATTGTACTGAAGTTCCTAAGGTCTAAAATAGTTCTGCATATTAATAAAAGCTAATTATAACAGCTGTGTCCATTGTTGAGACATGAACGGTCAGATGTAAAGCCCACTGATGTGACCTATATAAGTTCAAGGTGGATGCATTTTTGTAGCATATAGTATTAGTTGTCATTTGAGAGGCTGATTATTTCAGTGTACCTGGGTTTGTTTTAATGGCTGATACCAACTACAAGGAAAGTGACAAAATACTTGATATTTTTCATATGTGCCTATTTCAATAACCCAGCAATATCTTGAAATGACCTGGTGTGGAGGATGAGGCAGGTCTAGGGACTGCTGCCAAGTCCTACATAGCAGCAACATGGAAGTAGTTTAGTCAGTTTCACTAAAAGTTTGAAATCTACTGTATTAGAGGCACGTGCAGAAGCAGTGTTAATTGCTAGCTTATTTTCCATATGGTTCTGTTTTAATGAAGCATATTTGATACAGATGGTTGGAAAGTAAGTTGAGTAATGTCTAAACTGGCCCTGACTAATTCGTACAGTGCTTCCACTCCAACGCTTAACAGTGCCTTTGTAAAGTTTCTTCATTCACAGCCTTTTTTTATTTAGTTGAAATGTGGCCTAAGATAACTGAAAATTATTCTTCTTTCTTTAAACTTGACCTCTGAATATAACAAGAACAGTCATTTCCCCCTGATTCCGGGTGCAAACTACACTTGACCTTGGTTTCTTTAGTATTATTGGAGTTCTCTTCATCATTATTATGGCTTTCAAATTATATTTAGTTGAGGAAATCAAAGGATCACATATAGTAACTGAATTGACTTTACCAAATGCTGAAGTTAGCTTTGTTAACATGATAGTAGTTTTACCTCTTCGGGAAATGAGATAGAACAGCCTTGAATATTAATAACTATCTCTTTTTTGCATATTCTCTGTATCTTATGCAATAAAATTGGACTTGCTAGATATTCATGTTAAGTTAGAAATGAAATCAAGGATCAATTGTCCAACAATACTGCAAAAATCTTTCCATTTCTTTGCTTTCCTCCTATGAGACTAGAATATCAACATATAGTCATTGTTTTTGTCCTAAATCTTTAGGGAGAGTTCAGATATGTTATCTTGCTTAACAATGATATGCTGATTTCCTCTAAGTATTTTATTTTTGTGTGCTTGTTGCTAAAAATGTACATTTGTCTTCATATTTGCTCAAGAATATAGATAATGTCCTTGTTAGACTTGAGGTTGAGTTCTGTAGAGCAAAAAGGGAGACATGGTTCAATGGGTTTGTATCCATTTTGCTGTCTTTTTCTCACATTGTCACTAAAATCTTCTCTTTGTTATCTGAATAGGACATCTGCTGACTAGCCTGACCCTCTTTACCTGATTGTGTGAAAAGTCTTGGTTAAATCTGTTAGGCCTTGGAGGCCCAGGAATCTGCTAAGTGCTTCTGAGCTTGAAAGACACACTGTCCTTGGTGTATTTTGTCTCTCCCACTTATGGACACCTTTGATAAATAACCCTGATATAGGTGTGGGATAGGCCAAACAATACACTATTCTGAGCAGTAATTGACCCAAAGGACTAGTTACTTCTTAATAAGCACTGGACTTTTTCTCATATTCTAGAGAGGTTCAAAAATGCAATATAAAAATTGATTTTTCACCCAACTTAGTTATGTTAATACAGGGAGTCCTAACACTGAAGAGAAATAATTGTTTAAAACAACTAGTTTGTGAGAAATCTTTTGGAATCACAATCCTGCTTTTATCTACCTCCTCTCCCCGGTTGTTTCTCACTAGAGGAGGTTAACACTAGACTAGACAGTGTTCTGCCCAGAGGAACTTGCATGTGTTTGGGGAGTGTATTGAACTACCTCTTTGCCACAGAAACTATTCATCTTTAAATGTCAATTTCAGTGTTGAAATTTTATGAGAATGGAAAGGAATGCACATTTTCACTTATTTTAGACTTCCCTTTGGAAAATGTAGTTTGCTGCTGTTGTCTCAAGTTGGAAGGGTTTACAAAGTTTTCTTCAAATACTCATGGAAAGCAAATGCAATTCTGAATTAGAGTAGGAAAGAAATGCACCTTTCTTTAAAAACTTTTAATAATTGTAGCACATCAGTCTTAGTCATTTTTTTGACCTTTTCTTCAATTTATATTCACCCTGGAGATTTCTTTTTTTAAAAATTCTTTTGTCTTGCCTTGTTTGTTTTATTTCAAGCATGGTTTAACTTTTCACCGAGCAAGGAGCAAGAACCTAAAAAGGTCAGAGTAAGAAGAGGACAATTACCTTTGTGACAACTGTAAATTATTCAAGATAGAATATGTTATATCTCAAGAAATGTTTAAAAACAGAATTGGAGAATTACTGTTGAGTTTGATTCACCTTGAGAAATCTCAGAAAAATGTCAGTCTATTCTGTCACTAATTTTCCCTTATGTAAGAATGCTTCTTAAACTCAGAGAGAATAGCTCTTTGGAATCTCTCTGACTTGGAACTCTTGGAAAGCCACTTAACAATGTGTGGAGGAGCCCTAGGGTGAATTAGGCGGCTGGAGATCAGCTATCACCATGATGCTGATAGTGTGTATGGGAGGGGCTCTGGAAATGAAGTTAAAAATACCAGGTTGCCCCAAACAGCAGTCTAAGGACAAGAAAAATACAACAATAGGTTTTCACCATTATTATGTAGACATTAGGTATTTGGGAAGGTTTTTTTTCTTTTTCTTTTCTTTTCAGACAGACAATACTCTTATTTTAGAGATAAAACAAGATATTTAGATAGGGTTTCAGTTAGTTAGGCTTTAGGCTTTAATTAGGCTTCAAAAATTTTTATTTTTAAAATTTCTTACTATAGTTTTTAGGTCCAATTCTTGAACTGTATCTCTTTTGGTCTTGATTTTGTTTTCAGAGAAATAGCAGAGCTAAGCTTTTCATTTAATTGTAATAAAATACTGCCCTAAAGAAGAACAAAATATGATTTTTTTTACTGGTTTACATAGAAAAGCATATAACTGTAATAATATTTTAACTATAGTTTGTATAGACCACACTCATTTAAACTCTATGCAAATCTTTGTTACTTCAGGGCAAACAAGCTACGAAACCATAATGTGTGGTGTAGTGAGCACACACCATAAATTTGATAATCATACTTGTGAATTCATCATATTTTATATAGGAGATTGCTGTAGCATTATGAATAGTAATGTGCAAATGATGTGAAAAAAATGTTCCCACACTCTTGAATGTTTAGTGATTTTAATGCTACTGTATTATTTCATTCTGTGCCAAGTTGCATTGATTGATAAGTGAAGATATTAAAATAGCAGAAATTTTACATTGGCTTTAATGTGTGGAGTTTCTATAATTCCCTGTGAATCTGGAATGTTAATATAAATACTCCTTTTGTGGGGCAGCAGGAAACATTCTGCCCAGACTATACGTGTTACTCGGCTAGACCTGCCTCTACTGTTTAGAGAAATAGGAGTGGGAGGCAGTCTTAAGTGAAAGTGAAAAAAGGCATTTGTTTAGCTGCATGGCAACACAAATATTTCACTTAGCGAGGACTGACAATGCATCTCATTATGTGAGCGGGTGCCAGCTTGAAAAAAATTTCTGTTTAACTTTCCGTATTAGTTGAAGGTGCTTGTTCTTAACTGTTTGAAGCCTGGCATCCAGGTCCCCTTCTCCCCCACCCCCCAACACACACTTTTTTGTCTACCATTGTTTGTTTTTTAAATCCCAAAGTAATAGCTGAGAGAGAGCCAAGGCTATCTGGTCCGTTGAATGCTATTAGCAACATGTGGGGAAGCCTGCCACGTGGAAGTCTGCCTCAGGCTGGACATTTGTCACTTCTTCCCATTTCTCTTATTCCCGATGCACTTTTCTTAAGGCTAATTGTAACGTTCTGCCTTGACAGTAGAAACATTTGATGGTATTTGTTTTAAGTTGACAATTACCTTGTCAATTACCAAGTACTATTGCCTGAGTAGCAGCCCCATCCATGTTCTCAAGATAATAATTCTTGATCTTCAATTCTCCAGTCTCCTCTTACAATTCATTTGGACCCTAGGCTATTTTTGCTTCTTACAAAAGCAGAGGAAAATAAATTAATGATGACTGCAACATCACTTGTTTAGAGTTATTTATTTTATGGATTTTGATATGAAGAAGGAAGAGAAGGACTTTCCATTTCAGGAGTGTTTGAGATCAAGTCTGTTTTCGTTGGCATAATCCCTACTTTGTGGGCATGAAGTTCAGCAGCTTTCTCAGGATATGGTTGTGTAAAGGGAAGGCAAAATACATTTTTAGATGTCTGTGACTGTAACATGCAAATGAAAGATTCTCAGCATTCACAAGCATAGAATGATGTGCAGTGACCAACTGGATTAGTATTCCAGGAAATGTACATTTTTTTTTCATAATTTCATCATACTTTTTAAAGCTGTGGCATCAGGAATTTCAGTTTGTTTAGAGAACATTTCAAAATGTTTTATCCAATGAGAGAGTACTAGTTACAGGATAAACTAAGAGAAAAAGTTTATAATGGAGAAAGCACTTTAAAATTATATAAACCAAGAGAGTTAAAAGTGAGGATCTCTTTGCATGAAAAAAGTGAAAACAAATTCAAATTGTTGGTAATTTCTTCTTGCTAGTTTAATCTGCGTAAGGTTTAGGGGATTGTACTTTGTGGGTATATTTACATTCTTTTTATAAAAGTAGTTGAAGAATTTAACTTTTTAAAAATAAGAAATATACTCAGATATGAGAATTAGAAGTCTATTCTGATTCTCTTTTTTTTCAAATTAAACTGCTGGAAATTTGTAATAAAATATTTTTTCCTCTTCCTTCCTTCTGCTGAATTCTGGTTTTTATCCTATTCCATCTGTCTCTATTTTTAGTGTAGACTCTGGTCCTCTTCAGGAAGAGAATCCTTTTAAATCTCAAAAACTGTGTCATCATCTGTTAGGCAGAAGCCTGAACTGGCTGGGGATCGTATATGCCTGCCAAGGATATCTCTGACCCCTTTACCCCTTACTACTCCCATAGTAGTTGTGGATTTTTGCTGAATTGGTCACATTCTAGCCCTGTGTCTGGGTCTTTCAGATAGGAAACACAATATGCCATCGGTTGATGGGATGGGCCAGGGGTGTGGATGTGCTAGGAGGCAATGCAGTTACAATCTGGATGGAACCCAAAGTAAATATTTTGCCATTAGCTTTCTCGTCAATTAGATAGTCATGGTTAGCTGCAAAGGGCCAACATATGGATTTTTTTTAAAAGCACATTTGGACTTTTCAGTTCCGCGTGTTATTGCTTAGCTCCTTTTCATCAAAAGCAGCTCACTTCCTCTCTTCAAGCAGAACAATACTTCAACTTTCCCAGCAAGTCTTGCTTTAGGGTAGATGAATTGGTCCAGTATCAAGGACTCAAGTATGGGGCATCAAATTTACATAAGTAGTTCTGAACCTTCATCCTGTGGTTCAGAGTGAGAGGTAGATACATTGTTTCTATAGCATCTTCTGCTCCATTTTTCTCACCTACCATCCAATTACTAACTCAGATTTAGAGTACTTGGTAGTGGCTTTATTGTGATGTTCTGTCACAAATTCCATAGCCCCCAGAGTGGAAAAAATACCTCTGGCTCCTTGTCACTTACAGTGCTTGGCAGATAGTAAGTATCCAATAAATATTTGTTGAATGACTAATTGAGTGGATGAGTGAGACTGTAGGAAATGTTGACAAGAGGAGAAGAGTATAAAGTTCTTGAAAGATGCGAGTGGGAATGATTTAGTGTTGTGGACACTTGAAGTTCAAATTCTGGGACTATCTGGTAACCTGTTGAAATGAGGAGTCCTTAATTCAAAAAACTTTGGACAGATTTTTACTTTTTTAGCTGGTACATATTAGCTATCAGTTGTTTCCAAGAATTGTCAGGTAGCCATCAGGTTTCCAAATTTGATATTTTGGAAGGCAGTGGGATCCTTTAAAATGTCATATTTGGAAAACTGCCCAGGGTTCAGAATAAATAATTTTTATAACAACAGAGAGACTAGAAGAAAATCTTGGAAAATTCTGTACCTATCTGTAGTTTTATATTTCATTCACTAAAAATAATGCTAGAAGCCTGACTTCTAGCTAAAAATAATGCTGAAGCTGACTGGTGGGAAAAGTTGGCATGTCAGTCCACAGGAAGCTTGGCAAAAGAGTCTTTTTTTCTGGGCATGCATTTTCTTTCTATTAAAGTCTGATTATGAATTACTAGTCTACACTTGGTTCTGATTATAAAGATGGGATTTTCAAGTTGCCTACAGTACACATGACAGTCAGATTGTCTCCAGTTCTACTTTAACCTCCTGTGGTGCTAATGCTTTATGGGGGGAGCTTTGTGATCACGTGCACTGTCCAGGGAGAGGTAAGGTAGTGGAGTGAGTATGTGTTCCTTAAATAGCTACATATCGGGAAAAATCCCTTGGGAAGTCACATGTGCTAAACTTGATGCTGAATCTTTAAAATCAAAGGACTATCCCCACATTCCTCTAGTATTCCTCAAGGATTTACTCTTTTAACCCAGGAATTTATATAGTCAGGAAACATTATTTTCTCCTGGTTCTCTTTGTTATTATTTTGCCCAATGCCATACCATTTAGACTGCCAGATAAACTTGAGGTTTGCTGGTATCTCTCATGATTGATTGTTTATTCTGCCTGTGTAGTTAATGGTGTATTTGTGCAAATGGTATATATTTTATTTGCTGGCCACAGGTAACAAAGGCCCAATTGTTTTTATGGTGAGGCGATACAGATTTTACCTGCCCAAGTAAGCAGGTAATATACATGTCCAGCTTCTCAAACATTAAAACCTACTTCCCATTATATCTGGGAGGCTTACTTCATATTTTGCTGCTCATTTGATAAAGTATAAATAATAAAAAAAAATTGAACATGTATCCTGGGTATTTTTGGCATATAATGCACGATACAAATAGTATATGAAGAGTCCCTTTCTTTATACATTGTCAATACGATGACTACCAAAGTATTCTAGCATGCATTATTTATAACTCTCAAAATCTTCTAATTTTGAATAATACAGTGTATTAGAAATGTAGGATATTAAAAAATAGCTTGTATGGATAGGAATATTTTCATCTAAAATTATCTAGATACTTTTGAACTGATTGGTGTAGAAGCAGTTTGTTTTTTTCTCATGTATTTCATACCATTCCCTCTGCTTGGGAAACTTCTAACAAACATATTTACTTGTAGGATTTCTATCCTTCTTTCAAGGCCCAGCCTCTTACAGTCTTCTCTGATCTCACTTCATTTGAATTCCCATAGTATCTTGTATTTCTCTTTTTGTGCTTCACAATTTGTCTTTTTTAGTGGTTTCTGCGAACATTCTTTTCTATTAGTTTCTGATTCAAAGTTTATTGGGTTTTTTTTTTAAGTCAGGGATATTAAGTAAATCCATCTTAAATAACTTATATGACCATAGAGTACCTACTGTTCAATAAGCACTCAGTATATAATTATTGAGTTAATTAAAAATTTTGAAAATCTCCACACTCCCAATCCTGTTCGTAATTTACCAAATTTCCATTGCTCTTCTGTCATTTAGCTTCTTTTATATGTGTTGATTGCTTTTACTGTTTCCATGTTATCCTGGGAGTTAGGGAAGAAATAATTTCTTGAATTTGCTGTGAGTTGAATGAAACATTTTTCAAAAATGTAAAGTGTGGGGGCTGGCAGATGGCATAGTGGTTAAGTTCGTGTGCTCTGCTTCTGTGGCCCGGGGTTCATGTATTTGGAAGCCCAGGCACAGACCTACACACTGCTCATCAAGCCACATACCAAAAAATAGAGGAAGATTGGCCCAGATGTTAGCTCAGGAACAATCTTCCTCAAGCAAAAAGAGGAAGATTGGCAACAGATGTTAGCTCAGGGCCAATCTTCCTCACACACACACACAGAAAAGTAAAGTGGGACTTTGAACAAAATCTGGAGCTTGTGATGGGAGAGCAAGGAAAGAACTGACACGTTGTCCTCACCATTACTGCTCCTGCTCCTGCTATCCCACTTGCCAATTGTGATTTTGGAGTGGGGATTATGCCATATTTCTTTGTACTATCTCTACCACAGTAGTTTGCTCATAGTCAGTGCTCTAAACATATGCATAACATGAATATGTGAATGAATTTGACATCAATGAATATTGCCTTTGAAGCCTCAGCCACTTTTTCCTTTAATGGCTTTCCACTCTCTCCAGGCTTTCTTTGCATTTATGTTCTTCTTCCATTCTCATATAAAATCCTTCTTCAAGAAAGCATTTGATGGTCACATTGAAGCCAAGATATAAATGGCCAATAATAGTTTAATATGTTGTTCTTTTGTGGCATATGCATTTAAAAATGTAGAAGTCTTTTTAAATAAAAATTAAGATAAATGAATTAAGGTATATGGGATCTTCATTCAAAATAATGGTGTTGGTTTACTTGACCTCATAGTGACCTCATGTTTATAGTTGGGCTCCAAAGCAGTTTTTATAGTGCTTAGGGACCCATGAATAGAAATTTCTAGAGAAAGTAGCTGAAGATAGGCCTCTATAAATCTTTGCAAGTGTTCTAAGGACTTAAGGTTAATAATGGCTAAGGGTAGAAAGAAGGAGAGAAAGAGTTCTTCAGGATCTGAAGTGAGGGAATGGAACTGAAGTTATCAGAAGAAAAATTGTTTTGTTCTCACTTGCCTTGAGAATGGCTAGATTCATAGTTCTTGTTCCTCTTTTGTGACTGGTAGAAACAATTCAAAGAAATCTTTGCTGTGCAACTGCTATTACAATGGAAAGTTTGCGATTAATTTTTTCCCTTAAGTTACCTCACTGTAATAATTATTAGAAAAAGAAACTCATGAATTATAGACACACTGTTTACTGTATTCCCGATCCAGCATTTTTTCTGGTAAAAGCATCCTGATTTTCTTTTGGGCAACAACTCTTCTTTCACTTTTGGTAAATGTGGTTGGGGTAGAGCTGCCCTTATCCTCCCAAGTCATAGAAAGTGGGTGTTCCATATGCCTGGCCACAGTGATTGGTCCAGAAAGAAACATGTTCTCCAAGCCAGGCCAGTGAGACTTAATCCTGGGATCTTTGCTAGAATTATTGGAAAAGAAGCACTGTCATTCTACTGTGATTGCTCACCCAGAGTTTCTGGTAGTCATCTTTGTCCCCGAAGCGAGAGAATCTACCTGAGAGATGGAGAGAGCCCAACTCCTGATTACATCATTTTAGCACGGAGTCCAGCTGTATCAGAAGTCAGGACTTTTCAGTTATGTTGAGCCAATAAATTATTTTTTTGATAAAGCTACCTTGAGTTGGTTTTTATCACTTACAACTAAAAGTGTTCTAATGAATATAACCAGAGTTGCACAGCTGACCATACAACTGATATGGTGGATGGATATATGTGATTTTGGAGAAATATTTTGATGTTCATTGATACATCGAATATGTGCAATTTATTTATTCCATTTTACTTGCCATGATTGTGAATGAGTGTGAGTGACATGATGAAAGTCATTACTCTTTGAATAAGAATAGTTTTTACTGAAATAATTTTATTACTGTTGTCAAAGAATAAAATGCAAATTAAATGATATAGCTAGGTAAGTTGCAGACTTTATTTTGAAAATAGAACAAGTTTACAGATATTTCCTGGGTTAAAAATAATTTTCCTTTTTCCTATATAAAAAAAGGTGAAATTTGCTTATATTTTTAATATTGACTGTCTATTGCAGTTTGATATTTTTGTTAGATGCAAAATTTGGACAGTAATTGGAGAGAGTACTTTATTACTATGTTCTGAAGAAATATCCTCTGCTAGTGACATTTTCATTTGTTAATCCTATTCATTAATGTATAATTCTACTTAAGATCAACTTTAATGGATTTACTTCAAATTAGAGATCTTCTTACTAGTTTGCAAAACACAAACCAGAAATGGATATTATAGTGCAAATTTTGCTGTTTTCCTGGAAAAGATAATCTTAATTCGGGAGAAAATTTATTCTCCAAATATGGTTATGCAAATTCTATTTGACTTTCATAAATCACATTTAAATGGACAATGTTTTTAATTTATATTTGTTACATAGACTTTTAGGAGTTTTCCATTTTATCTGTCTGTCTTTTCACGTTGTTTGAGATAAATGTGTAGAGACTAGGTTGATTTTTGATTATTTCTCTTAAAAACATGCCTGGACCATTTTATGGTAAGATTTTATTGCTATATTTTATTTATTTATATTTATTGCTATATTTTATTTTAAAAAGTGTTAAAAATCCAACATTAAAATAAGATCCTAGGTTTTCATGTTTGTTTGTTTTTTTCCTTCCATCCAAGGCAGTATATTCTCAACCAAATTTGGTCTTTTTTACCTGGTAAACCTTAAGTGCTAAGGTCTTACTTAAGTTGGCACTGTTTTCTCCCTAATTCTTATAGATTATAGATATGTGCCTCAGATCTAAAAGCCTCAGATCTAAATCCTCTGGGTGTTGATGTTCTCCTTAGGAAATGATCATATTCAGAATTTGGGGTGCTAACTTGTTCATGAGAGTAAGGCCCTCATTAGAACCATTTTAAGATCATGCCAAAGTTGCAGAAGCCTTAACCTTTAAGAGTCCCATGCAGACAACAGCACATTTGGAATGGCATGCACACTTAGTTATATGGGTGGAATTTCTCAGAGGTAGTGGATTTTGAAGTTTTATTATCTATCGTTATGTAGGATTTCCCCTTTCCTTAAATGACCCCAACTTTGCAACCCAGACCAAATACAGTTTAAAATGGATAAAATTTTTAGGAAGAATGTGCTTCTAATTGCCTCTCCTTTCTTCTTTCTATAACCCTTCTGTGTGGTCATCTTTCTTTCTTTTTAGTCATTGTCTATTTATTTCCCCTACCCAAACCTGCTTACAGGATAGTATCCCGTAACAGTCACATACATCTTTATTATTATTTTTTCGTTAACTTTTTAAATTACATTTATATTAAAACAATAAGGAAAAAAGATAAAATCTCACACACAAGTTCACAATTTGTCATCTGTTTTCATGTTTACCTGCTTATATCCAGTCTTTGTCCATCTTTTAAAAAAAATAATTAAACGTAGCTATCATCAGAGCATAGATGTCATTGTCCCACCACAAAGAGTTTGCCACAACCCATACAGACACTTAGGGAAGCCCTGGCGTGTCTCACCTTCTGTGGATGAGAGCTGCCATTTAGGCCTTTTTTTGGATAGTCTTTCTCCTGGTCTTGAGATAGTCCATTCACAATTAGCCTAAAGCTCTTACTGAGGGAAGACATAGTTTCTATCTTTTATTGGAATGCATCCTAACATTTTGCCAGTAAGTATCAAGTTTTCTGTAGGTTTTTTCTGCATCTCTTGCACTTATTGAAATGTTCATAGAATTTTTCCTCTTTAATGTGTGAATATGGTGTTATTGGCAGATTTTCTGAACCATCTAGCATTACTGGGATTTAAACCTACTTGTTCTTGATGGATTTTCAACTATACTGTAGAATTAGTTAATATTTAAAGGAGTTTTGTATCTGTGTTCATAAACGAGATTAATCTACAATTTTCCTGTTTTATAGTATCTTTATTTTGTTTCAGTATCAAGGATATTCTAGCCTTATAAAATGAGCTGGGAGTCATATACATCTTAGAGTGAAAGGAACTCATAGTATAACCTCTCCTAGTGGCACTTAAGTTTAAACTCTAAGTAGGAAATAAATACTTCTATCCTTAAAGGATTTTGAAACATCGACCTAAGATAGCTGTTTATTTTTGAGGGGGTTAATGGGAAGGGAGTTGGGGACAGAGAAAATGTTGGTAAAGCATGGAAGTTGCCTCCACAGCCTCTGTCATAGCAGTGCAATTATTTTGTTGTTTATCTGAATATTTTTTGGCAGGTTTGTGGTGTGATCAGTTGGGATTAAGAGGAGACCAGGTTGATGATATCGGTTAGGGAAGATAAGAGAAGGCATTAACTGAACAGTGAAAAAGGCACCTGCACCAAAGTTGGAGCTAAACATGATCTGAGATTTAAATACATTCCAATTAGTCTGTTTTTGTCTCTAAAGCCCTTTAAAAGGCAAAAGGATAGAGCTTCTCCTCCAGGCCCCACAATTACCCCATCGGTTGCATTAAGCCATTTATGACATCGTTCTTCCTCCAAGTTTCTCCTAGGAAATAATTTTAGTCAGATTTTATCTCTATAAAAAATCTGAGAAGTAGGTGTGGCTCCATGTGTAATTTGACCTATGTTTAACCTCATTTCATCCTATAAAGAATAATTCAACACAAATAGAAATTCTTAAGTTTGGGCTTACTGAGTATCTGATATGACCACCGATGCAATTGCTTACAAAAGAAGTGCTTACATTTTCTGTCTTTATCTAGTCTTCTAAATGTATCACAATTCAATTCCACACACAGTTTTTGAGCACCTTCTGAGTACCCCATACTGGATATTCAAAGATGATGTTCTTAAGGAGTTCAGTCTTTGCTTTTTCATCCTTGTTCTCTGAGGTCCCTTCCTTTTCTGATATCCAGGTGCTTTTGTTTCTCTTTCTTTTTGCCTCTCTGTCAAAGCAAAGAGACTTTTAAAGAAAATTTTGAGTTAAACCAAAGCTGCTTCTGTTGAGAAGAATTAGTACAGCTCTCTGAACATGGGCCTATTGTTTGTTTAGAACCCAGTGTTAATGAGGGCACAATGCTTCTCTTGATTCTTATATGTACCTATTAGCTTTGCCCTGTTCCATGGCCTTGGATCACTGCTCTAATGTTTGATACTTGATAAAGACCAGGTGAGAGAATTTGGTTGATCAAAACATTAGAAAACCAGTGCAGATTGCATTCTTTCCAGGTATCATCCTTTATAAAAGGCAAACCATAATTTAAGGCTTCACTTTAAAACAAAATTATTACTGAAATAAGTTGTAAAGGAATGTGGAAAAGAGAAAGAGACTTAAAAGGCATTTTATTATGCTATTTTTTCTGTTCTCCATTAATTGGGTAATTCTTAAGATAGTTTTCTCCATTTCATTTAGTTTCCTTTTTAATATCTTTGGATGCAAGATTGTGCTTTGCTGGCCTCTCTTTCTTGTTCTTCGGGTGTTAGTGCCAGCTTTGGCAGCCCTTATTGTCAGTGCTGGCTCAAATGAAGGAATGGCTGAAGGCTCCTTTTGGAGACCCACTTCGCTGGTTATTTTAATTGCTCACAGGGATAATTGTTGAGTGGTGCTATATAGGATAGTATTTCCCTTGCCACAGCATTTAGGAATTCTGCCCAGTAATCACTCCTACTCTTGCTGGATGAGTGTATCTGAGTGGAAAGACTGGTAACTGG
The DNA here is from genome assembly GCA_031878705.1 of Tapirus indicus. Taxonomy (NCBI): domain Eukaryota; kingdom Metazoa; phylum Chordata; class Mammalia; order Perissodactyla; family Tapiridae; genus Tapirus; species Tapirus indicus. The sequence continues at coordinate 13,300,748 of CM062924.1, forward strand.
CTCTAGATATCTCCGTAAAACTGTGTGAAGGGCCCCTGCCAGATTAACTCTGGGAAATTCATGCAACCACCATGAATACTTTCCTCGTTGATCTTTTGCTTCACATGATCAGAAACAGAGAATTTGCAAAATTTAAAATTAGATTCTTAATCATCTTATTCTAGGACACCCTCTGTCATATAGCCCTATGAGACCAAAGATTTTCTTTGCTTTCCTTTTTCGCAGTCAGAGATATTAGAACAACAATAGGATATCTGTGATAAGGGCCTGGCTTAAAAAATTTTTTTTAGTACTACTATTGCGGCTATGTCTGTTGTGGTTAAGGGCTGTGATATACTGTTTGCTGGTATTCTGTGGAATGGAACTGTCAATACTTTCTGAGGTATAGTGATGGAGAAAGTTCTGGATCCAGTATCCATTAGATATTTCCTCAAACTTAGCTGCTTCTGTGGGTGGAAGGGAAGCTTCTGAGACACAAAGGTTTGTAGTTTTGAAATCCTTTATCAAGGAATAACTGATTCACAACAAGTCAATAAACAAAAATAAATGGTGAACTTGTATAGGTCATATATTAGAATTAGCTTTGTAGTTGATGTTTTTAAATTGGAAATCAGTGGAGATAAGGTTAGATGGGGTTGTTAATTATTTTTTTAAAAAGTTTTTGTCATTTATTAAAATAAAAATGATATCAATTTTGAGTCTCTATCTAGACTGCATTAGTTAAAATGGAACAAAACAGAAACTTCTGCTGAAGAATCATCAAAATGACCTTGACCTCTTTGCTAAGACTGATTACTTTAAAGGCCCTGATTCTTCTTCATCCTTCCTTGTATCCACGACCTTTGCCAGGAAACTTGACAGTGCCCTTCCACGCTGGACAGGGCATTCTGTCTTACCTCTTGACCCTGGGATCCATCATTTAACTTGCTTTGGCCAATGGGATGTTAGCAAATGTGACACAAGTAGAGGCTTGTAAAAGTACTTGTGCATTTCTGTTCATACTTACCCTTTTCTGTCACTATGAGAAGAACAAGCCTGGGCTAGTCTACTGGAGGATGAGACATATGGAGCAGAGTTGAGTTACTCTAGTCATCCCAGCCAAGGCCATCCTAAATAAGCCCAAAGTCAGCCAACCATGACATGTTGGTGAGCTCAGCTAAAACCAGAAGAAATGCCCAGCTGACCTGCAAACAGACACATGAGCTAAATAAATGTGTATTGTTTTAAGCCACTGAGTTTGGGGGTGGTCCAATCTGCATCATTCTTATGGCCATAGATAATTGAAACAACCTCAGATAACCTTTTTTTAAAAAGACTCAACTGGGCAAATGTCACAGATGATCCTGAGTGATTTCTTGCCATTCCGGTGACAATACATGTTTCACATTGATTTGAAGAAATTCCTGTAGCCAACCACTCAGTGATAGTTATGTGAAACTTGATTTAAAGTGGATTATGTTTTCTTCGTGGGTTGATTTTAGGAACTCTGGAGATACTCCCCACCCAGTCTACATATTCAGCCATTGTATGTTAGCCTTACAGGGCACAGAATTATTCTGTCCATAGTGAAAGATAAGGCAGAAAATGCAAGTAGTGCAAGTAGTTGAGTTAAAATATGGTAAGAAACACAAATGCCAGTATATCCCATGTCAACAGCAAATTTTGACTAGAGAGGGATGGTGGTGACTGGAGCCAGAGGGGAAAAACGAGGCTGGGAAAAGGGAAACTGGATTTATTTGGGGCCATTTAAAGACAACGTACTGTAAAAATGAATGTTGTGAATGAAGACTGAGCTTTCAAATCTTAACTCCATTTACATTCTACAAGTCCAGCTTGTTAAAGAGGAGGGAAAAAGTTGGATGAAAAGAGACTAAGAGGTAGTTTTGTTAGGGGCATGGTGCCTTAATTCTTTCTTTGTGCTTTGACATCAAATGACTGTTGTCTTTTCTACTTTCAGACTCTGTATAGTATTACTATTTCATTCACTTCCTTTTGTGATAGAGAGAAGTCTGCTTTCTGTGACATATATATATTATATATAATATATATAACATATAAAAAGTAGCCGGCTGAGAATCAGTGTCCCCTAGACAAAAACAGGGCATTTCTGAATACATCTTAACAGTTATGGCCGTGCATTCATCTGGACTTGTACTTGGAGTCAGCGTGCTGGATGGGGGACCTGTCCTTGGTTAATTCATCATATTACTTGGAAAGCTCCTTATTATTTTGCACAGCAGTGTGGTCACCTGGTGGTAGGTCATTAGCATTTTAGTCTTCTTTTCCTCACAACAATGCACAACATGCTAATTAGAGGATTCTGAAAGCTAAGTAACCTGTTTTAAAATCAGACATTTTAATTTGCAGCTTTAATGGCTGTTTTTATAATAACTGGCTTTATTGGGGGGTAAAAGCACTTCTCATGTTCCACTAGCAAGGCAGAGTATAACAGAAGCTGACAAAATTAAAAACCTCATAATGCGACCTTTGCCTGGGATAAAAGGCTGTTTCATAACAATTTCCTTTTGTTCTTTGTTTAAGCCATTACTCTAAAAGGAGCCTCCGATTAATCTAAGTAAATGCATCATTACAGTACTAATCCATGTCCTTCTGTCAGTGTCTGTTTTAATTAAATAAGAAATGCTAGCAGAAAGATATCACGCACAAAGCTGTGATTAGAGAAAGAAGCACTGGTTGATCAGGGAAAGATTAAAAAGGGCTTTACTGTTTTGTCCATTTGCATAGCTCCAGATGCCACAGTGTTTCAGGTTGAAAGAAAACTTACAAAAGAGTTTAACACATTTCACTCTTATAGATTTAAAATAATGGGATTTACCAATGAAATTCTAATCATCCAATTTATCACATGTTAGACATTCCAAAGCAAGGAGCAGAACATCTTGGGTGTGTCTTTTAAACCTTTTATGCAATGTTGTGTTCTATCTGTGAAAACATACCTGCTAAATTTGCATGTGTTTCTTCTTATTTTGAGTGACACTGATGATGAAATCTGGTTGTAGACATACAATGTGGTTATTTTTTTCCTTTTTAAAGTATCTTGCAGCTTCTAGTTTAGTTTTGGGTTTTTATATATTTTTCTATTGATAATATGTTAAGAATTTGGGTGCTTAATTGATTAACAATGAAAAGTACATTAAACAAATGTTTATAAAATGAACATATCTAGTTAATATGGCTACACTGATACACAGACACTCTTCTTAGCAGTAGAGTTACAGAATTCCTGTGGCTAGGGCTTTCTCCATATACTGGCCATTATTTGATGTAATGAAAAGAGAAAGTGTGCAACAGTGAGATTGTTAATTAATTTAGCCTAACAAGATGAAGATAAATGAAGCAAAGCACAGACTGAATGAAGCAAGAGGTCTTATTTACAATTTAATACATTTTTATATAATGCAGATTTCACTTGATAAAAAGCAAACAGACCCCCACCCCAAATACCTGCTAACAAAAAAGTACACTCCCTCAATTCAACACTGAAATCCTGACTTGACTTTACAGAAAACATGTACTATGGCTCCATATAGAAGACACTTTTACAGTGTGTAAACAGTGCTTTTCTACTGCTGAGAATCCTACACTAGTTAACCTTTAACTTCAGCATTTTATTATTCTTGCTATAGACTGGGGATGACCATAAGAATAATTATCCGGAAACCTTCGGGTTTCTTGTTCTCCAGGTTATCCTGAGGCATCTTGCTTCAGTTATTTAACAATCATTTTATTTTAATCCCCTTCTTACCAAAGAAAAGAAACTCAAAAGTGAGAAAAGAAAAAGAAAAAAAAAAAAAGCCATGAGCCTTTTTACATGTGCTTGAATCTGTAGCAATTGTGCAGAATTCTTAAATTAGCATTATTTTTAAAAGTCTCCCTTTCAGAGATTAATGAGCTTTATCCAGTATTTGACCTTTTATCATTCTTGCTTTCTGCTCAGAAGTACTTCCTTCCTTCCTACAGTAGCTAGAAAAGACTGTCTCTTATCTTATGTTACTGCAGGCAGTGGTAACAGGGCTCTCTACAAATGGTGTTATTATGGTCACTATGTTTTTATCTCAGGGGTCACGAACAAATCCGTGCAACTGCTTCTAAGGATTTCAATAAATAGGACTTTTTATCCAGACAATCGCCTTTTATGTTACTTTTAAACAAAACTACTAGTCCATCAAGAGTTTCAAAAGAAAACAATTCTACAGAGTGCCGGTATGGCCGCACAGACCAATCATCATGGCACCCATTCTCCAGTTCTTTATTTTTCAAGTCCACAACAATAGGTTGTTGATTCAATGGACAAGACCAGAACAATTAAGTTCTCTGTTTAGCAGCAGTGCAGCATTTTAATGCCCTTCTCTAATAATGGTCTCATTATTGTTATTCTAAGACTGGGCCTCAGGAGGAGGAATATTTGCTGGAGGTACGTCATTATTTTGCAAATTTCGATTAGCTCATCATGTTGTCTGTAGTGTGAAAATCGTAGCTAATTAGGGCAGCCAGTTAGACTACCAGCTTTTGAGCTTATGAGTTAAAAGGTAGCATACTTGATAGGCCAGTGATGTGAAAAAGGTGGTAAAAAGGAGGATTAGAGCAGTTGCCTTAGTAACTCCAACTTCCATCTGTGAGGGAACAATGGACTTGTGTTTCTCCCCCACCTTGGTGTAAAAATTGGTTTTGTTTTGAAAGGACAGGGTTCTTTTTATGACAATCTGGAATTCAGCCCAACTGAGTGTAGTTTTAGTTGTTAGCAGAGACCATTGGGGATAGGAAAGATGAAAGGTCATGGTGAGCTTCAAGGACATGAAAGGTTGTTGTCTCGTGTAACAATGGTAGATTGTTTTTTTCTAATATTTCTAGCCAGCCCCTAAGTCAGGTGATGGAACAAATACCTTCAGTTTAGTCAGGTGAAACAGGAGGGGGCGGGGGAAGGAACGGAGAAAAATGGGGTAAGAGAGAGTTTGTACTTTGTTGAAAAAATAAAAGGGTAACTTCAATTTGCTTTTATTAAGGAAAGTGATATTTCTTTGTCACCATCTCTGAGATTCCAGTGTGCTTTGGATGGTTTGCCTCTGTGGGCCATCACATCTCTGGGAAGCTCTCCAATGTGTTAGGAAATGTGATTTAAGCTTTCTTCCTGAACTCCCAGGAGGACCAGTGATGTGATACTTAACAATAAATTTAGTTGTTGTAGCTTTCTCACATTATTGGTGTTCTTAAAAGGTTTTCCTTCAAATGCACACTGAATAAAATGAATGATAAATATGAAAGAAATTTGTTTCACCACTCTACAGGGTTTTATCATAAATTCTGTGACTTCCATCACAGAAAGTTTACAGGAAACTGTTTAGATGTTGCTGCAATAGCAACACAAATTTTTCTGTCTGTACATAAGAAAATGACACAATTTTAAGAGCTATTGGGGGTTTTGTATTACAGAGAAAGTGATAGAAAAGAATTGAATATGTGTTATTTCTTAAAAACCCTCAAAACCAAATCACCATCTCTGGGTTTGAAATACTTTTATTTCAGCAAAATGTATGACTTCTATTTTCCTTCCATATCAATATTAAAACACTTGGTTGTGTGCTGTGTGCGTGTGTGTGTGTTGTTAGAACCAGAGAGAGTATAGGAACACTATCTTTTTAAGCAAAAAGATCATCCTTTGATGATCAAAGGAACCTTCATATTTCTTCCTCTCTATTGTCCCAAAACAACCCTTGTGTAATTGAAGCTGGACTTGATCCAGGGGGTTGGGGAGATTTTCAAATTCTCTTTTAATCCCAGGTCTTTGTTTTTCACTTTTTCTAGCCAACTGTACTTATTGTTGTAGTCTTTCTTTTTTTGAGAAGCTGTGTTTACTTATTACAGGTACCTCATAGACTTGAAATAATAATACCATGACACTCTAGAGCTTAAGGACTTTGAGATCACTTAGTCCAATTCTTATATTTGAAAAATAAGAAAAGAGACCAGAAAGTTGAAATGACTTTTCCAAGGTAGCTCAACTAGTTAGAAGTAGACAAATAGATGCTATTTGCTATACTATTTAAATATAAAAACTTGAAATCAAAGGAAGAATGAAGAAGCATTATAGGAACATGTCTAAGTTGTTTACTGGTCATTTTAGTGGTTGAGGGGACACGGAATGAAGCTAACATCTGGTGGTGGTGGTGGTTGTGGGCTTGGGATTCAGATCAGATTTTTTTATAGATTAAAGCTCCATTTTACATAAATGAAACCTTTTATTTCCTGACAAAAAACTCCCACAAAAACCCAACATCACTGGGGAGAGATGTTCCCTAAGGTACTAGCATAGCATTCAGAATCTGCAACCTTTCTTGATCCAGGTACTATGTGAGATATTTTTGCACACATTATTATAATTTAGGATTTAAACACTTTTTCTTTCCAGTGTGGCAAATTAGTTAGCTGTTCTGTTTCTTAGTTTTTGCATCTGTAGAAAGGGACCTGATGTTATTCAAATTTATTAGATGTTGTGAGACATAAGAATCAGTATATGATTGAAAAATGCAATGTGCATTTGACAGAATTTTATAAGAGTATAAATTTGTGCTTTATCCAAACAGATATCCTAAGGCAAATATGAACCATAATATTTAGATCAATATAAATGCCGTAGTTTATTTTTAGAATCATTCAGAACATATTTAGAAATTTTGGATTATATTTAAACATAGAGGAAAAAATAAAATAATGCAGAATTTCACCTTATTATTTCATAATAAAAAGTTGTGGGGGCCAGCCCGGTGGCATAGCGGTTGAGTTCACAGGCTCCGTTTCGGCGGCCTGGGGTTTCCTGGGTTCGGATCCCCTGTGTGGACAGATGCACCGCTGTCAAGCCATGCTGTGGTGGCATCCCATATAAAGTAGAGGAAGATGGGCATGGATGTTGGCCCAGGGCCAGTCTTCCTCAGCAAAAAAAAGAGGAGGATTGGCAACGAATGTTAGCTCAGGGCTAGTCTTCCTCACACACACCAAAAAAAAAAAAAAAAAAAAAAATTTTTGCTCCCTGGTAACATTTTGGTATATTTCATTTCAGTCTTTCATCTATATGTGTATGAGGAGAAAGAACATGTTTGGTTTGTTTAGTGCCTTCTCTCCAGTGCCTAGAACAGTGTGTGGCTCATAGTAGGTACTTGAAAAATAGTTGTTAAGTAAATGAAAAAAAAAATCACAAAATTCGATCATACAGTAGATAAATTTTTGTATTGAAGAAATTATTTTATTGGATTTTCCCATATTAATAGTATGTAAATAGTCTTTGAAAACATATTTAATGACTACATTATGTTACTTCATGTGGATGTACCACAGTTTGTTTTACCATTAAATTATTGATTTCCAACTTTTCACTATTATAATATGAAAGTTAATTTATAAGGATCTCTTCCATTTATTATTCAAATGGAAAAACTTAAAAATTGATGGAAAAAAACTTCATGATCATAGAACCCCAACAAACTCCATCACCTCCTTCAAATTTTTGCTTAGGTGTCATCTTAGTGAGGTCTAACTTGACCACCCTATTTTAAAATCACAACCCTCCCAACAACATTTCTGATCTCCTTAATGCTGTTCTATTTGTTTCCATAGCCTTTTTCAACTTTAACATACTATATAATTTGCATATCTATTAAACTTATTGGCCATTTTTCCCTTATCTTTTCTAGAATATAAACTCTACATAGCAGAGAATTTTTGACTGTTTTGGTCCCTCAAATTCCCAGTGTCTTGAACAATGCCCAGGACAGAGTAGGTCCTCAGCAATATCTGTTGAATGCATTTACTGAAACTTAAAGATTGAAGTGTCTATTTTTTTTGTGTGTGGGTGTGTGAGGAAGATTAGCCCTGAGCTAACCTCTGTTGCCAATCCTCCTCTTTTTGCTGAGGAAGATTGGCCCTGGGCCATCATCCACGCCCATCTTCCTCTACTTTATATGGGATGCTGCCACAGCATGGATTGACAAGCGATGCATTGGTCCACGCCTGGGATCTGAACCTGCAAACCCCTGGCTGCCAGAAGCAGAGGGCACGAACTTAACCATTACACCACCAGGCTGGCCCCAGAAGTGTCTGTTTTTTAAGTTAAGAACCAATCCTTTTTCTTCACATGGGCAACTCTCATCAACAAATTGGTACACTAGTTAAGGACTTCTCTTTTCTCAATCTTAATATGTACACATTATTCAGTTAAATTAAATCATGGCACTTGACTGAATCTTAGGCCATGTTGGATACAATCAAAATGTCTTACAACAAATGCCCCAAGCTTTTGCCACTTGAAGTCACTCTGAACTCTAGCTTTAGGGAGATGGCTCTGGATGAGAAATGTCACCAGTGTCACTCAAAAGGATAAATGATCCTTTTCCTCATCTAGAAGTCCTTCTGGTAAGGCTCTCAAGGTTTACTGGTTAAAGTGGGCAAACTGAGGTTAACGTGATGATTTGTCTATATTTTGGGATGATTTTATCTTTTTTTCACCCTAGCTGATTGTTGGTCCTATTCTTGAAATTTTCTTAGGAAAGACGTTTTACAAACTCCTATTTATTTCTTTCACTATATGTGGTTTATATTTTCCTTTAAAAATAACCTAAAACAAAAAAATCACCACTTTATATCCTTTGTTAATAAGTGTTAATTATGATCTTTATGCAATAGCAATTTATATAACTACAATAATACCTTACATTTATATGGTATTTATTGTTTCAAAGCTCTTTAATAAATATGATTACCAAATTAATCTCAGACACACAGGGCATGGTTTATTATACCCATTTGGGGACCAAGGCACAGAAAAGTAAAGAGACTTAATCTGGATCATAAATCTAGAAAGAGGTAGAGAGGCCACACGAAATCCAAGTCTGAGTTCTACTAGTCCAGTACTATTTTTCTTTTAGTCGCTTTAACCTTCTCTCCAGGTCAAATAATCATTGTTTCATTGACCTTTTTAAATAGGTTCCATGAAAATAAAAACAAATGATTAGAATTAAAAAATTTTTTACTTTATTTCACCTGGTCTACTATTCCAATTCTCAAGGACTTTCCTTTAGCTTTCCATGGTTCTTCTTTTTCCGCAGTCATTATCTTTTTCCATGTTCTGACTGTGAACATGGGCTTTTATAGCAATTTGTGAAACCACTGACTGTCATTTCACCTTTCTACACATGACTAAGCAAGTCCAGTTCATTGTAACAGGTATAGAGTAGACTGGTAGGGGTCCACTGGCATGGGAACAGCCTTGGGACAAAGTTAATATTGCGGACAAAATGTATTAGTTAAAAGATTGGGCAATGAACACCAAGAAGTGTAGTCCATGTACGTAGAAGAGAGGCATAAAATAGGAGATTAAAGTGTTTCATAAAGCAGACAAAGCAAGGAAAGTCTGGGGCCAGTGGGCAATTTAAGAGATTTAGACAACTAGGACACTGTAGGACTATAGACACCAAGTGGAGTTAAAGGACAGATTCTAGTTTCTGAGTAGTCTGCAAGTGGAAGGTTACCAAGACCAAGGAAGGGTCATGGTCTTAGATGGACTAGTGCACTCAGATACAGGAAAGCAAGGTAGAATCCTAGTTATTGGAACCAAAGCAAAAGGTTAAGGTCAAACTAGCAGCAGGAGTAATTAATTTCATTCTGAATCCCAAGGGATTGTGTTGGAGTCTTTTTTAGATGAGGTCAGAAGTGTTCGTAGAGCAGGGGCTCTCAAACTTTTAATGTACATAAGAATCACCTGGGGTGCTTTGGATTTCTGGAGTGGGGCCCAGGTATCTATATTTTAACCAAGTTCCCCAGATTATTCTGATGCAAGTGTTTACAGATCACATTTGGAGAAAATTGCCACAAAGCCTGAGATGGCCCTTATTGTAGGATGAGGGACGAAGAGATTACAGCTGTTGAGAGAGGGGACATTTAGAGATTGACAGTCAGACCTTTCTACTAAGAGAAAAATGTATGTGTTATCGCCAGAGCTGATTTGTATTTATTTGCATGTAAGAAAGCAGAAAACATGGGCTAATATGCACTGGACTAGTGTGTTGTAAGCCTATTAGGTTTTCCTCTTCATGTATCTTGTTTCTTGTGTTTATGACCTGAGTGCTTTTGTAATATCTGACAGAGATTTATTCCTTTTAGTGTAAAAAAGTAAGGCTAATTGTTCTTTTGTGCCCCATCTAAACTGTCTCTCATTTTTACTTTCCATTTGTTATCTGCATAATTGAATTTCCCCTTTTCCTTCCCGCTTCATAAATTGATTAACATGAGTTGGGCAGACTGCTGTAATGCTAAGGGTTAACCAGAAGAGAATTACAAATGAACTATCTAGAAAGTTGATTATTAATCCAGCTAGAGAAGAAATATCCTTTTACTTAGCAAGAATGAGTATCCGAAGAGCTGATAATATTGTTCAGGCAGTGAGGTGGAATGGCAGAGCTTGGTAAGTAAAACAAAACTTGGGATTAGTCGTTTATATCCATTTTTAAAACTGTGTAGAATGTGGATGTATTTAAACAGCTAAATCTAATATGAATTTACAAGCTGCTGGAACAAACTTAAAAAGTTCCAAATGTGTTTGTTAATGAGATACCTACAAAGACTATCGGTAAAACTTAACTGAAAAATATTTACATAAGTAGATAAATATATTTAATTGTGAATACTTATAAAAATACATGATTAGATTTGTGATTCAGAACGAGGAAGTGGGCATGGAGGAATGATTGCTAAAGCAATCTGAGTCCAAACCTCAAGCTGAAGAATATCGAGTGACAAACTGTTGTTGTTATTTCACAAGAGCAAGTTCTGGGTTCGTAGGTATGAAAATATAATTTAAAATATAATGTTTGCATAAAGATTCAGTGAGATATTTTTCAGACTTATAGGTAACAAAAACTGTCATAAGTTCTCTTATTTTCTGGGTCCTAGTACTCATTTCATCATGATGTTTAATTTAAGGACTTTTCTAAAGACAGCTTTTATTGTATTTGTGAATTGGAAGGAAAGAGAAATGAGAGGATCTGTGCTATTTGTACAAAGAAAATTAAGTGAAAAGATATGATTTTAATAATGTTCTTCCATCAAAGACTGTTCCTCCTGTTGTAGAAGAAATTTTGATGTCTATATTCAATCCTATAAGATTGAAGTTTTGCATGAATTACTTGATATTACAAAAATAAGTCTTTTAAACACAGTATGGACCATACTGAATGTTACTACAGCTTTAATCATTTCAATGTCGCATTGTACTTAGGAAAAATTAGTAAACTTATTAAACTTACCTTAAATTGTAAATGTGTACCATCAAATGCAGGATTTTAACCTTTTCTTTAAAGGTATTTCTTTAGTGGCAATAAAAAGGCCTCAAATTGCTATTTTGTTATTTAATGCTTAAATGAGCACAGAAAAAGTGTTTTAAAAAAACTATAAATTCAATATTGGAAATATATGCTGTATGTGTGCATGTGTTTGCGTACGTGTGTTTGTGAATAGATATAGTATATATACATTCAAAATACCAGTGCACTATTTGGTCATGTACACTCAGCTTTTTTTAAGTTCTAATGTTGTGGCCCATATTTAGGACTGGGAATATAAACTATAGTAAGTAAAATAATAAAAACCATAGTTAAAATTTATTGAGCTCTTGTGTGCTAACCGCTATGTTAAATGATTTATCTCATTTAATCCTCATACTATCTGTGGTTGTTGGAAAGCTACAAGCTAAAACAAAAGATAAGCTAATTAAAGAGCCTCTAACATCATGCTAAAAGTCTAGAAAACAAAGGCCCATGAAACAAAGTGTATAAGAGGAGGAGATCCCTAAATTACGTGTGCTTGTCTTTCTCAAAATTGAGAAGATTTAATACAAGCCTGGGAAAGAAGAGAAGGAAACAAACCAGTGGGAAAGAAGAGAAGGAAACGAACCAGTGAATTCTTAGCGTTCATTAATTCTTTAAAAAAATTTTTATTATGAAAATTTCAGCCATACAAAACTATATACAGAGTAGGTTAAAATATCTATGTATTTATAAGAAATAAAACATTACCCACACAGTTGAAGCCTCCTGTGAACTCTTCCCCAATTTTATATCTTCCTCTCTTTGTGCCAGAGGTAAACATTCTTTTGAATTTTGAATTTATCATTCTCGTGCTTTTCTTTATACTTTTATTTAAATTCCATATTCATCATATAGGAAGAAAAACTCCACTTACCATTCTTTGAGACCCAAGAAAGACCTTTTCTTGGCTTCCTATTACACTGTAATGAAAACAAAAAGTCCTTAATGTAATCTGCAAAGCGCTGGCCCTGCATAATCTGGCCGCTGCATTGCCAGCCTCAGCTTTGGCCTTTCTCCCAAAGGTTCTTTCTGATTCAGCTGCTCTACTGATCTACCCTCCAAGTTTCCTCCTGCTTCAGGTCTTCACACAACACTGTCTTCTCAACTGAAAGACACTTCTCCCTGCTCTTCATCAGATGATTCCTTCTCATCCTTCAGGTCCCCATTTAAATGTTGTTTCTTCAGAGAAGCCTTTCCTGATCCTTCCAATTCAGATCTTATCTGCCCACAAAGATCTTGTTTCCCACCCTTTAATTTATTTCACAGCAGATATTGCAATTTTATATTGTGTGATTTTTGTTTAATGCCTGTCCTTCACTCTGGACTGGCCTATTTTGTTCTCATGTTTTCTCTAGTATTTAGCACACATTGTCTTGTACATTACATGCACTCAATAAATATTTGTTGTTGTTATCAGGGAGAGGAATGTAGTAAATGAGAAAGAGGAAGAAAAACAGATTGAGAGAAAGAAAGAAAATCATGTAAAAATGGAGTCTGTGGGTTAGTCTGTATATACTGTTTAGGTTAAATTATGCAACTTGAAGCTAGTAAAGATTGGGGTGAGGGAGGTGGTAGGGACCTTTTTGTTTCTTACCATCTGCCTGTAGAACATTTGACAGCTTTTTTCCATTGTTGCTTCTTGTGTTTCAGTGCAATCTTTTACTTTTGCATTCTCCTCTTGGGGAATCTGCATTCCTGGATGCAAGAACTGAACTTTCAAATTATAAACTTATAGAGCAGCCCAGGTGGCTATAATCTTAATGTGGAAATATCATAATGGGCTCTAAAAATCTGGAAAAATTTAGGACACCCATTTGAGGTAATATATCTGGTACTTTTATATTGGAAAGCCATGAGGCCACTTGTAAGAGTTTCAAGGTGGATAACTATAACTAAAATATTCATAGTGGTGACAGTTGCTATAATTGCTAGGCAGTCTGATTTTTTTTTCAGGAGAGTATAGAAAAGGTTATAAAAAAGGAAAAATAAAATGAAGTCAGTCTGAGAGGAGGGCTAGAGTTTTCAAAATGTCAGAATATACTTATGTTGTAGTCTATGTAAATCTTTGCTGGCATTTGTAATTAAAGTCCAAGGCTAAAAGATTATGCTGAATTTTTTTTTACCCTGTTGGTGGTGTGGGAAAAAGAGATAAAAAAGAGGATAAAAAAGAGAATTTAATTAAAGTATCTTAGTGTTAAATGGAGGGGATTTGTAGAGTGTCTCATTTATGGTCATAGAAGTTGCCATTATTATTAATAATATTCTACCTTACATTTTCATTTCACTTTATACTTTTAAATGAACTTTTTCTTATATTATCTTATACAATTCTTGTAGTAACTCTGTGAGATAGTTAAAGCAGGGGTCTTATTATCTTCGCTTCATAACAGGGAAAACTAGGACAGAAATCAGACAGGAACTGGGACAAAAACTTAAAAAAAACTCCTAGATATAGTTTTGTAGGCAAGGCTAATACTCCACCTCTGCCCCTCCAAAAAGGTTTGGATTGGAGAGTATAGTTAGGTTCTTCTAAGGACCAGGATGGATTAGGTGGATATCCTCTATAGGTTTTCTAGATTTGTGTTTTATTTTGTTCTAATTTCCTAAAGATGCAAAGTAGTTAACAATCTCCAACAAGTGGAACTGAGATGGTTAAATACATATAATTAACAGACACATTGCTAAGCCTATCTAAGTTAAGGCTTATTGGATGAAGTTTAATGGTCCCAGTCCTTTCCTGATATCTTAGGAGTCCAAAAATGAGGAGAAATAGGTGTGAACTTGTAAGAATGAAATACCATAATTTGGAGTGAATGAACTGTAGCTTAAAAAAACATGTGATAAAGCAGAGGGTACAAGTCCCTTGGGTGGAAATCCAAGTTACATGAACTGAGGATGGACACTTTTTGGTGCCCTTTTAAAAGATTTTTAAAAGAAAAAGTAGAAGGCAAAATGTATGTGTGTGCAGGCAAGTGGAGAGATATTTCTTTGAAGACAAAGAAATGCCAGGAGGTATTTGTAATGATTAGCCAAGAAGGCTGTTTGCTGCATTAAGGTAAAAGCCAAATCTTGTATTCTTCAATTGGACAAATAGCCAGGTTGCAGAGAAATTCAAATTCTCACTCTTTCTGGGCCAGTTGGCAGAAGCTTCCCTTAGGTTAAAAGGACCAGGCATGTTTACTCTGAAGAACAGAAGTCTTAAGAAAATCTGATAGCTGACCTGAGAGGGCTAAAGTGCTGCCATAGAGAAAGAATGTATACCGTGGCGGGCCAAATCCAAGTTAGAAGGTGAAAGTCACAGGGAGCCAGAATCACAGCAACAGTAGAAGAAAAACTTTGTAACAGTTACAGTTGTCTAAAAATGGAAAGAGCTTCCTCGTTAAGGTAGTGAAGGCCTTGTTACTAGAAGGAATTGGGGAGAAAGATTAACATGTTGAGTTGCACCAAGTTATTTCAATATTGAAGTTTATAAGAAGATGTCCTCTATATGTCACCTGACTAAGACAAGGAGGTGAGTTAACATAAGGGACAAAGATGTTTTCCTGTCTTATATGAAGCTGAGAATGAACTTCATGAAGGGCAGGTTTATTTTCTGGGTTGCTTAGCCATACTTCCTCTACTATGTGAATAAAAAAACCAGTGGATTTTTATCTGTAGGCAGCCATTTGATGCCTGGAATTACCCCAAGTAAGAACTTTAGACTTTGCCAGCTGTCCCCAAACCTCAGAAGAATTGGCATAAAATAATGGAACTGTATTATAAGGGGAAAAGAGAGAAATCAGTTTGTTTCTCCATTGGGTCCAGATCTGGAGAATAAGAATTTAATGTGAGTTAGGGAGAACAGTTTTGAAAATAACACTAAATTCATTTACTTACCTTTAAAAGGCTCCTGAGCTTCTGATACATTGACAAGATATAGGATCACATTTTTAAACATTTTAGAGATTTCCTGTTATTTCAGTTTCTCCTTATTGAGGTAATATTTTCATTCATTTAAAACATTAAAAATATTTTAAAATTACACAAGTAATACACAAATACATTCTTATTGTAGAATAATGTCTGGCAAATAGGCAATCGTTAAATATTTCTTGAATAATTATTGAAAAAAATCGAAGGAAATTTTCCTTAATGTCTTTTCCCACCCTAAATTCTATTTCTCTTCCCAAACATAGTACTACTTTCAATCTGGTTTGTATCATTCCAAACCTCTTTCTTTATAATCATATATAAATATACACAATTATATAGAAATATGCAATTTTTTGTGTGTAAGTGTAACACTTCCCCCTTTTACAATGTTGCTTTATACATTACATATCCTCTTCTCATTAAAATTATGACAGACTTCTTTGCCAGTTTGTATAGCTTTACCTTATTTTCTTCTATGTTGTATTTTATACTATGCATGTTCCATTGTTATATTGATAGGCATCTGAGTTAGTTCCAATTTAAATATTCTCAGTTGAAATTTTAGGTATTTAAAACTTGGAGGATGGCAAAACTTGACTGTGTTGTTTTAAAATATATAAAATGTGCATAAAAATTTGTACTTGGTAGGGTGATGAGAATTATGGGCATTATACGCAGAAGAATAGAATTTGTAAAGGCATGGAGGAGTGAAAAAGCATGGTATCATTTAATCCTTCATTAAGGCAATACAATGAATCTTTATTATCCAAAGATAATTGGTAGTGAGAAAAGGCCACTTTAAGTTAATCCATTTAAAATTGAGTGGGAATAACAACTGTAAACTCTGGACAAAACATGAAAAACAATTATCTGAAGATACTAGACAGCAATCAAAAGCAGGCTAAATCTTGAGAGGAGATGATGTTTGGAAGAAGGGAGGGATACTGGATAAGTTTGCCATTTTAAAGGTGTCCAGTATGAGGGCAAGCCCCAGTCTGCGCCAGACAGGGGTAATAAAACTGCAGTAGAAAATCAGCAGTGTTTCTGGCCTGGAGAACCAGAAAAATAGACTTTGGGGCAACCACAGCTACTGGCAAGTGAAGAGGTAATCCTAGAAAGGAAAGAGCCATAGAAAGGGAGTTCCAAATTCTCTGGATAAACTTTGCCCCAATCTCTGACTGATTCCCAAACCACGCATGCACAGGATAGGCCTTAAGCAGCCCAGGTAAGACTAAAAGAACTAAACAGATATTTGAGCTACTGCCCACTGCCGGTGAGACAGAATATGAGGTTTGGGTCTAAGCAAGTAAGATTTTCGTTAGAACACACAAAAAGTGACACTCTTTAGAGGACTGTAAAAGAATCCAGAGTCTCCAAGACATAATGGTCACAATGTCTAAAATATAACCCCAAATTACCCAACATGTGAAGAATCAGGAAAATGTAAAACAAAAACAAAAACAAAATTGCACATTTCAACAGAGAGAGCTAGAAATGACAAAAAGAGTGAAATGGGAACTTAAAATTGAAAAAATATGATATCTGAAATAAGAAAATAACTTGATAGGCCAATTAGCAGAATAAAGATGACAGAGGAAAAAAAATCAGTGAAGTTAAAAATAGATCAATAGAAATTAACCAATGTAAAAGGTAGAGAAAAAATGGAAAAGAAATGAGTATAATGTTAGAGATATGTGGGACAATATTAAAAGGTCTAACATATATAAGTACCAGAGAAAAAGGGGAACAATATTAGCACAGAAAAAAATACTTGAAGAAATAACACCCCCCCATTTCCCAAATTTAGTGAAAGATATAAATTTAATAGATTTAATAAATATAATAGATTTAAATAGATTTAAGAAGTTCAGTGAACCCTAAGCGGGATAAATTCAAAGAAAAGCACACCTAGGCGTTTATAATAAATAGCTGAAAACAAGAAAAATTTATAGGTAAAAGGTTTTTTTTTGGCAAGACCAAGAAAAAAGAGAACACAACTTACCAATATCAGGAATGAAAGAGGAATTGTCACTACAGAGTTTATAGAGATTAAACAGACATAAGGTAATATTATGAATATCTTTATGCCAAAAAAATTGTACTGCTTAAATGAAATGGATAAATTTCTTGAAAAATACAACTTAACTAAAACTGACATCACATGAAACAGAAAAACCTAAATAGCACTTTATCTATAAAAGAAATTGAATTTTTAAATTAACTAAAACTTTCTATGAAGAAAACTACAGGCCCAAATGGTTTCACTGGTGAATTCTATCAAACATTTAAGAAATAACACCAATCTTACATAAACTCTTTCAAAAAATAGAGGAAGGAGGAATAATTCCTACCTCATGAGGCTAGCATAATCCTCACACCAAACCTGAAAAAACTTTACAAAAAAAGGAAAATTTTAGACCAATATCCTTCATGGTCATAGATGCAAAAATCCTTAACAGAACATCAGCAAATTAAATCCAGCAATATAAAAAAAAAAGAATAACATATCACTATCAGGTGGGATTTAGCCCAGGAATGCGAGGTTGATTTAACATTTGGAAAATCTCACCATATTAATAGAATAAATGAGAAATATCATATGATCATTTTAATAGACATAGAAAAAGTATTTGACAACAACCGTTTATAATTAAAAACTCTAAGCAAACTAGGAATAGGAAATAACCTCCTTAATCTGAAAAGGACATCTATGAAAAACCTACAACTAACATCATGTTTAGTGGTAAAATGTTGAATGCTTTCTTTCTATGATAGAGAATAAGATAATTAATGCCCATTCTCACTCATCCTATTTGACATTTGACATTGGAAGTCCTAACCTCTGTAATGAGGCGAGGAAAGGAAACAGTATAAAAATATGAAAGGAAGAAATAAGAACTGTCTCTATGTGCAGCTTTGGCAAGCTCACGTGATACAAAGTCTTTTGTATTTTAATATACTAAGTGGATGGGGATCAAAATTCCATGGTAAACAATGGGGAAAGTGATTTTATTTTGACTCAATCTTAAAAATTAAAACTAAGATTAATAAAAATATGTTTATATAATTGGCAACATTTCACTTGTAATTCTAACTATGCATTAATTCTTAGAAGAATGAATTAACTGCATGTTTTTTAAGAGTAATATTTCAGGTCAAATGTTGTGATAGCACAATCACTTTTGACATTGAAGTACCATCATAACAAGGGTCATTTTTGCAAAGAAAATCTCTTAAGGACTTTGCTTAATCTTTTTATATTCAAATCATTCTCTCTTGAACAATATACCATATCAACTATCGTTCCTGCCAATTTTTAGTTCTTTAGTTTCTACCTAATCTAACTGCAAATTTTTGATTTGTCAATAATTTGAACTATTCTTCAACACTATATTTCTCGTGAATTCCTGCATTTTTTGCAAGGTTTGCAAGTTCACTTTGCAGTCACTTTACATTTTTATTTTGAATATTATTTACAATATTCTAGGATGCAATATCCGTCAATCAGCTGGCATGATTCTCAACTTTGACTGAATAAAATTATCTGGCAATTTTTAAAAGTAGTCCTATTCTTAGGCTGCACTTCAACCAATTAAATCAATCTTTGGGAATGGGACTCAGGCATTAATATTTTTTAAAGGCTTCCTGTGACTCCAATGTGCAGACAAATTTGAAACCACTGAGCAGTGATTATCAAAGATACTAAGAAATTGACCCAAATGGGTGAGATACTTGTTAATTTGTGAGTGAAGTCTGAGTGAAGACTAATTTTATAAATGTTAGGTTCATTAGTGAATATTTTTATATTTTGATGCCTTTGACTTCCTATGTATTTTGGAGACTCAATGAATATTTGAATAATGAGAGAAACTCTTATGTCCATTGAATGCCAAGTATATATGAGCCAGGAATACAGTAGTGAACTAAAATATATGTTGTCCCTTTCTCTAAGAGTTTACAATCCAAAGAAGTGGGAGACATTAAAAAATATTTAATTATATGATAATAAATAGTATGAAAGGAAAGGGAGACCTAACCTGGGCTTGGAATCAAGGATGGTGGCTCTGCATTAGTGATATTAAAGCTGAGACTTAAAAGATGAGTAGGAGATAATTTGGTGAAGAGGAGACATAAAAGGGAACAGAATTTTTGAGGACTGTAAATTGGAAAGAAGCTTGCAAGCTCTAGGAACAGAAATCAGGCAAAGATGACTATGAACAATCGACAGAGAATAGTTAGAGAAGATCAGTCTTAAGTTGCTAAATGGGTGTTTGTCAAAGATAAGGTTAGAAAGATGATTTGGCATCAGATACTAATAGGTCTTGTATCCATACCAATGAATTTCGAGTTTATTCTGTAGGTTATGAGGAAATAACAAAGGTTTTTAAGCAGGAGATTGACATGATCAGATTTTATATTTTAGGACCCC
The DNA here is from genome assembly GCA_031878705.1 of Tapirus indicus. Taxonomy (NCBI): domain Eukaryota; kingdom Metazoa; phylum Chordata; class Mammalia; order Perissodactyla; family Tapiridae; genus Tapirus; species Tapirus indicus. Next base: position 13,320,461 of record CM062924.1, read on the forward strand.
AACTCAGGTAGCAAAAAAGATTTCCCAATGTGGTGCCCTCAACTTAGAAAAGTAAAGTTTTCTTTGTTTTGCTTTTCCTGCATTGCAGTAAAATTATTCAAGTAGAATGGATCTCTCCTTCAACTCTCATTATTACCCTATCCCCCAAGCTAAATGCTAAATCACATGTATGGGGACAAAAAAATCTCCAGTAGCATTTCTCAGGAGCCATATGTATACCAATACAAGCAGAGTCTTCCTATGAGTTTTGAGTTCCTTCCTCTTTTGCCAAAGACAGCTTTGAAATAAGGCCAGGAGCTTGAAAGCCATACTCAAGGGATTGACCCCAGAAAACAACATGGCTCCAGAAACCACAGATCTCTGAAGATACTAAAGTGGCCCAAGGCAATTAATTTGACAGCAACAAACATGAAACTGTCCTTTTAGTTTGAATGACTATTTGCTAGTAGGATAGGAGGTGGGGGAGAAAAAAATGAAAATCTTAATTAAATAATGTTTTACATATTTTTCTCCTTTAGATTCAATTCAGTCACAACTGATATAGCAATTGCTTGGGATTTCCACAGCATTAATTAATTAAAAAGAGCAGAAAATGAATCAGAACCAGAAACTTATTTATTATGCCCTTCTTTCCTTTAAGCATCATGAAAAACTCAGTGTCTCTTGTGATCACAGGAGTTTGCATTTCTAAGACTTGGGTGTATCCAGTTTAAAAATGGATTAAAATATGCTCCCAAACTTAATAAAGGAAAGATATTTGTGTTAATTTTTCTTTACCTTTCTGTTTAATGAAAGTAAACAGTGGTGGAAATATTTAATATTATATTTATTTGTATATTTAAGTGATGGAGATAAGACATGAGAGTAAAGCACACCTAAAGAGCATTTCTGTTTGTTTTCCAAAGATAAAATGCACTTCAGAAAACAACTTACAGGCATGATTTAGGCTTGCCTTTCTTTTACTACAAAATATAGATGCCTCTGGGATTAATGGTATCCACTGCCTTCAATCCACGGACAGTCAGAGTCCAAGAGAAGAAATAGTCACAGCTGAATTAGCTCAAGTGCCAATTAGATCTGGAGATATCAAGTTTTAGGGGAAATTGTGGAAAGGGTAAATTGAATATTAATTGAGAAGGGGGAAGCACGTAATCAAAGTTATAGTCCTGATTATGCCACAGGTTAAGTGAGACTGAGTGTCATTTAGTCCATCACAAATATGTCTAGCACTATACTGTTACCACACTGATGATAACACCAACACTTAAAGTAATGGAGGGTTTTGGTGTCCCACTACTTTGTGCTTGTTTATTCTTCTACTTTTCTTTCTTTTAAAATTAGAGCTCTAGTTAGTGAAGAAACAGGAAAATGATTTATATTTCTGGGAAGAAGCACTTTTTCTAATAAATGAAAAAGTCCTCTAGGATCTTCCATATAGTTCTCTGGCATGTTCTCTACTAGCTACCTGTACGTGGTATTCAGAGGGACAGTTCCAAAGAGAGATACACACTATAGATCATAATGAAAAAATTTTGCCATAGGCTCATTTCTGATATTTTAATTTGCTTTTTGTGCAGCCACCTTTTCTTTCTTTTTCAGCTGTAGAGTCAGTGATTACTCAGTAACAGCTAAATTAGCCTAAAGCATTCTAATTTCTATTTTAGAAGGTAAAAGAGTGGATTTTTACTTATGACTATGCTTGTTGAAATTTCTCCATTTTATCAGTTTATTTTGCTCTTTCCCTAGAGTTGTTTAAACATTTTTTACCCTAAAAATGAGGGTGTGTCAGAATTGTTGCAAGCAAAGATAGAGGTAATCATATGTGGTTCCTGTTATAAGCTTTGTGTTGATATTGACTGCCATTTAAAATAGTGCCTCTAAGATGAATCTACTTTTAGCATTTTTTCTTTTTTAAGTGAATTTATTGTGCAACATTTAATCAGCTTTTTCACATCAGTTACATTTTTGTAATACCTTTATTGTCCTAGGATCAATGTAGGCTATTTGAACAAGGGACTTAATACAGATTGAGTTAATCCCTCTGTTTTACATCATTCATCTATTTCCTAGATTTCTAAAGATTGCCTCTTTAAGCACCAATATTACCTTTACAATATACCTATACATTCTGCTTTCTTAAATAGTTTATTGTTTAAAAATATAGAAAAATTAAAGAAGAGAATATTTAAAATCACCCGTAATTCTATTATCAGAGATAGCCTCTGTTAAAATTATGGTGTAATATACGTATGGTTGAGATTATATCATATCCAGTTTGAAATTATAAATTAAATTTCTGTTAACAAAGCCATCAAGACTCAGAGTTATCATTATGAACATCCGATTCCTGAGCTGCTCCTTGAGTTGAGGGTCTGTTAAGGCTACTTATCTCTGTATTGAGTGGCTCCCAAACTGCTCTGCTTCTTTAGTTCTTGTGTCTGCATTTTGTTTGTTATTACAGTCTGTTTCCAGACTGTAAGCTGTCATTTCTCTGTAATTAGTGTTTTTTGCCTCTAGTAATATCAACCCTCCTTCCATTCTCCTATAAGCTGCTATTCTGTTCGACTATGGGCTGTTAAATTAGATAAGAAGAGAGGGAAAACTAACATTTTATAGAGTTCCTTTTTGTGGTATAGCACTAATACAGGTGCTTGCACATAAATTATGCTATTTAATTATCCCAATAAGTCCTTGAATTGTCATTAGTTCAATTAATAAAGAACCATTTATTGAGCACTCACTATGTGCTAGGCACTGTGCTAAGAACTTTACATATACTATGTTAATTGGGTTTATTCCTGCAATACTCCAGTGAGGTGGACTATTTTACAGATAAACATACCTAGACGCAAAGAAGCTAAGTAACTTGCCCAGGATCATATTACTAGTATGCAGCAGAATCGAGATTTGAACCCAGGTGTGCCCCTCAAATAACTCAAAGTGCTATAATTATGTCTGAAGTAGGAGTAAATAGATTCTGAGCTCAGGAATTCTCCTTTAAGAAAAGTAAATAAGCTTTAGTGTATTACCTTGAGTCATTTGTTTTGGGTTTTGCTTCCTTTCTAATTCTCCTCATTGCTCTATTATAGGGATGTTGCTGTATAAGGGATCTATGGAGAAATGTAGTGATGTAAGTGTGGAAGTGTCTAAGGACAATATTCAGGCCAAATTAATCCTAAAAGAATGAAGTTAAAAAAAATCTACCAAGGAAGGAGCAATTCTTATTATGGTTAAATAAGCCCCTCTCTCATAATTTGTAGAATCATAAGTGTACTCTTTGCTAAATTTCCTATATCTAAGGTACTGACTTATGGATTTACATAGAAGTTAATACAGTAATTAGCCAAAACACCATTGTATTGATTGTCCATAGCTACATTTCTTGGGGAAACAGGTTTTAATCTCAATGTATATTTCTAATCATACATGAAAGGAAGGGGTAATTTCAAGCAACAAAAAGCCTCAATTAGATTCTTTTATCATGGTTAAGAAGTTAAGTGGTGGTTAAGAACTTGGTCTTTAATGTTTGTCTGTCCAGAATCAAATCCTGACTCCACCATTACTAGTACAGTCTTGGACAACTTAATTTCTATGTGCCTAGTTTCTCATATATAAAATGGGGATAGTAGTAATAATAATAATAATATCTATTTCTATTTGAGTTGTTTGTTTTGAGGACTAAATAAGTTAATATATGTAAAGCAATTAGAATAATGCTTGTTGTATAAGTGCTTTACAAGCGTTAGTTAGCTATTATTAATTTGAATTTTTAATCATTTTTCAAATCTCAGAATTCTGTAAAAACTAACAATCTTAAAGTTTTTGCTTATCAAAATAGTTTATTTTTCACTTCACAAATAATAGTGTCTTCCATCATTCTCTCTCTCCTTCCTTAAGACCTACCCTGAAGCTGACAATAACCTCACTATGAACTCAGTAACTGTATGACCTAAAATATAGTTAGGTCATTTCTTGGACCTAAAGCACACAAACATTCAAAGTTGGGGTGTTTTATTCAGAATGGACACAAGCTTCATGTGAGGTATCAAATATAGCGTCCCTTTCCCCTAAACTGTGAGATTTTTTTCTGCCTTTTGAAAATATGATACATTAGGCAAATAGAGTAACAGTGCAGACCAACAACTGACTTGAGTGTTGAATGTGCATTGGTGTTCTATAATAGAGAGGACTCCTTGTTTATTTGCTATTTTATTATTGAAAGAAAGTTGCAAATGGCAATTTACTCTATATCCTCCCACTACCGTGTGCATGTGCAAAACAAAGATAAAAGCTATGTTTCCTTCGTGGAAGGGTGTGGAGGTTGAGGATGATTTCAAATTAGAAATAATGACAGCAATAAAGGCTTCCCATGAAGATACCGTGGCCACCGAAGGACAAAGGGGAGAAGCTAATTCCTGAAGTTGAGGTATTTGATTAAACATTTAGGTTGTTAGTTATGTGTACAAGTGCCAAGTATGTTGTTATTTATGAGCTGAAGAGACAATGTGTTTGACAAATGTGTTTACTGGACGGTTTGATGATGGTTGGGAGAGAAGCAACCCTGAGATAGCCAGAAAACCTATAATAATTAAAGTAAAAGATAAAATATTTTGATAGGCAAAGACTTCTGCTTTTTAAGGCTTTTGCTTCTCTTTTGTAATGATTAACTGTGAGAACTGGCTTATTGTAATGGTGGCTTATTGTTTTGGATATTAAGATTGACTTAGAGAAAAAAGTTACCAGACTTTGATTAGAATGTCTAATGCTTTCTTTTATTACCTTAAGAAACTTGTTTTTGAAAACAGATTATGACTTCGTCAACCTCAGGTGATTTTATGCTTAAATGTTTATTTTTAAAAGTCTGGCATTGTGCCTGTGTGTGCCTCTTTGTGTGTTTGTATGTGTGTGTGTATTGCATTGAAGGAGGAGATGGGGAGAGAAGTTTTAAGGAGATGGAAAGTCAGTGAAAATTGATGTAGGGACTAGATTTTTGTAATGAAATATAAAAGATTTCAAGCATGTTTTCTCTCTTAGTGGGAAAAAGTGAAACTGACTATATTATGCATATTTCCATGAAGAATGTGTGTAAATATCATATGCAAAATTACAAGAACAATCAAACTTTCTAATAGATGGAAGAAAATATATATGACAAAAAAATTGTAGCAGAGGTAAAGAGAAACTTCTTTTGAACATAACTTCTAAACATAGTGTCCAATTGGGATAAAGTTTTAACAGAACAGGCTGGGCCATTTATAGATTACAACACTTTTAATTTTCTCAATGTTACAAAGTGTTGATTTTGATAAAGAATTTGTTTATGCTGTATCAGCATCTCCATGTGGAGAAGTGCTACTGGGTGATTAGTTAGACTTGGGGCTCACAGCCAAAATTCAGAAATTTGGTCCCCAGTTCTGGCCTTCTGAGAATAGGAAAAATCTACTAAGTTTTCTTGACCCTTAATTCCCCATAAAAGAAATTCTTCATTATCAAGGGTGTCAGCTCTTCCCTTTTTTCATCTTCTTTCTTTCTTTTCTTTTTAAATTTTCTTTTTGTGTCATGTCATTACCATCTTCATCTATGTGTATTAAGTAGATACTAGTTTTGGAGGTACTCCAGGGTTTATATTAGCTTAGTCATATGAAAATTCTTTACATTTATATAAATTTTTACTGTAATTTTAAAGACAAAGAGTAACTTTTTACTGTAAGTTTAAAACTGAGGAATCTAAAACATAGTGAGATTAATTGATTTGCGAAGATCACATATTTAGGAATCCAGGCCAGAACTTTTGGTACTGCCACACTGTCAAATAATTGATCCTGTTCAATTTTTTTGTTTTGCCGTACTGATAACCTGTGTTGGCATATTTGTTTTTAATCATCTGTTTAACTATGTGCAATTACCTTATTCTACTATATCTACCTATCTGTCAATAGATGGACACATATCAAGGAGATTTGCCTGATGGCTTTGTAGGCTCATTTGCAGCTTCATATAGTGCATTTAAAGGGTCTTATCATTTTAAACAAAATTTCTGATAGGATAGAATATACTAATACATTTATGAGATTTGCTTTTTGTAGAAAAACTCTCATATCTTTCTGGGTCTGTTTTGACAATAAGAAGGCAGTATGTTATTTTTGCGTTTCCATAAATTATACACTTGTTAAACAATTAGAACGGATTTAGAGAAAAGAGTAAAATACAGTCTTTCTCATTGCTCTTTTTCTGATTAAAAAAACAAACCGTGGTTATTGGAGAAAATTTGGAAAATACAAAAAAGAAACTAAAAAAAAAAATTCCATAATGACATCTAGAGATACCTCAAAAATGCTTATACTGATTATATCCTTGAAGTTTTTCTACTTAGATTCACATATTTTTTGAAAGAAAAATGGTATCCTATTGCACATGCTGTTTGGCAAACTACTTTTTCAAAGTTAACATATCATGATCATTTTTCCCATGTCATTAAATGTTCTCCTACATATCTTTTATTTTTTAAAAAAGAACTTTATTATTTACTAGAAAAGTAGCAGATACTGCATTTAAGAAATTTAGGAAACACATAAAAATAAAGAAAAAGAACAAAAAACTGCATTCCCATTTTCCAGATATAATCATTACAGTATCAAGGTGTATACACGTCCAGTATTAACATTTTATGTCTCTCTTTTTCTAATGTTTATATCTCTTTTTTAAACAAAAATGGAATCATATGGTAACAAATGCTTTATAATCTGCTTTTTTATTTAACAGTATATCATATCATTTACATTTTCCCATGATACCACTATTCTTTTACATCATTATTATTAGTGATTGCATACTGTTCTATTTGTGGACATTTCATAGTTTGGCCAGTCATCTATAGTTAAAGTATTTCTGATATTCCACTATTATTAACAACATTGCAATAAATTCCGTTGTAGCTCAATCTTTGCACACATCTCTGATTTCTTTAGTTCAGATTCTTAGAAATGAATTCTTAGAAGTGTTGGGTAATCACTTTTGAAAGGCATTTGATTCGTATTGCCAAAGTGCCCTCCAGAGAAGTTGAACCAGTTTACTCTTACCAGCAGTGTATGAGAGTGCTCATTTTGCCACATCCGTGCTTGCACATATTATTGTCAACCATTGCCGATATGACAGGTAGAAAATGGCAGTCTACTTTTGCTATAATTTGTATTTCTTTGGTGAATGAAGAAATGACATATATCTTCATTTGTTTATTGTTCATTTTCATTTCTTTTAAATACCTTTCTTGCTCACACACTCTGAGAAGTAGCATAGGTTTTGGAGTTAGACTATTGCTGACAGAGTTTGAATCATGGCTCTGTCATCACTACTTATCAGCTCTATAAACTTGGGTGTTTAATATCTCTGTGCCTCAGTTTCTGTATCTGTAAAAGTTTTCTGTATGTTACAGTTATTGCAAGGATCAAATGAATGAACATATATAAAATATTTAGAACACTCCAGCACAAAGTAATGCATATTATTCTAATGGGCAGTTAATTCTTACTGATTTGTAACAGGTCTTTATAAGCTAAAAATATTAGCCCTTTATCATATGTGATGCAGGTTTTTTTCTAGTCATGTCATTTTGCCTTTCAATTAAAACGTTTAGAAAATCTATTCTCGCTCATCAAATCTAAAGTTTTATTTTTCTCCTTTTGAGTTTCTTCCATTGGTATCATTGTTAGGAATGTCTTTCCCACCCAACATTATGTAAATATTCACATATATTTTATTATAGCATTATTATGGTTTTTTTTTTACCTTTAGTTTTTTAAGCCAACTGCAATTCGTTATGTGATATGCAATTCGGATATAATGAACCAATTGTCCCAGCAATATTAGTCATATAATCCATCTTTTAAACACTATAGTTATCATGGACTAAATTCTTAGAGATATTTGGGTCTATTTTTGAACTACTTTTGTTAATCAACTTGGCCATTCTTTTGGCATACTTTTAATTAGTGAGATTTTATATGTTTTTTTTTATTGAATTACTCTTCTTTTTTCAAATTACCTTGGTTATTCTTAATCATTTGTTTTCACAGATGAACTTTAGAATAATTTTATCATTTTTCCCCCATCCCCCCAAAAGACTCTCTTTGTGATTTTATAGAAGTATAGTAAATTTATAAAACAATTTGGGCTCATGTGATTTTTAAAGCTGATACATCGTATTTCACTCTAAGAATACACTTTTAGTTTAATTAATCCACTGTGCTTAGCACATAGGCATCCAACACAAATTGTTAAATAAATGTTAAATGTGTTAATACTAACTGTTGAGAATTTAGGTTGTTTTAATTTTTTCTCTATCATAACCAATACTTCAGTGAACATATTTAATATATAGATCTTTGAATAACACCATGTTTGCTTTTGTGGAATAAATTCTTAGACACCTAAACTCTAGTTCAAAGAATATTTTTATTGATTTTGATATATTGCCAAATTGCCTTCCAGAAAGGATGCACCAATTTATACTCCCCTCAACAGTTTGAAACCGTAGTGTTACAATCAGCTTTTTATTTGTTCCCTCACTGTAAGGTGCAATGCCAATTTCTAATGAGTTTGGAATTAATATTTCATGATGAAAGAAACATTTTTACTTTTTAAATGCTTGTTTATATTTTCTGAGAATGAAGAAGATAGGAGGCACATTAAACCTGCTGAATTTAGAGTAAAATATATGTCTCCTCCTCTATAGGATATTAAAGCAACCAGTGTAGATGCAATTCTACATGCTTGGGCAGAGTCACGTGTGCAGATGATAATAATATTAATAACACAGTAAATGTTCTTTTAGGATGATGTCTTCAAATGGGCTTCCCCCCAGTCCTAAATTGTTTTTCTTCTTTCTTTATACTGTGAAATCACTTCTTCCTCTCTTCTGATAAAAACAAATGCTGATTATTTAGTTTGAGTGTCTATCCCATTTTAGTTCTTTTAAGAGTAACAAAGTATTTTCACTGTTAGCTAGCATGAACACCCACTCCTTCTATGGGCAACTGGCTTTAAGTTGCAATTTTTGTTGGAGGAAAAAAAATCATATTTATTTTGTTTTGTCCTTGCATACCTGGGAAGTGGGATTTAAACAAGATAGTAAACTAACATTACAGTTTTCAGTAGTTGGATGAAAAGAAGCTAATAAACAAAGAATTTTAAGTACCCTGGTTCCTTCAGCTTTTGTTGATCCATTTATTCACTTCTCAGTCTTCCTCTTTATCCCTTCCTTGACACAACATACATACTACAAAAAGAGAATAAGGCTCAATCATGATGGTATAGTTATTACTGCTATATTTTAAAAAGTGAAATCCTCTTTGCCTAGAAATAAATACCGACAACTTCAATATGTCGGTAACAAACAACCTGACTTTTTTTTGTATGAAAAGTTCCCTTGTAGATTGTTTTAAGAGATTTTTAGTTTCCCGAAGAATAGTATTCCTTACTACTTTCTTTTTTCATTTTCTTTTTCTCTCCTTTTTTCCTTCCTACCCTTTCTCCATCCCTCCCCTTCCTCTCTCTTCCCCCTTGCCCCTCCTTCCCCCTCCCCCCTTCTTCCTCCCCCTCCTCTCCCTTTCCCTTCCTCTGGCTTCTTTCTGTCAGGGTTAAGTTTAGTGAGTGTTAGAGATACAGTTGTCAGCTCTGGAGTCTGAAATGTTCCATCAGTAGTGCAGTAGGTTTTCCCCATTTTCAACAGTTGCCTGGGGAGATTTAAGTTGCCCTGTGCTGGGTTTGCAGAATGGAGTCGTGGGTTTCAATGATGACCATGAAGAATTCTGCCCTCATTTTCTTCGCTTTAACCTCATGGAGATCATGTGAAACTCTTATCCTTAGTAAGAGTGCTGTGATTTTAAAATCCAATTTCCTCATTTTTTCCCATATTCCCAGTACCCATCTTTTGAAATGAGATTTTAGCCATTTAAAGGCAGGAGTGTAAAGGGAGTGGGTGAGGGATTCCACTGATAATTATAGCTAGCTCTCTATCAAACATGTATGGATTTTGTCTTGAGCACTAAGTAAATTTTCTAACCTTGGGATGACTTTCCCTTGACAGCCAGCATGCCTCTCTCTCCCTATTCCCACTCTCATCTATCACCCCTTGCCAGTTTTTTTGGAATTCTAGTTCATTTTAATATCGATCTTAAAGCAATCTACTTCAGAGGGTCCAGGAAGGAAAAAAAATCACATTATGTATGCTAGAACTATACATAAATGACTTGAGATTAAGCAAATTGTTTTTTAAAAATCCTGTTCGCATTAGATCTGCAATTGCCTCCATTACTATAATCGCATATCATTCATCAGAGAAGTATGCAACTGTAGGTTTTTAGTGAGTTCTTTAGGACCAGAGCCATTTTGTCTGTCTTTTTTGTACAATGCTCTGCAATTTGGAGTTTGGAGATCTGGATTCTGGTTCTAAGTCTTCTTTGGTGCTTTGAAATTTGGAGAACTGGGTTCTAGTCCCAAATCTCTGCTACTAATTAGTAACTAGTTACTTGTTTGAACAAGTTGTTTAAGCTCTCTAGGCCTCACTTTCCTTTCAATTGTAACACTGGTGCAGTGATGCAAAACATCTAATCTCAGCTGGAGAGATTAGGTTTGATGAGTAGAAGATGTCATTGCCCCGTTTTATAATGTGTGTAACTTCTGTGTGAGTGAGGAGGCTGAAAAAATAATTTGTGTGGTTTACTAAAGTTTGAAAAGGGTTTAAGAAGTGTTAGTTAATAATAGTGAACTTTTGAGATTTTTTTTAATGTAAATTGATGAAATTATCCTATTTTCTCTTATAAGACCTAATGGCAGTAGTCATTTTTTGGTTAGATAACCCTTTATTTTTAAGTTCCCTTCTTAAAAGTTACCAATAAGCATAGTGTAGCATTGAGTTTCACTTTTGTCCTGTGATTTTTTTTACCATGGTTGTCCCCTTTTCTTAAAACAAGGATACAAAATAGGAAAGCGTCAATAATTACAAAAATAAAGAGAATGGGGAGAAGTGTAGAAAATGAGAGAAAAAGAGAGAGAGTGAACATGAAAGGAACAACAATGAATCTGGTCATTTCTTTTTAAGTAATTGGCCTTCAAAAGCAATTTTACTTTACTATTTCTTGGATTTTTGGAGGGGATAAAGCATTGCCAAAGAATAGAGGCTACAGCATAGAATGGGTAGATCTATGACAGGGGTATAATTCTTTTGCCATATCAGTTTGTTTTTGTTTTCTGCTTTATAAAAAAAAATACCTTCATCACTTGTTTTTTCAATTTTAATTATTTAAAATATTTGAATTATATTATGGCACATGTTTATGCAGAGGTTATTTAAAGAAATAAGTCTTTTAAAGTGCTAGATGGGAGAAAATGGTAAAGACATTAATACTAAATTATCATTTTTTCTATTTTAAAAATGCATTCCACATGCAATGTTTGAAATACCATTTGTATTGCTGGAAAAGTTAATTTTTAGAATTAGTTTGTGATGCATTGTCATCATTTTACCTGAACAACCACTAAGAATGCAGAGGGGTTGGAAACAAAAGCTACCTGTGAATTAGTGATTGCATACCTCAGAGTACCTATATGTGAAATTCATAGAGATTCTAGTGAACGAAAATAAAAATTGAGTTCCTGACAATGAAAATATTCTGAATAGATTTTGCAGATTTTCTGATTTTTCTGGTAGGCTTTCTATCGGACTTTCCATGTTTTATGAGAGATGGTTCCCAGATGTCATCTACAGTTCAGGATGCTCTCTGAAAGATGAGGAGGCACTGTCTTAGTCCGTTTGGGCTGCTATAACGAAAAACCACAGATGGTAGCTTATAAACAACAGAAATTTATTTCTCACAGTTCTGGAGGCTGGAAGTCCAAGATCAGGGTGCCAGCATGGTCAGGGAGGGCTCTCTTCTGGGTCACAGACTTCTCATTGTATGGTGGAAGGGACCAGGGAGCTCACTGGGGTCTCTTTTATAAGTGCACTAATCACATTCATGAGGGCTCTAACCTCATGACCTAATCACCTCCCGACAGCCCCACCTGCTAATACCTTCACCTTTGGGGGTTAGGATTTCAACATATGAACTTTAGGGGAGATACAAACATTCAGACCATAGCAAGCATATAGGGAGCTCATAGAAAGAAAGATTTGGCTTTGTGATTTAGGTAATTATGGTGCAGTGTAATGTTGTAAGATGATATCTGCAGAGAAACTGTAGTAATTGTATTGAGTTAAAGATGGGTCAAAGTGTATTTATTAAATATACCAGGGGCTTGAGGCTGTATTAGTAAAGATAAGTAAATTAATTTCTTTTTTTTCTTTCTTTCTCATGGTTATTATCTAATAATGCACAGGATGTGTGATGTATATACACACATATATATATATAGAGAGAGAGAGAGAAGTATATATATTTTCAATTTATTTGTTATATGCTTTATTCTGGAAGATTGGAGTTAAGCACATGTAAACCATAAAACCACAAACTCTTACAGTAAAAATTGGGAATGCCTGGGTATGATTGTACTTCTGGAAATTATAGAAACCCACCCATTAAATCCCCAGGTGTGGGGCTGCCCGGTGGTGCAGTGGTTTGGTTCGCACTTGGCAGCCCTGGGTTCCCAGGTTTGGATCCCGGGTGCCTGCCGACGCACTGCTTGTCAGCCATGCCGTGGCGGCGTCCCATATAAAGTAGAGGAAGATGGGCACGGATGTTAGCCCAGGTCCAGTCTTCCTCAGCAAAAAGAGGAGGATTGGCAACGGATGTTAGCTCAGGGCTGGTCTTCCTCACCAAAAAAAAAAAAAAAAAAAATTCTCAGGTGTGATGCCATCTCATTTACTTGCAAGATTCACTATTTCCAGAGCAGTAAGGGAAGATGTTGTAGATGACAAGAACTATCTAATAGAATAGGAGGCTGAGTTTATTTGGTAGTGAAAGAATAACACAAAGAAGGAAGTTGGACCCAAGTGAAAAGAACAAAGTATGAAAGGAGGAGGGAATTAAGGGAGGAGACTTCAAACAGTGGCACAGAAATTGAAGAAAAGCCCACTTGCTTGGATTGACTACTGACACATCTCTGTTTTAGGCATGTGTCTTGAATTTATTTCTGTACATTTTATAGAAAGGCAGAATTACACATTGTAAACTGTCCTTTGTGGCTGTCATTCTGCCTTTGAATGATGAAAACAGGGACATAAAACTCAGGTAGTTTGTGTTATAACTACAGTTTGATGATGAAATTATATTTCTTTTTGTGCACTGGTGCTCACAGATGTGCACATTCACACACTAACACACTACTGTGAATAATATTCTGCACAATGCCATTTTCCTCTCCCATTGTTCTTGATAAATAAATCTACACATTATGACATTACATTTGTGACGAGTTAAAAAGTGGTTGTGTCATATGACCATGGCAAGTTCTGAACATAGTTCACATTAACTAATGTGAGCTTTTATAGCATCAGAAAAAAATAATGAAATGTCATCAAAGAGATGAGTAGGAGTTCGTAGTAAATGAAAGTGTATTTATATGTCAGAACCTTAATTAATTTTTTTTATTAAGGATCTTTCCATTCCAGTTATTCCAGCCAGGTGTCCAGCCAGTGATGTCAAGTTTACTAATCTATACAGGCTTTGTCCATCAACATTTCAAGATAGTTAATGATGATTTTATTCTTCTACTTTGCTCTCATTTTCATTCTACTGCAGCTCCCCTTCTGTGATAGACATTCAGCTTCTTGTGACCAGTGGTTAACCGCATACTTCTTTTGGAGTCAGTTATTATTGCCCTCACTCAACTGGGCTTATCTTTGAATGATCTTTTGAAGAAATAGTCTTTCCAACAAAGTCCCACTCTTAGCTGTCGACTTAAGTCTTTGTTAGTGCTCCTTTTTTCCCAGTTTTATTGAGACATAATTGACATACAGCATAATGATTTGACTTCCTTTTTTCCAGTTTTGAGACATAATTGACATACAGCATAATGATTTGACTTACATATATTGTGAAATGATTACCACAATAAGTGGTACCACAATAAGTTTAGTTAACATCCATCATATCATTATTTCTTTTCTGCTAGAAACATAAGTATCTCTATTGTACAATTTTAAAAAAGTCTTCTGTATACTTATTAAAAAGTCTTTAGCATGCTTTAGTATACTTTAGTATTATACATAGTGTGATCAGATGAGGGGTCAGAACTGACAAACTTGCTTTTCTTTTCCTTTGTTACTTATTCTGGTTATCGTGAATAACCTGGATTTTGTAACCTATATTTTTAGTAGGTTTAATAATATATATATTACCAATCAATCAATAAATCAGTCAATTATTTATTGAATTACTATGTTCGGTATTATGCTAGATATAAAAGAAGGATAAAATATGATTCTTGCTTTCAGTAAGCTTGCAATATAAACAAATTCAGACAGTATAAAATGTTGAATTTTAGAGCATTTACTTGTCTTTCAAAAATATTAGATGCCTTATATAATAATAATAGCTAACATATACTCAGTATTATCTATTGGCCAGGCACTGTGCTACAGTGCTTTAAATGTATTACATAATTTAATCCTTTACATAATTTCTATAAGATAGGTTTTTTTTATTATTATTGTTACTATTTTATGATGAAGAAAATGAGGCACAGAGGTCAAGTAACTTGCTCAGGATCAAAGAGCTAGTAGATGCTGAAGGGATAATGTAAGCCAGGCAGACTGACTTAAATACCGTGCTAGACAGCCTCCATATATTATGTGGTAGGATTATAAATGCATTTTGAGATTTGGATACTAAAGGGTAAGTAATTTTGGTGTAGTACTTACTACAGTATTAGTTTGTAATATAGTTTTAGTCTTCAGAGTATAGTCAAGATCATATATACATAGACATATATATGTCACACTGTATTTCTATGTGTGTTTATGTTCATTCATTCTTTGGTGCTTTGGAGTTTCGAGTTTCATTCAACAAATGTTTACTGAGTGCTTACTATGTGCCAGGCACCATCTGGTCATTGAAGATATATTAATGAGCAAAACAGAAATTCCTTCCCTCAAGGAGCTTACATTCTAGTGGAGGGAGAAAGGCAATGTAAAAAAAGACAAGTAAATTATTACATAGTAAGTCAGAGATAAATGCTATGGAGAAAAATAAAACCAGGGAGGGGAATAGGGAGATCCCAGTGTGGAGGTGTGTGTAGTTTTAAATCGGATGGTCAGGGAAGGTCTCATTGAGAAGAAATTCTTTGCTCAAAAACATGAAGTAACCACAAAGGAACCATACATATATCTGGAGAAGAGTGTACCCTGCAGAGGGAGCAGCCAATGCAGACTCTGAGGTAGAAATGTGCCTGGATGTTCAAGGAACACGGATGAGACCAGAGTGGCTGCAGACAAGTGAGTGAGGGGGAAATAATAGGAGAAGTCAGAGACATAATAGGAACCAGATCATATAGGAACTTGTAGATCATTGTGATGATTTTGGCTTTTACCCTGTGTGAGATGGGGAGCCATTGGAACATTTTCAGCAGAGGAGTGATATGATTTGACTTATGTTTTAGAAGGATCAGTTTGGTTGTTGCTAGGACTAAATTGCAGGGGTGCAGAAGAGTGCAAGCAGAGTGACCACTTAAAAGGCTATTACAATAATCCAGGTGAGAGTTATTGGTAGCTTGGAGTAGCAGTGGAGGTGGTGAGAAGTGGTTATATTCTGAATATATTTTAAATGACGAACTAACAGGACTCTCTAACAGATTGGATTTGGAGGATGAGAGAAAGAAACAAATCAAGGATGACTCCACAATTCTTACCTGAGAAGTAAGTTATAAGGAGAGAGTGGCCATTAAGTTAGTTGGGAAAGGCTTTGGAAGGAACAAGTTTTAGGAAATATCAGGAGCTCAGTTTTGGACATGTTAAATATGAGACCAGGCCAGACGTCCAGATGGAGATGTGGAGTAGGCAGATGAGAGAAGTAGGCTGGAGATAAAAATTTATGACTCTGTGCAAATGTGCAGATATGAGTGTAGTACTCTAGATCTTAATCTGTTGTTCTATTTGAAAGACCTATTTTCTCATTCTTTGGTTAAGGTAGTATGAAAAAAGTCTGTATTATGTTTAACTCTGAGGGATGAAAATATAAATTTATTCTGTTGTCAATCTTTTGGTCTGCCTGAAGTGTTATACTGTACCAAGTATAGTCACATCTAGTCGGGAGAACAAAAACCATGATAAACAGTTCAAATAGATGGGATCTAACTGGCAGAATTTGTTACACAGGTATTGGAAGGCCGAAAAAGCGAAAAAGGAAGCTGAGATAACCCAGATATTAATAACTGTAGGGAGCAGCCACCAGCCATAGGGCTGGTGGAACAAAATGGAAGAAATTGGGTTACTTGAACCTAGGAACTTGGAAAAGCTTGTTACTGGGGCTAGGACCTCTGGGGAGAGAGTGTGCTGTGTGACTTGTGCTTAGACCACTGAGGGAAACATGGCATGGCTTATGCTCTAATCACTGAGAGGAGTGTGGCCAGCTGGTGCTGGTATCTCTGAGGGGGTTAGGCAGCTGGTATTGGGAATGCTAAAAGAAGCCATTGCTGATGGGAATGTAAAATGGTGCAGCCATAGTGTATCTTGCTGCTGGAGGGATGCTGACAGGAGCTAGGAAAAGGAAGTCCCTTTTCTCCTCCTCCAACCTTCTAATTTCCCACTAGTCCCTCTTGTTGACAGAACCTGATAGAAAGCCAGCTGGCAAGGGAGCCTGGGAAATATAGTGCCCCAGAATCACAGAGCAGAGAATTGAAGGGTGATGTGAGAGTCAAGGGACAATAAGCAAATAACTGGCACATGTACTGTGAATGTTAAGATATGAATAAAATTTTGAGACCTCATTCCATTGAAATGTTCAATAAAGTTGTATTTAAGCCTTAGTACTTTGGTTATTTGTTGATGATAAATGGAAGATAATATTTGATCTTGAGGAGAATAAAAACTGATTAATTTTAAGAATGATTTGGTTTTCAAAACTTTTAAACTATTTTCTGTCTCCGGGTAAGAAATTAGTCAGTTTATTCACTCATCAAATGTTTGTTGAGCATTTATCATGTGCCAGGTACTACTATTCTTGCACTTAAAATATATTAGTGAATACAACAAATAATTCTAGTTCTTGTGGAGCTTATATTATAGATGAGAGAGACAGATAGCAATAATCATGATAAGCAAATAATATAGTATATTAGAAGTTTATAAATATTAGAGAAAAAGAAAAAATATAGAGTAGGATAACACAAATTGATAGTGCAAGGAAGCAATGTTAAATAAGATGATCAGAGTAGAGAACATTGAGAACATGACATCTGAGCAAAGGCTTGAAGAAGGTAAAGGAGTTAGCCATAGGAAGGGAAAATGTTATTTTCCATTTTTTTAATAATAGCCATCCTAATGGATGTGATATTGTGTCTCATTGTGGTTTTGATTTGCATTTGGCTAGTGAATGATGATGTTGAACATCTTTACATATGTTTATTGGCCATTTGTAGATCTTTGGAGAAATGTCTATTTATTTGAGTTGGGTTGTTTGTTCTTTTGTTGTTGAGTTGTAGCAGTTTATATATTCTGGATATTAATCTCTCATCAGATGTATGATTTGAAAATTTTTTCTCTCATTCTGTGGGTTGTCTTTTCACTCTCCTGATAGTGTTGTTTGATGCACATAAGTTTTCTAATTTGATAAAGTTCAATTTATCTATTTTTCTTTTGTTGCCTATGCTTTTTGTCACATCCAAGAAATTATTGCAAATCCAATGTCACAAAGATTTCCCCAATGTCTTCTAAGGGTTTTATAGTTTTAGCTTTTATTGTTTAGGTCTTTGATCCATTTTGAGTTAATTTTTATGTACAGTGTAGGGTAACGGTTCAACTCCATTGTTTTGTATAGATATCCAGTTTTCTCAGCACCATTTGTTGAAAAGACATCTGTTCATTTTTTATCTGAACTTTTCATAAATGTAGATACTGGGGAAAATGAGATAGTTTTTCATAATTGTCCAGTGTTCAGCACTCTTTTTTGCTCTGTCTCTATGTCCTGTCACAATTTGCAGAACATAATAGAAATACTAGTTAATTGAAAAATTATTTTGTGGCCAATAGACAGTTAAAAGATTACTGTATTAGCTTTAATATTTTCTAGGAAAGTTGCTTTTATAATGTGCATAGGCTTTGTGTTGTGTATATATGCTACCTTGAAGTGCTAGACAACAGTTTCTCTGTATGCTGATGTCAGTGTTTAGTCCACTGGAGATGTTGGCCATTATGGTTTTCCATTCACACTTTTGTGGCTATAAGCTCCTAGTATTTGTTAGTCTCTCATTTTCATTTTCTGATGTGTCTAAGCTGAGGATGATTGAAAGCTATATTACAAGGTGATTTATAATTGCTTGGGATAATTATCTGAGATAAAGCTCATACTACACTGGACCATCCTCTCTCTTCCTTTTGCCTTGTTCTGTGGTTACATATTACTGTCTGTGGTTTGAGAGCCAGTTCTTTTCTTTAAGCCCCAAGGGAGAAAATGTGGTTGCATTCTGCATCGTAACTGTGTGAATGGCTTGGGCTCCCAATGGCATCATTAGAGATCTCAGGAGAGAGCATGCTATCTCTTTTAGCCTATTGTGAATCTGGCATGGTTTAGGGAGAGTACATTTAGAACACTGTTCTTTCCTCTGCTCTTGTTTTCCTGAATATAGTTCTCATATTGGGCCCAATGGAAAACTGAAGGTATATTTAGCCTGATAGTGATAATGGTAATAAAAAAAAAGTACTTCAAAGAAGAAACTTTACTTCTGCAAAACCAAAATCAGAACACATGTAGGATCAAAATGTGCTTCAGCAAAATCCAAACTATAACTTTTATCTAGTCTGAGGAGGTGGACTGCAGATTCAGATTTCCCTTCTCTGCTTATTACACTTGGATATACCTCATGTGGATGAACTAGTTATTCTGGCAAACTTCTGATTTCTTTACCATCTGTATCAGCAGTCATCTTTTTAGGAGTTATTGATTATTTAATTTTTGCTGACCCAATAGGGCCAACTCACTTTGATGAAAGCTTGTAGGTGATTTGATGGTTTTATGCTCTACTTGGCCTGTGATTTTTGTATTTGGGTTACAAATTTGGGACCTGACATTATCTGTAAGGTATGGCAAAGAAATGAAAGAACCAGGTAGAAAATTTATAAATTGTGACACGAATATACATAAGAAATGCTTCAGTGTTAAATAGTGATTCATTTTGAGTACTACATTTGCCTAGTAAATTTGTATACGTCTCAGTGCAGAAAGAAAGCGATTATGATAGGCCATGGATTATCAAATAATTTGGTCTCTGTGGCAGCTGTTGAATAGTGAAAGTGTGGGATTTGGACCTGGGTATAAATCTTTGTTCTGTAATTTACTTGCAGTATCCTTAAGCCTTTCTCGATATCAGTTTCTCATCAATAAATTGGAAATAATATTGCTATACATGTCATAGACTTGGATTAAATGAGATATTATTTGCATCTCTTTTTCTAGTTGAAATAGTTCTTTATGTACAAAAAGGATTTCTCTATGTGTGATTTGATTTAATTGTATGTAGACAATTCTATAATTCACTCCCTTTTCAGGATGCCAGGAGGCAAGAAGAATAGGAGTCCTTTCTAACCAGACCCTAGCAGCTGATTAAACACTGTATGGGAGGACTGGGAAATATGAAAGATGGCAGATGAACTCCTGGCAGAGAGAACCGTCTAATCCCAAAAGATATTTTCAACAATAGCCTGGGCCCTATGCCTAGTACTTAGAGGGGCCTATGGTAAGACACTCCTGCCCCTCACTGTACCATTCCTAGAATCTTATTTGTTAATGCTCGGCTTTATTAATAAAGTCATGACCACTTGTTCGGCACTGCATATGGTTGGTTGTGATTTCCAGCTGCCCTTTGGGCTAAAGTGTAAACAGTGAGTAGATTGTTATGTTCTTCTATTAAGCTTAAAGCTGTGATCTCATGTCTGTACCACATATGTCTGCAACCAGAAATATATCCTTTTCCTGATCTCATGGAAGAGAAGCAGCACTGTGTCCGAAACAGTCTGAATTCATCAGTTTCAGGGCTTTTTTACTTTTTTTTTAGATTGAAACCAAAGAACAAAATAAAGGCATAAAAAGTCGTGAACATCAGCAATAGGATGTCAACATGACACCAAAGAACATAATATATTGTCAAGATGAATGCTTAATCTGGTGACTGAAATTTCTATACATTTGGCATTTTCACAGAAGAAAGAAATGCAGGCAATAATCCAACAATCTACAGTCACAAACAGAGCCTCAGTGCAGTGGGTCTGAAATAAGCGTAACAGTTTGTCTGAGTGACTGAGAAAATACCCTTTGATAGAACTGGCTTCTAAACTCTGGCCCAGTTGCTAATATGCTGGTTTAATAAGCAATTTTTAAATTTTTAATTAGCAAACATTTTTTGCTTTAATATGTTGATCAGAGATGCTGTTGTTATTGTTGTTGGTGGCAATTTTTTTTCTTTTTAAATCAGCTTTGACTGCTTGACGTTACAGATGTTTCGACTGTTCACATGGTATGAATGCTAGATAAAACCCTGAAGTTCTAAGCTCTCTAGAAGAGGAAATGAATAAAAGTGAACCATTTTATTCCTTGCAAGCAAGATGCTTTTAGGTATATATCTGTAAATATCTGTTACTTATTTTTTATAGCAGTTTCACAGTAGTACTTTCCCCATTTTCAGATGAGGAAACGGTTTAAGTTTGTTTAAGAGTTTAAATAACTTGCCAAGGTCACAGAGTCTGGATTCCTACCTAGGGCTATCTGACTCCAAAGTTTTGATCTTCCTGCTCTGTCACACTGCCTCTGCCTCTTTCTAACTGATTTTACAAGATGGCCTTCTGGCTTCTGAAATACACAGTAATTTTGAGTAATAATACTAATAATTAATTGCACTACCATGTGTTTGAATGTTGCTTTATACTTTTCAAATTGATATGATGGCCATTAGTTCACGTGTTCTACCTGACTACCCTGTGAGGTAATCAGGGTAAGTATTATTATCCCTATTTTACAGATGAGTAAAATAACCCCAGAAAGGATATGTGATTTTGCCTAATGTCAAATAATTTCTTAGTGATGGAACTAGAACAGGAGGTAAAGTCTCGTTGTTCCTGATTTGGTGCTCTGTGCAGTCTCTGACTTCCCTAAGGGAGGCCTGACTACAGACTGGATCAACTTTGTAAGTGCAGCTCAGGAAAATTCCGCTTCAGCTAGGCTAGTAGGTAAAGTTTTTCTTTTCCTGAAAATGCAAGTCTTTGGGCCACCCAATCATTTTCTAGAAAAACCCACCTGAGAAGGGCTTGTCCTGTAAGTCCTGACGCTTTTTCTGGGGAAAGAATATTAGGATAGGCTTATTCTTGCTGTGTATTGAGCTTAGCTAATTCCTCTTGGAGCCTTTTAGGCCATGGTCTTGGTCTAAAAGCTGTTAAAAATTCTCTAGCCCAACTGGAATAGAGAGATTTTGGGAGGAGGAAAGGTTAAATTTGAAAATAAAATTTCTTTATAGTTAATTTGTTGGGTAATGTAATATGTCAATAGCATTATAAACTAGGTATAGTTTCTGAATGTTGGTGGAAATACAAAAAATATTTAGCAAATCCTTCTTACCATCAAAGAACCCAGGAGAGACAGTGTAGTGACGAAAAGGAACATTGGGCTAGGTATCAGAAGAGCTGGGTTTTAGTGCTAGGTCTGCCATGCCTAAGCTGTGGGACTTCAGGCCAATTTCTACCCTTCTCTGATCAGTTTCCTCATCTGAAAAATGAGGGAATAGAACTAGATGACTTTTAAGGGTACTTTCACCTCTAAACTCTTTCAACTTATCTCTTGGACTCAATTAGGGGAAAATTAAGTGTAAAATTGTATGGCACTAATAAATGCAGAAGTAAGCAAAGATGCAGAGACTCACTGTTGGGGAGCTTTTAGTAACTGAATAGCCCTTAAAAATAAAGTCTTAACTGGTTTCATCAAAATTATTAGGTGTACTTAAAGTAGTGCTAGGTCGGGGTGCAGTTCTTAGCTCTGTCACTTTCCGTCTGTTTAACATTAGATAATTTATTTAACCATCCTGAATCTCGGTTTCCATGCCTGTAATATAGTGATTACTCCAATTTACTTAAAAACCTTTCCTGAGCATTAAGCACTATGCTAGATGCTGAGGCTGTAAGGTCGACCCCTTAGGTGCTCAAAGTGTCCCTCTGCCAGGGACATTTGCAATTTAAACCTTTTCTCTAGTAGTGGAACCACAGAATCTTAGATGTGGAAGAAATCTTAGAGGTAGTTTATTTTGGACTTAGAATGCAAGCTTATGAGGGCAGGGACTTTATTTTGTTCACTGCTTTATCCCCAGAATCTAGGACAGTGTCAGGCCAACACACATACATACTGAATGAATTAATAAAAGAAGAATAATGAGAAAAATAATATTTGCGTCGTCAAGCCTTCCTTATCTGGCACCGTGTGTTTACATGTTCGACTGGCAACGTGCCAAGGCTTGTGGCTATCTCTGCGACTAGAGATGTGCACAGGGATATCCTCTGTGAGCATTGTCACAGTGGCTGCCTCTGCAATGAAATGTCTGACTTGTCGACCCTTGCATATGAAGGTGGAAAGAGTTTTATGTGTTAGTTCTGAGAAAGGGTAGATTTGCTTGATCTCTGCTCCCTAGAAAACTAGAACTCTGACGCAGTCTCCTTTACATTGTGGCGTAGAGTTCTGCAGCCATAACAAACTCTAGATAGGCTTGCATGCTTTCAAATTTTTCTTCCATTTTTAGACACTAGTTCACCTATCTGCTCCGCCATACATATTCCACACAACGCTTCTACATAATCACACTATGTTTTACTTTCCTCTGGAGAATTATGCTGTGTGCTATCTGGGAAAATTGCTTTATTTTCAGGGTTCTAGATGTTCTCCGGTTTTCCTTTGGCATTTCCCTAAATAGGGTCATGGGACTTGTTTTTCATGTGTCCATGACACCACTGTGGTGGTATTATGTTACAGAGATTGTTACACTGTCCAGATCTGGGGAGGGAGGTGTGGAGTTAGGGAACATGGAGATGGAAAGCGACCAGGAGGGCCTTTTTCATTACTTCTTATTTTGCTTTCAAGGGGGGAGATGTGGAGATTCCTTAAAAGAGCAGAGAGAGATGAGACTTGTCATTCTTATGCTTCAGTCATTGTCTATTTTGCAATCACTATTACTTTTTTTCTCTATAACAAAAGAGGCTCTTCTTTCCATTTTCTTCAAGAGAAAACCACATGTTACAAGGCAAGGAGCTTTGTTTTAGAGGACCTGGATTTTAGTCCTGGCTTCACTACTTCCCAGCTAAATAGTTCTGGAAAGTTATCTTCTCTGAGCCCTACTTGTAGAGGCTGATTTTGTAGAGATGATAACACTATTGATTTCACCAAGTTATTGTATGAATTAAAAGAAATAGTGTACAGGAAAAGGCTTTGCAAATTGTAAATTATGAATTACATACAAACCTCGTCACTTGCCTCTACTCTCCATCATCTCTAAATTATCAAGAATTTCTTTTTGCCTTTTTAAGGTAGAAATATATCTTGTATGTTTCTCCCTGACTTTTGCAACAACCTAATCAAGTTCAAAAGATTTGGAAATCAATGTTCTGTTTTCCAGTTTTTCCTTGGGATCTTCATCAGGCCATTTCTCTGTCCCCCCTAAACAGCTGTTGTGTGTCAGTTCAGAGGTGGTTGCATTTCACTGGTTCAAGATTACATGATTCTGGTGTAGAGTTGCAGGGTTTTTGCTAACAATTGTTGCTCACTCTGAGGTATGCTATATAATTTAGTGTATTAATGAGAGGAAGTCAGCATGGATGCTTTATAAATCACAGAAACTTTGTACAAAAAATGCACACTCTAATTTTTTTCTTAAAGAGAAGTACTTCTCAATTTTCTTTTCTTCTTATTTTCCCAGCAGCTTTGTATCTGCTGCTCAGGTTTTCTGTATGCAGACAGACTCTTCTTTTCATGTCTCCACCGAACGGTGTTTATAGCAGAATTAATGTGTGAGTTTCATAATTTTTTAGGGTGTGAGAGTTGTTTAGTCTTAGAACAACATCTCTCGAGTGAAGGAAGTATTGTAAAGTAGTCAAGGGAATGATGACTCTGAGTGAGACTGATGGGTTTGGATCCCAAATCTGCCACTTATTAGCTGTGTGACCTTGGACAAGTCACTCAACTTTTTTGTTCTTCAGTTTCCTCCATACAATGAGCATAACAATAGTACCTACACCATCGGTTGTTATGAGGATTGAATTCATATATATGTAGTGTTATCTGTTATTGTTATTATTACTGAAAACTTCCTACTATTAAAGTATATTGGAGCCAATTAATACATTATTAAGCCCTAATATGTGTGTAGGATTCTGCCAGTATTTTGGGGGATACAAATTATATGACACAATTCTTGTCCCTTCTAGAGGCTTAGATGAGGGTAATATAAGGTATATTTGGAGGGTACAAATTGCCTGAGGAACATAAACAGCACTTACTTGGGTTGACTGGTTGGGGACATAGAACATAAACAGATTAGAAAGGGAGCTGACAAATGCAAATCTGTCTGAATCAAGGGAAATGAATGTTACACTAATAGCTGCAATAGGAATGCAATGGTGAGCTGATATGTTCCTGAAAGGCTTCTGGAGGAGGTAAGATATTAGGTGAGCCTTGAAGATGGAATCTGGAAATGTATAGATGGGAACGGTTTTCTTGGGGAGGAAGGAGTAGGGAATGGGAATATGCACATCATAATATAGTGGGAAGTGTGCAGCCAAACAGACCAGGGTTAAAGCTCTGGGATGGCCTCTTACTTGTTTTGTGACCTTAGGTTAATTACTTAATGCCCCAGAGCCTCAGTTTTCTCTACTTAAAATGGGGACAATGATATTTAGTTTTTTAGGTTATTGTAGGTCTTAGTGCTAACCTATGTAAAGCAGCTAGCATAGTTCTTGGCACATAGTTAGCATTCAGTAAGTGATATCATTGGGAATAGAGTGTAAAAGTTAAAAGCATGGGATTTAAAGTCAGAACAGGTTTGAATCTTCTCTACCATTTACTAGCATTATAACCAAAGCCAAGTTACTCTAAGCTTCACTTAGCTCATCAGAAAATGGGGATAAATTAGTAGCTTCATTGTGGAGTTGTTTGAGATTTGATGAAACAGTGAAACAGAAGTAATGAACATGGAACATAGCGCGTACTCAATACACATTAGCCATTATGTTATTTTTATTAGTATAGCATCTCTCTTCTTCCTCCCTGGTATTTCCTATGTGATTATTCATATTCTTTCATCCTTTCCTCCCCCTCTCTCTTCATTTACCTTCTTTTAACAGCATTTGTCAGTGGCAATTGTAGAGACTGAAAACAGAGGACTTGAAGGAATGTGGAGGTAGAAAGTAACTGGTCAGCACCAGTCAGCACCACATGTCCAGCAGAGCACCAAGGACAAGATAAGAAAAGGGCAGCTAAGCACACATAAATACAAATGACAGGAGCATAAACATATATACAACCTTTTGGATGACTCATCCTTCTTAAGGCCACTCAAGATTTTTTCTTAAGGAAAATTCAGATCACTTTATTCCCTTGGTTAAATTCCTTCAATAATTTGCTATTTCCCTGAGGATAAAACCCAAACTACTTTGAATTGCATTTGAAATCCTTTCTAATCTGTTGTCAGTCTGTCCTACCAGATTTTTTTCCTGTTCCTTCCCACCGTGCATCCTGTATTCCAGCCACTTTGAAGTTCTTTCCCTTCTTTGAATGTAACTATATTCCTATATATCTTCTTGCCTTTGCACATCCTGGAATGTCCATTCCTCTTATTTCCACCAGACAAACTTCTACTCATCCTTCAGTACCCAGTTAAATGGGACTTCTCCTGTAATGCCTCTGAACTCTCCAAAATGAATTATTTGCTCCTTCCTTTGGGCTTCCGCAATACTTTTTACAGCTCTTTAGCACCTGGTCACTTATATTACCTTGCAGTGATTTATATTCTATGTATATTTCTTGCTAGACTATTAACTATTATAGATGATACTCTCTTATTTCTGTGCCTCTGTATATTTGGCAGTCAGTACAGTACTTGACACAGAGCAGGTAGTCAGTAAATATTGTTCGCTAAATAAAAGAGGTAGTAGACACAGGACTGACAACCTCTTTGGTTCACTAGCCAATTTTTAGGATTTCCTCTATTAGGAATGCTTTAGAGTTAAAGACTCATAAAATTTCAGTGTTGGAAACATCATTTTATAGATAAGAATTGAGGCCAGAGAGAGGGGACTTTCTTCCTTTGTCCTTCAGGTCAAACCATGACTCTTTTTTTTCAAAACACAGTAGCAAACTACCACTTGAAAGGAAACTTATTTTAAAAATCCTGCCTGTTTCCTTCCCTCTTATGGCCTGTTTTCCAGATGATTTCCCCAAATACTTCTTACTCTCCAGACCAAATACTTGTTCTCTCTAGACCAGTAATTTGGACATAAATTGGTGCTCAGCCACTTGACTTGATGTGCATATATTTATGCTTTACACATCTTGTGTTCTGCTCAGATGCTGGATACATATTAAAACCAACTGGGTCTCCTCTTAGTTTCCCCGCTTTGTTTGCTATAGCACTTCTCTGTTGGTAGAACTGAGTGTTCTTTCATAATAAAATTGAGAATTTTCTTGTATTTTTAAGGTAAAATGTGTTTTTTAAGATAAAACAACATAATGATTCATCCTGCCATTCTGTAATTTTGAGAGTCATTAGTGACAGAAGAATGGTGGGGAGGTTATCCCCTAGTTATAGTTTTATTAGTAATGTGCTAATGTTTGATGGTTTATCAGGACTGGATTTCTTTGAAAAGAAA